>OX457086.1:38423203-38753148 GCA_949752835.1 Empis stercorea | reverse complement strand
TCATGGCTTCTGTTGCCTTGATTTATTACCAAGCACCCCAGAATATTTTTGGTATGGTGTGCAAAATAATTTTCAAGTGGTGTGATAGCGGTTGCAAAATATAATCAAAAAAAATATGTATATACTATGTATACTATAAAAGAAATAGAAAAAAATTATATTAAAAACAATCCTGGAAAAC
This sequence comes from Empis stercorea, assembly GCA_949752835.1. Lineage (NCBI taxonomy): Eukaryota > Metazoa > Arthropoda > Insecta > Diptera > Empididae > Empis > Empis stercorea. The sequence goes on along the minus strand of OX457086.1, from coordinate 38,752,967 downwards.
TCTAAAATAGAATGATGGAGGGTGAACAGAGATTGTTTTTTATTTGTGTTTTTTAATAGAAAAGAAGTGGAAGATAGCCGAGAAAAGACAAATGAAAATTCTTATTTTCTATTAAAGCAAAAATTAAACAAATAGAGTTTTAAATCATGTAGACGCACTGTGAAGCAATTTTGTACAACATACTTGAATTTAAGGAAGAAGAAAAAAACGAAATAACTTAAATACTCCTTCTCTTTGTAATGGGGAGAAAATGTATCTTAAGGATTTAATTTCTTTTAATGTTATTCAGACTCAAGATGAATTTTCTTTGGCGCTTTTGCTACCACAATTTATTTTCATCATTCGTTATGCAAATTTTTTTTAGTTGAGCTAATTAGATTAAAGAAAATTAATGTGAAATCTTTGTGAAGTAAAATTTAAGAAAATATCTTTAAATAATTATTTATATCCTTTTTATTAAATAAATACAGAATTCTCAATATATATTTGAGAGATTCGTTTTTAATTTTAATTGAAATATAGTTATTTTTATCTTCGTATTAATAAAATTAATTTAATACTTTCAAATATAAGATATTTTAGCTATTTTATTTATTGTACATATTATACATGTTTGTGTACAGTACATACATATATATCTTTTATGAGTCCTTCATCCCTCCAGGAATTTCAGATTATTTTTTTGTGCTTTTAATTTCTTTGTCCCTCTTAAGATATTGATAGGCATCCCTTTTGTAAGATTTTTATTAAACCATTCATCTTTTTTTGTGTCCTTAATATTCCTTTGAAAATTTTCCTCAAAACGATTAATCTATATTTACGAAACGACCGATAGATCATGTCGTATGTGTGTGTTAATACTATATGTATATTATGGATAATACAAACTTTACTAGCCCCAATTGATTAATATACGGATACAATACCAAATTCACATAAATATTTACTTAACTTATACATAAATTGAGTTATAATTCAAATTTGTGTCATATTATAGTTTTATAAAAGCAAAATATGATATTGTTCAAATAAAGAAGCATATAGATACGTGTAGCGTAGAAACACTATCAACACATAGAATATTTGTTGTTATTCATTTAGTTCTAATAACTATAAAATAATCTTTTACTATCAGTGTACACATTTGCGGACAATTATAACATGTAACCTTAATCGTAATTATATTTTTATTTTATTTTTAAAACTAATCAAAATACTGGGGATTTCTAATATAGTCTTATTTAATCATGTGAGCAGTTATGTATTTGTTCTTTTACATGTATTGTAACTGATTTTGACCTAGACCCGAATAAAAAACACTACTTTTATAAAGTCAGTCGGAAATTAAGGATCATTTTCAGTTCCTTCTCACGGGTTACAACTCATGTGACTCAGATTTTGCTGTTATTGTAATAACATTGAACCGTTTATCTTAGTTGCTTATAACTGCCCATACGATCTGGAAAAATGCTATAGTACAAAACTAGAATCAAATTTTTAATGTAACTTTCAAAATGAATTGTATTTGAACTACTACGTTACAGAAAGCTGCCCTTATGGGTAAAACTGTGTACGTACACATAAATCTTTCTTTTTCTTTGCTTTCATTTTATTTATTTACATTTTTTTAGAATAAATTGAATAGAGGTTCAAGGGACATTTTGTAAGATGGAAATATATCTAAAATATTTATATAAATTCTGAATGTATGGAAAAATAGTTTAAAAGTTGTGTTAGATTAATGTTGAAAATCAATAATAGTATGAGTAGAATTTTTTATTTATTATATAATTTTTAAAATCAATTATTGGGAATATTATCTCTTTCAAAACGAATTTCTGTATAACAAATAATTTTCGAAAACTATTCAATGTTATTAGAAAATATCTTCTTATATCATCCCTTTATGAAAATAAAATAATATGATTTCATAGTAATTATGTAGGTTGAATTATAATTTAATTCCTTGCTTTCGAATTATGACATGACATAAATATGTTCACTTTAATTACATATATAATTTTATAACTATTTGAAATAATTTAAGTTACATATTTAAATATTAAACTAAATTGTTTTTATAAATGTCTTAAAATTGTAAAAATATTAATAGAGAAAATAATTTTATTTAATATATCTTTATAAAGAACATAACAGTATTGTATCAAATTATAATATTTTATATTATATTAATGTTATTATTTTCTTTTCGCGGTATATATAACATATTTAAACCATTAATAATCTTTATGTTCTTAATTTGATCCGAATTACAAATAGTACGTAAGACGGTATTCGAATACCATAGAGAAGTTTTCATTGATTCAGGTTTTATGTTCCTTGTTGCGAACCTGACACGTTCCTTCTTTGCAAAGTAGGTCCTCTAACCACACCATTTAGTTGCCTATTTTCTAGCATTTATCATGTTTTTAATTAATTAAATTAATTATGAATGAACAAAGAAATTAATTATGAACATAGTTTCAAACAATTTTGCACATACATATATAACAATTAGCAATTTAAAAACAAATACATTCAAATAACATTGTTTTCTGAATACTTGAACTCCTGTCTGATTCGGAAATTGTATTAATTAGGTTGGAGGTGGAGTAGAGCATATAAGCGAGTTATCTAGGACAGGTTTAAGTATATGATATATGTATATGTTGAATATGTATGTATATGAAATTTTGAGCCTAGTTAAACCTTTTCACAATTATCAGATTGAGAAACATTTTTCAAATATTTTTCCTATTGAATTACATTTTTTTAAATGAAATAAATTATTATTAGTCAATAATACTTATTACATTATGTGATATAAATAATTTAAGTATTATCGCATTAATATAAAAAAAACAAATTATTGCAAAGAAAAGAATTATTTTGCGGTTAATTCAATTTGAAAAATGTTTGAAAAATTTGAAAAACGACTAATTTAATCTAAAAATATAATATATAAAGTTTAATTTTAAATTCCAACAAAAGAATTTTATGTTATTAATTTGTTCGTTATTAAATTACATAGCAATAAAATCCTTCTTAATAATCAACAAAGAATCGAAGTGATTAAGTTATCACGTTATGTTGTACAATGACACGAAAGTTGTTATATTGCTTTTAAAAATAAATTTGCTCATTCAATATTGTGTACACAAACACAATATTGAATACATTGGGCTTGAATTCATCGATATTTTTTACTGATTCGCAATCTGTTCTACCTAGCTTTTCGCTTCGGGCATGTAAAAATTAATATGCTTGATTACATGTGCCCGGTAAATAAATTGAATTGTATTCGAAAATTTTCTTTCAAAATTTATTAGTTTTGGCAATATTTGAAAGCGTTTTTTTTCATTTATGTATACATACAAAAAGCTTTGCAGTGCGGTCGAAAGTTCGAAACAATATTTTTATATTTCCTTTACGCTTCACAAGATAGGGCATCTGAAATGAATCTATAAAAAACTTTTACACAAGGAAAAATACAGTTTTACAACGCTTTGAAATAGTACTAAAACTCATCCGATTTGAACATAAATTTCTAGATAACTAAAGTCAGAAATCCACAAACCCTCTAATTGATCTAAAATTACCAATATTTTAGATCTTACAACTTCAAAATAAGGGAAATATGAATTTAAGATAAATGAATAAAGTAAAATTGAAAATCTAAACTACAAAGTAAGGAGAATAGATTAGCGCAACATGCAACATCTAAAATTCAAATCCGTTGCCCGCCCTTTACAAGTAAAGTAATGGAGTGTAAGTATACAACAATTTTGATATTGAAAAAACATATTGATATGCAGTTAAAACCCAACTATTTGTAAATAATTTAATTGTATTTTAATTCTCTTCAAATACATAAACTAATCTTATTTTATGGATGATTCAATGAAAAACCTTTCTGTCTTTCGTAGTTTCATCAAAACGATTTTTGAATTTAAATAAAGTTAAATTAATATAATTTAAAATGTATAGTAAGAAATTTATGGGTTTGCCAATTATTTTATCTTAGTAAATGGAATAAAAATAATTTTTAAAAAATTCTTATGGCAAATATTTATAAGTATCTGAATCTAAAGAGCTGCCAAGTTTGAAGAGTGCTTCATTCTTCATATTCAATTTTTGATCAACCTATCTATAGGATTTAATGAAAATGAAGATTTAAATAAAAGTTATAATTTTTGTGAAATACCCAATGTTGTACAATTTTTGAAATTATAACCAAGTTTCAATAAATAAATACTCGAAATTGTAATTGTATAAATAAGTATGTCGAAATTTTTACGCCTGTAAAGTGAGGACGGATGAATGTACGGGTCTATTTTTTCTATACAAGTTTGAAACTAATATTTTGTTTTTTTTTAATATAGTACCCCGCAGATGGGTCATAGCTCATTTCATTAAAACACCCCCTCCTTTACTTAAATAGGATGGTATAGCTTACAATTTTAAGTGATTTCAGAAGGTTTGAACCTTTTGTACCTTGATTTGGAACTTACAAGTTGGTATCAAAAAGCTGGCCGATTTTATAGCCTTATAATTTTCAAAAATTTAATTTTCATTTAACTTGTATTAATTTTGAAAATATCGAAATTTAAATTAAAATAACATAAAGGAGGATTAGGAGATAAAACTGGTTTTTTAGCACTTAAGAAATAATTTTTTTAAGTTAGCCCCGCGGAAGGTATGAGAAGCTTGTTTCCCAAATATACCTCCTGCGCCACCTAAAAAGAGCAGCAGGTTAAAATGTTGGGTGAATTGGATAACTGCAAGGTAATATTTAAAATGTGGCTTATTTTTTTTTTATACTCATTTTAAGTTCCAAAAATTCAATTTTCATTTTACGGCGAACACGTATTTTATGGCAGAAGCAGAAGCATAAAGTAATACAAAATAAACACAGTCCGGGTATAGTTAGTCTCTTTCTTTTTGGCCACCAAGCTGTGAAAATGTGTAAATGGCAAATAAGAGCCGGACTATTTAGGTTTTATTTTTAATTCGGGCAGCAATTTTTAAGGAAATGATAAAATTTATTTTTAGGAAAAATACAATTTAAGGTCATTTTAATTTCACGCAGCGATAAAAAACAATAGTTTTGTTTAGCCATTTAATAAATTCATAGAAATAAAAATGTTAATTTCATTAATTATTTATATATACATTTTCAGATTTGTTCATGAATTGTTTATATATCTAATATGTATTATAAAAATCGAAATCCTGGCTTCATAAACAATTTTTTCAATATATAAAATTTTCTATATGTTAAAAGAGACGGAACATTTATGCTCCTTCCATTCTATTTCGTTTTGTTTTCTTTGTAATCGTGTAGGATTATTAATTTCAATCATAGTAAGAATTCCCCAGACGCAGAAGCTCTAAATGAAAAATGTGTGTTACATCTATATTAACTGTAATAAAATAAAGTAGGATGTTAATAAAAAATTCAAATTAAAACGGATTCAAAAAATCTTTCATATATGTAGTCTAAATGTTTAAATAAACTATACTTATATACATAAATGTATGTATATTTGAAATATAATGTATACACAGTTTTAGCACTCTCGTGGACTTGGATTATTTAAAAAAATAACTTAGTTATAATTTGCAATCTCGCGGACGTGTATAATATATATATATATATATGTCTATATATTTTTTTTATTATAAACGCGCGGATCGCTTTTTAAGCTTCTATTCATATTTGTACTTATAATTGTCAGATTTGCACTATGAGATCCTTACTTTACTAATCATTTCCTTAAATTAATGTTTAAAATGAATTGGAAGTTTTAACAATATTAAGCCGCTTTCCGGATACTAACAAATACTCGATTGTTATATCAAACCGTTGATACCTTTATGAACAATTTCAAAAAAACCACCTCAAATCAATATCAAGGGTAAATTAGGGCTAAAACAACTACAGGTACTGTTAACAAAAGTAAAGTATTTTAAGTGCTTTTGTTACAATGTTTTATTTTGATTATTAATAGTAATTTTTGTGCACTAAACTTTCCTGCACTCTACGTCTACACAATGTGAGAAAAATTTGGAGAAAATATAATTTAAAAAAGTTATTTAAGATTTGTTTCTCTTTTCACTTTCGCTACATCACAGATTTACACCTTATTGAAGTTCAAATAACATATTACGAAAAGAAATTATTATAAATTATATTAAAAAAAATTGACATTTTCCAGGCAATTTAAAAGAAAATTCTATAATTTCAGTCAAACTGACATAATACATACATATATACATACATAAATGTATATGTATTAACATATTCGATGATTTTTATTTCTTTTTAATTTTTAAAAATATGGGCTTTTTTTCATGCAAGTAAAGAATGATATATTTTTTAAATTACTTAACAATAAATCAACCATCAGTTATGGCTCTGAAAATGAATTATTTTTGTAAAAACAAAATGTGTATACTTTTTTTTGTTATTTATACTGTTATTTTTGCAACAATCAAAACATTATTATATTTTCAAGTGTATATGCTTTATGTAGATATGATTTTATATAAGAAAAAGATATATAAAATAAAAAAAGATAGAAAATATTTTTAGATAAATTTACGATCAGAGAAGAAGGTTCTGTAAAGTAGATATGTAGGTATGTATGTACATTTATTTCTATACATTTCGCAGAAGATACAGAAAAAGGGACTTTAGTAAGGAAAAAAGAAGGAAGTACCAAAGAACACAAATCATATAGATAAGAGAACAAAAAAAATACTGCGATATATTTTTAAAAAAATTCTTGGTTATTTATTTATTTCTTTTTTCTAAATATATATATTTTTTTTTTGTTCAAATATATATTATATAGAGAATTCAAAAACCCTGATGGCGAGGGTGCGATATTAATAACATGCGAAAATATTCGAACACACGCACTTTTTTTTTAATATTATATACGCATATCAGAAACACGCACAACTCAAACTAGCACCAAACAATCGCTTTCACTTTTCCTTCGTTTTCCAAACTTTCTTTTTAGATATTATATTGTATATTGTAAAATATCTAGTCATCTATCGCTATGGCGGCAAAAAACCCTACGGACTTTTAAATCTATAAACGTGTATATATCCCATATCAACCAGAGTCAGAATATATCAAGTGATAAGAACCACTAACATAAAATTGGGGTCAAAATTGTATTTTTCCTTTCTTTTAGTTGCTTTTTTTGTTAGTCGATATTACATTTGACAACTTAGATATTACATGTACATATATATAAAACACATAAATATATGTTGAAAAAAACTTTATATAGTACATATATCTAATAGTATACATATATAGCGTATTTTCAATCGGACAGAAACTCTGTCTCTAAAATACTGACTCCCCTTATATATGTATATATTATCTAAGAATTCAAAATAAAAATTCTTTATGATATTTATTTTCACTATATAATCAAAGATTGAAGTTTTGAAAGAATAAAGGATATATTATAATATAGTAGGCAGATGACATCCCCTTTCATATATTATGTATGTCCACATTATTTCCAAATCTGCCATTAAGCCTATGGCATATAACTTTTTTTCTATGAAAAACCATCAATATTTCTTTCTTTTTTTCCATTTTGATGATAGATGGATATCGGTATTGTATATTTATTCTAGCAAAAAACCTTATAGACGGATTATCAAGTCTAAGAAGATATCCTGAATGAATTCCTTTATTATAAAGAATTCATTAAAAGTTAAAGTTTTTTCAACATAATTCAAATAATTTCTTATTTGTGGGAGGTTTTGGTAACAAGAGGACTTAAATAAATATCCTTGTATGATTTTTAAAGTTGCTCAACTATTTTTTTTTGTACGGAAACTTTTTTTTCAATTTTATGTTGCTATTCTTATTTTGTTTAGTTTTTCTTATTTATGTCATATTATTTTTACATTTTTGTTGAAAAAAAAAATCTTTGAAAAATTATTAAGTGGCAAAGTTTGTTCAATAATTCTTTTTTTTTCCAAATAACAAAATTGAAAATTTGTTAATGTCGTTTTAGAGACAGTTTATTTTGATATTGCCATTGATGTTTATTATTAATTTGGACCATAAAAAATATAACTTTTACAAGGACTTAAGAATATTAAACAAACAAATCCAACATTGCGAAAAATATCGTGATATATCTGAAAACTTTACTATTCATAAATCACCTACTAATACTATACATACTCGTATATTTCTACAATAAAATTTTTTTTATTTCAAAATTATAAAGTAATTTATAGTTGTTTTAATAAGAAGAATTAAAAACGGTTTTTTTAAAGTTTATTGCATTTTTCATATTTATATATTATTTTCATATTTCTATGGTTTTTAATTTAAATAATTATTTTGTAGTGAAATATTTATGTATATGTACTTAATTCAATATTTTACAAATTATCTTGAAAGCCAGATTGGATAGACAATCTCTTGATTTTGCTTTTTACTTAAAACATATTTTGGCTTTTTTTCAGTAATTCGTTACTACTTTGTAAATGTAGTGAAATACTATTAAAATATAGCAGCATAAATTAAATGTATTAGTTTCTTTTACCAATAAATAATTTAATTAATTAAGACATTACAATACATACTTTAAAAACATATCGATAGTGTATATTAAATGTTTTTAATGTATTGTAATTTATCTTAAATATTTAAACTATTTATTATAGTAAAAGAAACTAAACCCAACATTGCAAATTACTCTATATAATTGCGATTTCCTGTCAAAAAAGGAAATGAAAATGGCAATATTATTTCGCGTCAACTTTCTAGAAAAGATTTGAACTGACTGATGGATAATGCAATAATAACTTGTTTGAGTGTAACAACTTTGAACTGACTGATGGATAATGCAATAATTACTTGTTTGAGTGTTTGAGTGTGTGCAACTGTAGTGTATATACATATCGAAAGCTAATAATATTAAATGTTTATTATTTAATAAATATAAAAAGCAGTAATATTATGTATTACTTTTTAATATTACTAAAATATTGAATATTAAATATTTTTAACGGAGATTACTATTAGAGTATTGTATATTGTATTAAAGTATGTAAATTTTTACTACATTTTAAAAAGTAAAATTAATTTTTTTTTCTACAGTGTATATAATCTAATAATCTAATTATAGGCAATGTAATTCATATAATCTAAATATAGGCAATATAATTCTTAATAAAGAAATATATATAATAAAATGCCGCGCAGCCGAACTAGTGATCAGTAGTTTTATAATTATGGGCTTTTTGTAAATTCAACTACTGTAAATGCATATTTTGAGTATACGTTGCACCCTCTAGCCGCAGAAATTAAAATTATATCAACTGTGGTTTTATACTACAACTACTACTTACTACCTTTCATATGCGACATTAAACCTAATTTTTGGGGCTTATTGACTTGGAAATCACATTTTAAAGATTAAAATTTTATATATTTTAGTTTTCGGCGTCTGTAGCGGTAGAAATGAAATTTGAAATACGGTTACTGGCATGGTATTCTATACGGTTACTGGCATGGTAAATTCCTTTCGAACGAGTAGTCACACTTCATTTTTGGTGCACAATTACAATATAATATTTCATTTTTATTCCGACCGAATTTTGAAATTCTAATAATTACATTATGGTTCTCAATAAATCTAGCTTTCCATCTGTGGGTCTATCATAAACTTGAGTGTATACTAACTATGTGAAATTAAATAACTCAATTTTATTGTTTACACCGGACGGACAGACGGACAGACGGACAGACGGACAGACGGATAAAAGCATTAACATAAGCGATTTTTTTTTTAAAAAGCCCTAAAGAATACAAGGTAGGTCTGTTAGGAATATTAATCCGTTAGAGGATTCATTTTGGGATCTTTTTTCATTATGAAGTAGAAAATTTAGGTATTAGCAAATATTACATCATAGCTTCTAAACTATTTGACATCAAGGTGAGATTGAGTTGAGTTATTAGCTCTCAAATTCAGATTTTTGACATAATCTTTTAAATCTACCATTGCTCAAAATGGTCTCTCAAATACAATAAAAAGCTTGTGTCAATAATTAAACAAATCTTCAGATTTTGTATAAAGTTGCTTCTTTGTGATCCTCTAATTAATTTATGTTTAATCTTGATATATCCTCTAACTAATTTATGTTTAATCTTGAAGTAAAATATACCAGCAGTATTATTATGCACTATACATAAAATTCCAATACTTAGAACCGGTGATCTTGCTGGAGAGCGTGTGTGCAGATTATAGAATTGGGGTATTGGGGAACACTACAAAATCCCACGGACCAAAATGCCGTTTTTCCAAAATCCCTTTTTTTTTTTAAATTTAGTGGACTAATATTCCGCGGACGAAAATCCCGTATTTCTAAATACCGATTTTCTAAAAGTTTTTTTTAAATCCAATATATTTAAAAATTCCGTTTTACGACGGGATTTTTGAAAAATTTATCAAAATATCGTGTAATTCAAGTCCCACACTTGGTTTTATCCAGAGCCAACGACGCGGACGTGGTGGGATACTGGCTCCATTTTGTTCGTTTTTAGCACATTTCCAACCAAATTGGAAGAAATGTGTATATTAGTTTCACTCTGTCTGTCCGTCTGTCCGTCTGTCCGTCTGTCCGTCTGTCCGTCCGTCCGTTTACACAAACTTCTACATCTATTAAGATAGAGTATTAAAATTTTGATCATAGATAGATAGTACTAAAATAATAGGTCCAGTGGAACAAAATTTTCTTCTATCTCTTTTCCCCTCTGAGTTATTCCCCCTCCAAGTTCGAAAATTACCCATATTGAACATCTAATAACTTTTAAACTAATAAAGATTTTTGAGGTCTGTAAAAGCCATAAGATAGGAAAATCTTTTATCTTTTTTGTGAAATAAACAAATTTTTTAAAATTTAATTCTTTGATGTATAAAAATACCGTTATCTTCATACAACTTTTTTTAATTTTTTAACACCCTGTATTTCCCAAACTGCTTATTATAGAAGGCTGAAATTTATGCACCAAAGAGATATCTAAAAAATAACTAGAGTCTCTGAAGAAATTGTATCCGTATCTCTTCTCCCCTTTCCGTTGTGGCCCTTCGAAAATCAAAAAATTACATTTTTAATTTACTTGTAAAATTATAACTGCACAATATTTTTAAAAACAAATATTGGGAAAAGTTTCGAAATTCATATTTCTTTAAAGTGCATTAATTAATAAATTATAGTCATTTGCCTCACACTTATAATTAATCAAAATTCTTAATCATGTAAAATTTTGCAAAAAACGAACATTTTGCATATTTTTAGGAGCTTTATAAAGGGAATATTGGATATTATTTCATATCACATTATATGTTCAATTAAAAGCAAAATTAGGGAAAACTTAAATGATAATTTTATATATATGTATTTTGTTGGAATAATAAACTTGGAAGGAAAAAAAATTAATAAAATCGAACAGGGACACATTTTTTACCTATATTTACCATATCATTTTTTATCTTTCCTATGTATAGTACATTGAAAATACTACTAAAACTGCACAATATGCACATATAGGAATTCTCATTGTTTTACAATAGCTCATAGTTCTACATGTGGCGATTTTGAGGAAATGTGCTTTTGACAAACCCGGGGTTTGTTTATCGTATTTTTATTTTTATATTATATATTTTTTTTTGCTTTTTTTTTTAAATTTAATATTTTTTTTGCTTTTTTTGTAAATTTTATATTTTTTGTATATTTAAAGTTTTTTTTTATTTTTTCATGTATTTAGTATTTTTATGTGTTTTTTTTTGTTGGTTTTTTAAGCTTTTTTTGTATTTTAAGCCTTTTTTTATTTAGTTATTTAGTTTAAAGTTATATTATATGCAATATTTTTTAATAATTCAATATTTGCAATATTGTCTTTTTCGGATTACCTACGAAATCCCGTAATCCAAAATCCCGTTTAAATAAAATCCAATTTTTCAAAATCCCCTTTTTTGAAATCCCGGCGACCAAAATCCCGTTTTTTTAAATCCGGTGGAACAGAATCCCTTTTTTTAATCCTGCAGACCGAAATCCCGAGGACGAAAATCCCGTTTTTAGGATTTTATTTTATTAATTTACGATTTTCGTCTCCAGGATTTCGGTTTGCGGGATTAAAAAAAAACGGGATACTGGTCCACCGGATTAGAAGAACGGGATTTTGGTCGCCGGGATTTAAAAAAAAGAGGATTTTCATAAACGGGATTTTAAGAACGGAGTTTTGGATTATATGGGGATTTCGTAGGCAATCCATAAAATTGATACCAATTCTGCATTTCGAGTCGATCCAGCAGCATCTTGCAGAATTCAAATTGTCAGGAACTACAGCTAATTAAAAAGGCAAAATTTCGTTTTAAAATGTCTATGTGACTTTGTAGACCAATATAAACTATTCAAACAACGATAGTTAAAAAACCTTTACTAATAAAATATAAAAATTTTAGAATTTATATGATGTTTAGAATTTACATGATTTGATACTAGTATACATACTTCTTCAAATACCTACCGAAAACACTTTATTTCCGTGGATATTGAAAGTACTTACTTGCAAATCTCTCCGTCATGCGATATTTCCTACAAAATGAATCAAAGAATCATACCATAATAGATTGTGGGGCCTCGAGGATGTTCTAATTTACTCGGCTTTACGAGTAGAAGTTGTAAAATAAAATAAATATAAATTATAAGGCAACAATTAACAAGGTTGATTGGTTGGTTCAAGTGGCGAGTCAGCTTCCATCTGGCCGGTGGTTCAAATTTTCAAATTACTTTCCATCTATCCGGTGGCTCAAATTTTCGAATTACGAATTACTTTCCGCTGTTTATTACGGCAAGTAGGGAAGGTTGCTAGAATCACCTCGTGGTGTTCAAGAAACGGACAATATCCCTGGGGTTTGTTTTGGCTATATCGCTTAGTGCACTAAATATTAAAAAAAGTAATTACTCTGTTACAATAAATAGTTTCAGCTCTACAGAGGAAAATATGTGTCGGAATCTATGTTTAATTAGATGGGCCAATTTGTAATAAAAAAACCAATCAAACGTCTATTTTAGATGATGCTCTAAATATCCAGCCACTAATTTTTTGAATTTTAAATTTTATCATATACTCGTATCTGTTATGTAAATGTGCACTAAAATTATAAAAAGATAAAGAAAGTTTGATATAACACAGTGATTTGTATCGAGATATTTTGTTGTGTTTCATACGATATAAAAGTCATTAATCCAAATTTAATAAAAAACAAAGTTTATTGTACTAAATTCTCTTTGAAGCTATGTTTTAAAATTTGAACCTATGACAATAAAAAGATATTTACCCATGTTTTGGAATTCGAGTTAACAATTCAATATGAATTTCAAATAGGACAATGTGAATTTCTGTTCTGAGTTCATCTTATTTTCTTTCGGATTAATTTCGAAATGACAAAAGTCTTATTAATTTTAATTTTACAAATAAAAATAATAGCAACTGATTTAATAGTATTTGCAATTGAAAATTAAAAAAGAGATCAAAGTACAAAAAATTAAAGAATACGGGATGTCATCACATGTAATATACAATAAGTTTCTCTTGTTTAAAATATTATATGGTCAATAAATTCTAAAATAAATTCTCTGATAAATTATCTATTTTTCTATTTTCATGTTGATGATTTTTTTGTAATTTCCATAAAAAGGAGAAATAAAATGAATTGTAATTCAGTTATTTAATTTTTTTATTTCCATCGAATTCTAGAAATTTTCAATTTCTCAATTAAATTTTATAAAAAAATGAAAAGTAGAACAGGAACAGGGGTGGTAATCTTTGGCGGATCGAAATATTTCGTTCTCAATATTTCTTTTCCCAAACGCCTTTATTATCTTTAGAATTTATTTACTTTATGGATTTATTAGAAAAGCAATTTAAGATAACTTCACTGGACATTTCGAAAAAAAATTAACAGCGGGCTATCAACAGGTCTCAATTTTTTTGCAATAAAAAAATATTGACACAAGGAGAAATATAATACCTATATAATTTGTGATACATATACATACAGTTATTCACTATAGAATTATTTATGAACCTTTCCCTCAAGGTTACAGTTTTAATCATAAAATGTATATTAATAGATTAGTAATTATTAAAAAACTTAGTTTCTTATTCTCTTTTTATAAATTATAATTATAAATATGAAAAATTTACATATTAGGAATACTTATATAAAAAAATTACTTAAATTTTCGTTGTTGTGTCAGAGAAGAATTATTGAATTTTTAGATTAATTAAACTTGAAGAAAAAAATTCATATATGTATAATCAATTTTTTTACTATTTCGTTTGAAATTAGTATTCAAGCAATTAGTACCAAAAAGCGATTATTATTTCATATTATTTTAAAGCGATATTCATCTTAGTATCATATATCATATTGTATGGAATAAAAAGTCTTACCGTAAAGGACTGAGTTACAAAATGATGTATTTAATAATGTTTTATTTTTTTATTTTTTTAATTCAATCCATTATTGGATTCAGTTATTTGTAAGTACATACATATGTATTTTAATTTTAAATTATCTATTAAAATTTTTCAGCATATAACAATATATTATATGAACTTTTATATAAATACTTAAAATAAAATATTTCTTCAGAATTTTGGTATTCATATTTTTTCACATCTTACCACACAATTTAGTATTTTCGGGCCCAAACTTCTTTTTTTTTAATTGAGGCCTAAACTTAGGGGACGACCCTTTGGAACTTAAATACTATTTATATTATGTGGGAGGAAAAGGAGCGTAATTTAAAGTAATATTTTTGGAAATGGAATATTTTGGTATATTACAAGGTTTATTTTAGAAACTATGCTAGTAAAATCTATAGCGATGTGATTTTTGGTTTCCAATGATTCACAAATGATGTCTAAAGCCAGTGGCTACAGCCAGAATTTGATAACCTTATAATAGTTGTTAAGCTTCATACTGGATTTGAACCTGGAATCTTATGGTTGGAAGGTCCAGGTGCTATAACTACTGCACTACTCAGCTGTTTCACTTGGTTAACGTTGCTTTTTCCTTTTAAATGAATTCCATTACTTCAATTAAGTACTCAGAAGATAGTAAATGCGTTCAATTTTTCATCTTTATTTATAACTTGTCACCAAAACTTTGAACAATATTTAATATTGTAAATATTAAATACATGTAAAGATCATCCTAAGGAATATTTTAGGTCGCGCAACGATAATTATACAAATGGAAAGTAAAATAGAGTAATTTTGTTTAGCTAGTTAATATATTTAATTTATATTGAGACTCTTAAAATTAAATAAATAAGCCAGCCCTGTAAATCTAGAATCAGCTGTTATAATATTTTTCATATTATTAATGTGACAGTTCGGTGGGGAAAAGAAAGAGAACTATCGAAATCGTGGCTTCATAAACAAATTTTTCAATAAATTAAAATGTTAATGTGTTAAAAAGAGAGGGAACATTTATGCTCCTTCCATATATTTCTTATTCGTAGTCTCCACCACAAGGCTAATCAACAGACATTATGAATCAAAATTTATATTTTCTATGTATGTATTTATAAAACTTACAAATAAGATTTTTTTATTCACAAAATTAACTCGAGAATTTGATTATCTTGGAAATCGTAACCTGATATTTATATAAAATATATTGTAAGGGAAAGAAGCTAATAAAGTAACTACTAAAACCCTTAAGGATTTCGCAACGTAATCGTTTATTGCTACTTTTATATAGAATTGCTTTTGCTTCTCGTTACACTGAATGAAGGAAATTATACCGAAATTATTTTTAAAAAATCGTTACTATCTATATATACGTATATTTTGTATATGAATATATAATATTACCGAGGGGATCTAAAATAGACAGAGTGTTTATTGAGATTCTTCTTGAATATCTAAATAAATTTACCCGATAGATTTGGTTTTTGGATTGGTTATTCATCGTTTTATTATATTATAAACTTATAAAGAAAAATTTGATTGAATATTAAAATATAAATTAACTTTATTTAAGTGAGAAATGGGAAATCATAGTGGACCGTCGTAGATGTCATCATTGGAACATTAAATTTATGGAGAAGAACTAAGTATTTGTAAAGAAACAAAATAAAATAACTAACGATTAAATCAAACCATCGATGATTGTTTTCAATACAAAGAAAGAGGTCCCAACGTTTTTTTGCTGACCAAATTGTAAACTTGGTGTCATAAATTGTTTTGTTTTTAAACTCTGCTATTAAACGGACCAGTTATTTAATAACTCCGTACATACTAAACTTCGAGTATGAAAATCCATCTTATATGCAAATTTTTATATTTTCTACGGTTTTTGATATACCAGATCCAAACGACACTTTTATGGCAAGAAAATTTAAATTTCTAAGTCCTATAATGTCATCCAGATATCATTATAGATAAATTAAAAAAACAAAGTCATATTACAGGTAAAATTGTGAAATTGAATAATTCCGATATTCTGATTTATATACATATATATTCATACAAAATAACTGGTTACGCGAAAAAGCCATTCACAATAAGAAAATTAGCTTCGGCCTTAAGACAATAATTAATTATAATATGACATATTTAATTTTATGTAATTTGAAAATAACTGAAATTATTTTGCAGGAATAACAAAACTCATTAAACTATTGTGTACTTTGTCGTATAAGTATTTTATCGATAGTATCTAAAAAGGAAACTAAATTTTCAAAAAACTTTTAATTTTGATAGATTATTGTTAAATGTAGAAAAAGAAATGCAAATCCACTCTATTGTTTGTAAATAAATATTGTTATTGAGTATTGTAATACTAAAACTATTTTTTGTATTATTGTGGCTAGTGCGAACATTGTGTTATATTATTTTTATAATCTGAAGTTAAAATTTAATATGGTTAAATGTATGGTTGTTTGGTTGTCTCAGTTGCATTTATGACTTAATTATACTGCATAATTTTAAATTCTTATAAAATCCTTATTTCTCTTTTCCCTTTTACAGTAAAGTATTATAATAATTATACATGCATGAATTTTTTTGCACTTTTATGCTGAAAACAGAAAAATAATTATTTTGATTTCTATATTATATAATCATAATATTTTAATCATTACAAAGTTTTACAATTTTGATCAAGTATGGAATAATCGTTAATATTCATCATAAACGAAACAAGGATCTGTAGTTAAAAAATTACTATAATGCTTAGTACTAAATATTATTCGAAGAATTATAAATAATGTCACATTATTTTTATTATGTTTCGGTAATTTGTATATAAACCCGCGAGTTCCGTTTATGGCTTAACCATAAAATCTTATAATGGAAAACATATTTATGTATGTGCTTATTTATATTTGGATTGCGTTTTGTTTACAATATAATGTATGTATTATATATAGTATCAACAGTGATAATATTTATTTACTAAATTCATAAAATTGACTGATTGCTGTTATTCATTCACGAATACCGCTCTGTTGATCTTACTTTTTTTACAAAATATTGTAAAATTTCAAGTGATACATATATGTATAAGTATATAGATTATATATGTGGTTCTTTTATGTGAAGTTCAATTCTTGATGGGTAAATAACTAGAAGTGTGTTTTTATTATCTGTAAGCAACTGTGTTGTTATAAAAATATTGATTTGTTTATGCAGTTGGAAAGAGAACCAATTAACATTTATTTCAAATTCTTGGGTTTCATTTCGAGTTAAACATTTATCAATTGATTTATGACCCAATAACTGCCGATTTGTAAACATAAAATATTAGTTACTTACATATATATAACATGGTGCAATGAATTTACAAAACATCAAATAAAATTAAACTCATTTATATATACATATATGTATGTAGTTTAAGTATGTAATAATTATTTTCGGACTCCTAAAAATATAATTAACAGAAGTAAAAATTCGAAGAAAAAACCATGTTCACATAAAGTTTCCCTTATGTTTTTTTTAAATTGTGATAATTTGTTGTTATAAAGATTGTATTCTATTTGCCAGTTCAATTTATTTTATTTTTAATTAGACAAAAAAAAAATAAAACAATTACTATTCCTAATTTTAACGAGTATGTTATGTAATAATTTTAAATTATTTCAATTTCAATCTTATGATTAGTTTGACTTTATTTTCTTTTGTTAGTTACACACATTATTGATTTATGATTTATTTATACCAAAATGTTTCTAAAAAGAAATAATTAAAGCTATTGACTGATTTTGGATTGTGTATTAACTAAAATCAGAGAAATATTAAATTTGAAAATTATTTAAAATATTACTTATAAATTATGGTAATAGAATCTCTATTTTCCTCTTTTCCTCATAGAGAATTCCGGAACCACTATGTAATTTGGTTTTAAGTTGATAAACTGCTAATTTCAACAAAACTAATGAATTTTTATAGTAAGTTCTATCATCTAGTTGATCATCGTTATATCATCTATTACTAGTTAATCATATAGTTGATTACTTCTATCATCTAAGTTGAACACATACACATCGATTCCAATGATTCTATCTCAGCCGCCTTTCCTGCTGTTTTGCAATTAAGATAATACACGTTCGTAATAAATTCTAAAATATTGAAACGATGTTTGATAGTATTTCGAATTTTGTGGGAAAACTTTATCTCCGTATGTAAATAATATACATTTGAATTTAATTTGGTGACCCCTTATTAATAATTTGGTAATTCATTTTTAATATCTTTCAATAAAGACTATCAAATTAGGAAACCAATAGAAAATTGAATACAATCTTAATATCAATATATCTGCAATAATATTTTAAATGTTAGAAAACCTTTCGATTTGATATTGTCAGGTTTCCTCCCGTTGTAATATACTTATCCTGACTTTGATATTATTAATTTGTATAAAATGTTTAATAATAATAACTTTTCTTATATAATATTTTTGTATTCTTGCATTTTGTCCTTTTCATTTTCTTTATGGTATTAACTTCAACTTCAATGTACATATATACATATTTTAGTACAGTAGATGTTTGATAATTTGGATTTTTAGATAAAATTCTTATTGGAGTTTTGAGTAATAAAATTTAATATTTGATTAATTATATCCAGGAACATGCAGTAAAATATCTATAAGAATATCTCTTTAACTGTACATTTTCTATTTTCTTTAACTATTAATACAATTTTGTTAATTGTTTTTCTCGTCTTGTGCTCCATAAAGTTTTTTATTTCGTTTGTTTTCTCTTATTCAAATAGTTCATTGTCATTTACATTGATTAACTATGTGTTTTTAACTTTCTTCTTCATAAATAAGATCACCTAATATTTTGGATATAATAGAAATTTAATATGAAACGAAAATTTTAGAAATTTTTAGTTATACAATTTTTTATTTATGTTTTTGTTTTTTTAATTTAAATGCATTTATTGTTTATCTATTATCTAATCATATGTATCTACATATATATAATAAGAACTAGTATACTTAGTCCTAGAAGTCAAGTAATGCAAATTTTTATTATTTTCAGAATTCCATATATTAATAAATATGTATGTACGAGTGCAACTTTTTCACACAATCCATAAAAAAAATCAACTTTTCAAATTATATGAGAGAACTTCTTCTCGATTAAAATTCATCCCGATATGTGCATTTAAATTATCCATTTAAAATGTATAAACCATTTTAACTTTAGTAAACATTTTATTTGCAAACTTCAATATTATTTTCCACAATTTAAAAATTCCAACAATTCAAATTAAGAAATAATTTAAAATTTATGATATGAAACTCAAATAGAACACACTATATACACTCCATAAATTATATGTATGTATACATATATACATTATATTTTATATATATTTATATGTATTATATGTATTATATATATATATATATATATAATTTTTAGCCCTTTTTAAATATGTAGGTATTTTGTGTAGTAAAAAAAAACCTATAATCCATCATTCCCATTTTCATACGGATTATATACAATATCCATACATAAAAACACAATATATATATTTTTTAAATTGAAAGATATATACATATGCATATAAATATATATATATTTACATGAAATCCTTCCGCACGTTAGTTTACTCTACAAATATACAAAGTCCGCACACGCACGTTTAATTTATTATACTAAACAAAGTAATCCTCCCTCCGCACTACACCATATAATTCATCTAAATACTTTTAATCGAATATCTCTACTAGCAAGTGTAAAAGAACCATTCAAAATGTATAAAAAAAGAAAGAAAAGATATATGAACACAAACACTACTACTAAAATCATTCAGCGGCAAAAACTTTACTCACCTATACTAACATGAACACAAATTTAACAGATTTATGGGTGAGAAAATTCATGAACAACCAAAAAAAAACACAATTAACCAAAAAAAAAAGGTTCAAATAAAATATTAGTCACAAAAGCTGCATTATACGCACTTTTTCCCCTTTACGGAACACTTTCACTTTATTTACGAATGCCAGAGTGAACTAGATAATATATCTTATTACTGCTCGCACGTATCATCCATCTTTTTTGATTTTTGTAACATGAATGCTTTATGAGTTTGCTCCTCCTATATTTACTCAAAAAAAATTTAAGTATGGGTCCAGTTAAGTCATATATAAAAATGAAAAAAAAGGTGGTGATTCATTGAAGGAGGTTTATGTTCATATATATAAAAACAAATTATAATTTAATGGCAGCGTGGAAAATATTATGGCGCAATGTCTTCCGTCGGTATGCAGAACCAAAATAAACCATTAGTTTTTTAAATTTATGTTTTCATAACATAAAACTAAAAAAATATAATTTCATTTTAATTAATTTATTTTATATTTTAGATAGGAAAAACTATAGACAAATATGTAAATTATTATGATGTCATTTAATTGATTATTAATGCAATAGGAGTATAATATTATTATTTTCAATAAATGTAATCAATTATTTTTTTATTTACAATATGGCATTTAACTATCCATTTTCAAGTACACGGGAGCATACATAAAGTAGTGCCATCTCGTTTATTTAATTTATTATAGCAAATACATCTTTTGCCGACATGGAGAAGAATAAACTCGAAATGTCACAGTGTTCAAGTTATGTGAGAAATTTTATTATTTTTCTGTTGTATTCTTTTCTGGATATATAAATACACGTACATATAAGTATCTTTCAAATATATTTAATGTTTTGTTTATCTACTAAACAGATTTGTATTGTAGTATTTTTAGTATACATTTTGTGAGAGCATGTGACTATATTCAATTAAATGAACAATAATATACAATAAAATTTCTTTTCCATACAGTGAACAACCTAAAAAAATTATATTATACTACATACATATTTTGTTATGAGAAAGTTACAAGGAAGAAAGCATGTGGCGTTGTGGCAGATTAATAAATATTAGTATAATTTGTGAGAGGAATGCCGGTCGTTATTACGGATCAGTTTGTATATTCCTTTTCATATTGAAATCTATAAGTTTTTGTTCTTAGTGAGCCAATATATAATTACATACATATTTACTATAGAAAAGACGAAAACAGGACTGGGTTGCGAATAATTTCAAGAGTATAACACACCATAAAGTATTACATTTTTTCAATGTTCCTGCCTTTTTTTCTGATTTTTATTTATAATAAGATACTATAATATTTTTTTATTTTCTCTAATTTTTTGTTTGTTTGTGTTCGTTTTTCATTCATATTGTTTCCTTGGATTTTATTTTGTATAAATATAGTTCTCTATCTAGTCTGGATAGTCAACCATTAAATAAATGTGTGTACACATTGTACAACTCAGCTGAGTTGTAAATTTTTTTTTCTTTTATGAAAATGGGGAGCGACGGGAGAGAGTAAAGTTTTTTAAGTTATGTTTTTGTAGAGATTCCGCACATAAAATGCTTTATTTGTTTTCGTATCGTACACATTCATCTCTCTCTATTGGCACGAATTCAATTTAAAGAGCTATGGCCGTAGGATGTAGCTATAGTTAAAACAATTTTTTATATACTTTTGCTGACGATTATTTTATGGTTTTCGTTCTTTTTGTTGTATGATTTTTTTTTGTTGATTTTTTTTAGTAGATTAAATAGGGGCTTTAATTTTTCACATGTATATGCTCTGAATTGAATGCTTTATGGGTTTAGTTTGATAGAAGTCGTAAAGAAATCAACATCAATTTTTGGGGGCAATATTTAAAAAAAAAGTATAATATTTTATACATAAACACATACTGTGCTAAAAAAAAATTCCTATAAAGTTCTAATAAAAAATAATTGTTATTGTTAGTCATTAAATCTAATAAGAATATTAAAGTGGTGAGCACTTTATGTGTACTTAATTATACAATTAATTGACAATTATGATGCACATGCAAATTTATTATTTATTTATTTTATATTGTATCTTAAAGAAAGGTCCGTAATACATATACAGAAAACGTTTTATTTGAAATAATTACAGTGGTAATTATTGACTAGTATATTTTGTATAGATGGTAAACATTATAACAAAAAAGGGCAATATTTTAGGAGTTCAATTATATATGTTTTTTATATATGTAACGTACATGCCTATTATTTTGTTCAATATTGAAATTGAATTGAATAAATAAATTTTAATATGTCTTTTTCATAGGAAGTGAAGTAATGTAGCAAAATTTAGTTTTAATTGATTTCATATAATAATTAAGAAAATAATATTTAATTATCTAGAAAGTTTTCACTATGATAAAATATTATTAAAGTGTAGTGCGCAATTTTAAATAAAGTAATAGCTAAAGAAAAAGTGAAATTAATGTTAAATATATATTGATATGTATGTATTTAAAATAAAAAAAATGTGTTAAATTTAAATATAAATATTTAGTAATACAAAGTTTATCATACAATATGGACACAAAATTTGGATATGTGAGTAAAATTATAATATATAGTTTTCTCTGACTGTTTTAAATAACGATATATATCATTACCAAGAATTCAATAATCTTAAACTATAATTTTTACCTTAATCAAATATTAATTATGAATGTTCACAAATGCAATATAATATCGAGGATATTCATAAATAGATGTTTATTAGTTTTCCAAACTCTTATCGAGTAAGTTTTTCAATTGTTTGAACTACTCTACTCTTAGTAAAACGGAATATATCGGAATTTTTTGTTGAAAATACCGTTTATAATTTTTATTTAATATACTGCACCATATTTACTTATTAAATTAACTTTTCCATAAAACCTACAACTCAATATTTTGCATAAATCTATAAAAATTATCAGAAATAAATGAATGGCTAATCTTAGCCACGATATTTCTTATAAGCTTAAGACGCGAATGGTTATGGAAAGTACGAACTTAGCACATTAACATAAATCTGTATCAATAATATTTAATGAACTATCTTACACATCAGAAATGCTAAAGATGTGAGATATTTTCAAAGTTTTGAATCTATATTTTTTAACTCTGTAAAACAAAATTAAGTTAATAAATACATTACATGAACCATTATTTTATTATTCAAAATAATATAAGAAAAAAAAATCGATATACGGTTTAACTAATTAAAGGGTACTATCAATGTAAATGGTAAAATTTGGCTCCGGGAAATCCAGTCAAAAACATTTCAGTAAAAAAAAGGAAGTTCAGTCAAAAATAAGAAGGCATCTCTGCTCTTTTATCTCTGTCAAAATAATTTTTGACTGAATTGCCCTTTAAGAAGGATATTCAATCAAAAAACTGAAAAGGAATTCCAGTCAAAACCGTCTGGAAAAGGGAAAATACCTTCATTTGTTTATAATTTTATAAAAAAATTGGTTAATGAAGAAAAGGCAAATAAGTCAAACTTTTTTTGCCCGGAATGCCTTTTTTTACTGAAGTTCCATCTTTCAGTCATAAAATTTGTATAAAACTTTTTCTGACTGAACTTCCTTTTTTTTTACTGAAATGTTTTTGACTGGTTTTCCCAGCCTTGTAAAATTGACATTTCACTCAAACCAATTAGTGATTATTTATTATTAAATCTTATATGAAATTCAACAAGACGATAATTTGTAACAGTTTTACATTGATAATCTATTTTATTAAACTTTTTTGATAAGATATTATTAAAATTATTATTTACATAATTATATTTAGATCACTAAAAAATAACTTTAATTTGCCATTAACGCCTTCACATTCGTCTTATTAGAACCTTTTTCTAAATACTCGTAAACATTTATTTTAAATATCTGAAAATTAACCATAGTTGATTAAGTAATTAAAATACGTAATTAATTTATTCTACTATTATTCTTTGGTATCGTTAATAATGCAAATTATCTGACAACTATCATAAGGAAAATGTGAATGATAAAATTTTTCATCTATCATTGAATATTAGTAAAATAAAATTATATTTGTTATAATTCTATTATGCCCATTATCATCTTTGAAAATTGTCACGAATGCATGGAACAGAAAATGCATAAAAACTTATCTGTTATGTCTCAGAGACATAAGATACCAAACCAAACATCAGACCAAGATTTTAATTCTCTCTTTAAAAATATACTTTAGCAAATTATTGTATGATATATTTGCAAGTTAGGGAAATATTCATAATTTTCCTATTCTAATGGCTGAAGGCGAAATCCTATTCTAATGGCTGAAGGCCAGAATTAGGAATCAGGATAAGTTTAAAGTTTGTTTTACATAGTAAAGTTCAAATTTGTTGTTCAATTATTTTACAATCTTATCGCTTTTTTTTAAATTAAGACATTTTGAATTTTGATAATATTTGTACTTTAACTCTGTATATAGATATAGCTTAATTTAAGAGTAAATTCTAATTAATTGAATTATGTATAATATACAAAATTACGTAAACTGTTTTTTAAATTAAATTAAATTTATTTATATTTTAACCGTTTATGTAAAAAAAATTGCAAAACAAATTTAAATTACAAAAATATTTCCATGTCAGTTTTTATTTTTGTCACAATTTTCATATCTTTAATATATTATCTATTTTCGACGAATAATTTTCTCTCTTCATAACAATCATCGTAGATTCAACCAACATAAAATTATTGATTAAATTTTCACCCCATTTATTTATTTATGTTAGTAAAGTTTTCCTTTCGTCCTATTTTTTTTTATTTGTTCAAAACAATATTCGTGTAGTATAGTACTAATATTGCAATAAAAAAATATATATATATCTACTACCTATGTTGGAAAAGAGAAAATTTTTAGACGATATTGGAGGACAAGACAATAAGACAAAAAGTGTGAGCATTACGATTTATATTATTTTGTCTATGACGACTTTTAGAGAATAAAATAAAATATAATGCAATTTATTTTAATCCTTTAAATATAAGACTTTTGAGACACATACACAGTTATTTCTATAGCTTATAAGTTGCATCCTGTAAATGTGTATGTGTGTATAAAAGAGTTACAATAGAATAGAAGTTTTATATAATATAAGTATAAGTAAAAACCAACACAAGTAAAATATCTTTCAAAATTCAAATCCAAGCCATGCATAAATTCAAAATTTATATGTACATACTTTTATAATATATACAAACATATTCATACCGAATTTATAATATGAATTGGGTTTATCAAAATTCTTTCAGAGTTAATATATTTTAATATTTAAAAACAAAAACTTTGGAGGCTGGAGAAGTACTTAATTTACAATATACAATGGGTAGAGAAATATAATTCATATTAAAAAGAAAGCAAGGAAGACACACACGTTTTAAAATTCTGAGCATACGTGTTTCTTCTTTGAACGGGATGAACATGTTGGTTTGATGTGAAATTAATTAAAAGAAAAGGGTATTATAGATATATGTAGAGAAATATAATTCATATTAAATCATTATGTATTTATGTATAGTATTATATATATATATGTATATATATATATATATATATATATATATATATATATATATATATATATATATGAATTTTTGTCATACGAAGCCTTTTATGAACTGGTATATTTAGTATAGTATAGTATAATTTAGGTTTAATAGATTAGGCTCAATATCCATGCAACTATGTGTTGCACCATCACATTATATTCATATAATTGTATGAAAATTATTTTGCACAAAACTTTAACATATACATATGTATATGTACATATATTTGTTCTCATAATTATTTTCGTAAATTAAAAATAAAATTATAACTATGCTACAAGAACCTTGACTGTATATAGTTAAATTTTTGGTTATATTCATTTAGAGATAAAAAAAACCGAAGCAATTACCGCAACAGGTAGAAAAATAAAAACATTTAAACGAAATACCTAATAAAAAAACTGAATTCATCGTTATAATTTATGAATTTATTGTTGTTCAAAACTAAATGAATTTAGTTTTACGTCTTTTTAACAACAAAACGTAACAAATGACAAACAAAAGAAGAAAAATATTATTTATGTCTTCGACTTCCAAAAAAACATGATTTTTTTTATTTCAATATTATGTTTTTCTCCAAAAAATGTCCTCGAATTTTTTTTTATATTGTTTTTAAAATTGACACACAGTGTTAATATTTTCAATGCAAATTTTAGTTGTTTTTCTTAGTTCTCCTTGTTTGCGTCATGTTTGTCTAAAGAACAGATCAGGTTTTTAAAAATAACCTTAAGAAAAACACGGGATTTGAAGAAAGAACACAATTTTTTTTTTGTTTTTCTAACAACGACAATATTAAAAATGCGTTTTCTAAGAAACAATAATAAAAATAATAAAAATATACATTTTGAAAAGTAAGCTATAGATACCAAATCAATATAATATTGAAGTCATAATAATATAAGATTTATGATTATTTACTACCGCTTTGAAATATTATTTAATTTTATTGACCCATCAGGGATAATTTATATATATGAAAATTCCAAATTACAGCAGGTTGAAATAAGACTAAAAAAATCTTATTAATTAATAAGAATAAAATAAGTAAATTGTTAAATTTACAGATATTTTCAGTTAACTAATTTTTAGCATTCTTAAACTAATAATAAAAATTAACCACAGAAAATTTATCTTATCAGTATACCAATATAGTATTTTAAATTAGTATTATGTTATTAGCATATAGTGTAAATTAGTACATGCATACACATACAAGTTATTTTTAACAGTAAAGTGGAGGGTTAATAAACTAATAAGCTTAATCACTCTAATCATAAAGCCAGTCTTGAGTTGCATAATTCCTAAAGACATTTTTATATAAAAAATTACAAAATAAATATATTTTAGAGAATTGTTCAAAAAATGCTAATAATAATAATTTAATTGGACGCTTATATATAAATGGGTAATAAAACGAAAGGCTTCATTTTATTTACAAATACAATTGTTTACTTAATAATAAGATTGCATAATTCTTTCAATTATTAGTCAAGTGAGAAAGATTTTTTTTTAAGATTTCAGACATAGCTCTTTTATTACTTTTCATTATCATTATCTATCATCAATTTTGGTGATATGTTAAATTAAGATTTCAAATTTTGCCATATATGTAGATGGTTACATTGCTCCTGATGGATAGAATATTGATTTAGAAATAGTTTTATTATACTGTATATTCTGTGGATTAGTTACTTAAAAATATCCTTCATTTTTTGTGAAATTTTACTAAATACATTGAAATAAAATTTTGATTGTAATATTTAAAAGATTCAAAAGATATCTTTCCAAGAAATATAGAAATAATAATATGTACTTTTACTATTTCGATTTTATTAAAATTCGCGCAATTAATCCCGGTATAGCTATATAAATGTGAACTATAACACAAAGCATTATATGAGTATTGTATCGAAATGTTTACCTAACTTTAAAAAAAATTAATCACTATGATAGACCAATAAATAAGCCAGCGGCGGTGGCTCAGTGTGTAGTGTACTATGCTATGGTGCACGAGCTAGTGATGTGTTCAAATCCAGACAGAGGCAGTGATATCCTTCTAAGTTGACCCAGCTAATACCAAATTTCTACGATAAATCCGTTAAGAGGAAATACTGTTGAGAAAAGAAGAATATAATTTGTTGGTGATTAAACCAATTAATTTTACATTGTGAGTGCGTAAATTATATTTAGTTAGAATTGTTTTTTAATTTTTTTATTAATATTTCTTTTGTTAATAAAAATATTTTATATTTTTTTATTATTTTCATAATAATTCTTCATGGTTGGTTACTGATTTACTTATTCATATATATAAATATATACATATATGTATATATATATGTATATATATATATATATATATATATATATATATAATCGGTTAATTATTGAAACGTAGATATTCATCTCCATTAATAAGTCATACAAGGCTACCAGTATATTTTTGCGCAGTCCTGACTTTGTTTAGTATTTTGTAATAATTATGCATACCGCACTTAAAATATGGCATTTTCGCGTTAAATTAGGTCTTTTTACAAACATGTTTAGTCTTTTTTCATTTCAAATTAGTCTTTTAAAAATCAAATTAGTCTTTTAATTTTTCAAAATAGTCTTAAAGATTATTTTTGTAAAAAGACAAATTTTAAATCATGTGCATGCTATAGGTAAATATTACTTCTTAACAATTTTTGTAATGAAGTATGAGGTTTTCGACAAATCTCTTTTCCATAATTTAATATATATTTAAAAATTTTTTTTAGAAAAAACTCAAGCAAATTCGAATACTTAGTTTACAGTTTTACTTAAATCCGGATACAATTATATTTTACTTTTAGTTTTTGAATCGTTTAGCTTTTCAACTCATTATTTTGCAGTTTTAATTTTAACTATTTTACAGGGAATTTTGGTATTTAATATATAAATTTACATCAACCTTCATTTGATAGCCCTTTCAGATATTTCTAAAATATATCAAATGCATTTTTTACAATTTTATAAACCCATCAGCAGATATTCAATACGAAGATTTCACTTTAGTCATAAAGTATTCTGGTACACCATTAAAATTTAACAAACAAAATGTTGTAAAAAAAATTATTAAAAATAGCTCCACCTACTAAAAAGTAAATAAATACTTAAAATGTTGAATAGTTCACACAAAGCTAATAAGCTAATAATAACTAAAAAATTTAAAAATTAAAAATTATTCAAAGGTTTGGCCGCATCAATTTTTAAGCCTGAATAAAAAATATTCTAAACAAAAATCTCTTTGTTAGAAAAAACTAACATTATGGCTGATTGTTAATGTATTCGCTTTTTATAACTTGATGCCATGCTTTCGCATAATAATTCCTAGAATTAATAATTTTTGTGAAGTAGTATTGTTGGTGTAGTGTTGCTGTGTTGCTGAGGTCCATTATGAAGATGAATGGTTTCTATGGTGATATATGTGTATATATGCAAAATCAAAGATGGGTACATATACGTATTTATAGAATGGATTTTTAATCGGATAATGGCTGCTAGTTCAAATAATTTACGTCTATTTTTTTAAAAGTATTATTGATGATTATTCTAATTTTATTATTAATGTATATGTACATATATAAATATATAATTTGTCAAATCTAAATTAGAATATTAGTTTCTACATTTAGTATCGTTGCAAGTTTTTTGATAATAAACTCTTGAAAACATTGAAGAATAATTTATGTATTCCGCCGATAATAAGCAATAACCCAAAATACATTTATTCTGTTTTATGTTTTTCGGTTATGTTTAGTTTAGTACATAGTGGAGTAAATTTTATTTACATTTTGTTTTTATTTTGCATCTTGCAGAATGATTGTATGTTTATGTACAAATAAAATTTATTGTTCTTTTCTTACAGTTTTGGTTCTTTAAGATTAATTACTTTTGCCGCATTTCAAAAGAAATAAATTTATTGCCAAATGTTAGTCGTATATATAATTTCATATAATTTCTCACATAGAACATTTGATAAATTCTAATATTATATTCTCCTCGTCTACAGATTTTTTTTATGTATCCTGTAAATATAAATAATACAATTTTCTGGCACTTGTATAAAATTTATTTTTGGCAGAGTGTTGTATTTTTTTATGTATACTTATCAACTTAAACTATAAATTTCTAGTTCCCAATATTTTTGTGATTTATTTAATCTATATGTATGTACATAACTTCATTAATTTTATATAATACAAGTTTATCTGGAAGCAAAAGATTTGAGACATTTTATATTGTCAATTTTAAAAATCTGTGTTTTATTATCGGATGCTCATTTTCAATCAGATTTACTATTTTTTTAAACCCATAACAACAATCGGTTAATCTTAATCAAATACAAATTAAAATTTATTTATTCGGGGATAAATGGCAGGCAAATAATTTTCTGGATACTAACTTTTATTGATAATTTTCTTTTAAATATATTTCTATTATGTAAAAAAAAATATTACAGAGAAAAAATATGCCGATAATGAAACTGGAGCATTTTTCCGCCATCACAGCGGCAGCTGCCCGAATTTATTTATCCACATTTTTTATAAATGACGACTTATAAACCTGCCCACACCAAAAGCGTTTTTCGCGCTATTTTACAGACGCACGATATTAAATAAATAATAAATATAATAAAATATTTCTTCTAAACGTTAAAATTCGTAGCACAAAGTAAATGGTGAAAGAATAATATGGAATTTCTACCTTTTTTATATTCTTAAAAAATAACTTCAAAATTGAACTGTAAAAATGTTATATTTTGAAATGCAAAAACAATTTATAATTGAATAAGGCATACTAAGCTGCGGATATGGAATATATTTCGCTGGTGAAAGTAATTATTTCGCCGCTGAATTAATGATTTAATTTTAAATACTACAATATATGAGTTATAGTTTGATATAAAAATGGGGGAATGTTTTGTTTTATTTAGATGATAATTTATATAAAATTATGTTGTTTATTGTTATTATTTATTTATTGTACGGCCATAACTAATTTTTGGAAAAGCGATAATTTGATAAATTTTGATCATTTTTTTCCCTTTTCGTTGCACCAAAATTCTTACTTATCAATTTACAATTCCAATACTGCTAAGTTTATCAAAAGTTTTGTTAAGAAAAAATTCATATATCAATTATTCTGTAAGTTTTATTTTCATACTAATTCGAGCTTTAGTCGTGGTTATACATTATATAACTTATAATATATAATATTATATATAATATATTATAATATAATAATATTACATAATTATGCAATGAAATAACCATAAATAAACTTACTTAGCTATTTTTTGTGCCATACGTTTTACCATAATATTGAATTAAAAAATTTTAAATTTTAAACTATTTGGTAAATTATTATTTTTGGGTTCTTTTGTTGGCTAAAAAACTATTGCTACAGCACCCGCACGTGCAATAACAAATGCAACCATACAAAATTCTACTTATCAAAATGTAAAAATTCAACTTCTGTTGCCAAGTAATATTTTTTTTTGAGAAACGCTTAACACTTATCATTATCAAAAATATGATTATTTGATAATTGATAAGTGAGTTAAATTTAATTTCCTTTGTGCAACACTTATCATTTACTCTTATCAAAAATATATATTTTTGATTAGGTGATAAGTGATAACGGATAACTGGTTGGTGCAATAGGGCCCAGATGTAAATTATTTCTATATTATTTTATATATGGTTTCTAAAATCAGTTAAAACTTAAATATCAGATATATACATATCTTTTAGGTTTAGAGTACATTTTCTCTTTTAAATAATTATTTTAATGTAAATACAAAAAAATGGCAGATTTGAATAAATTTGATAAGAAAAACGAAAATAAACATAGGTATAAATGTGAACGTACTTAAGAGGTATAAGAATATATGTAAATATATATTGATATTAATAATACATTTTCCGAATTGTTATTGAACGTATAGTATTGTACGTATATGAAAAGACAGAGTTTGGATTGATTGAAATATTTTAAGATTTGTTATTAGAAGAAATTCACATTCACATAGTATAATTAAAAAGTTGTCCACCAGGTGGAACTATTAAGTTAAGTTCCTTTTTTTTTTAAATCAATTATCACAATCAATCCATATTTTCATATAACAATCTGAAACATATTCATAATCATTCAATATAGAAACTATTTATAAATGGAAAGATAAATTAACTTGTTATCGGTATTTTAATATTAATTAATGACATTTATTGACATTACATCACAATCATTAGAACACATTAATTCCATATTTGTGTGTCGTCTTGGAATTGACGTACAATTTTTGGAAAAAAATTTTGGTTTAATTTTAGACTTACTTCTTTTAAACACTGGTGACTAATATCTCTTATACTCGTAAATCCAACAGAAAAGTATATTATTTTTTACTTAAAAACCTTATAATGAGAAAACATAAATATAGTAAAAACGATAATACTTTTTACACAATTTTCCACACGTATGCTTTAATTATAAGGTTCTATGATTATGTCTCGACGGAATTATTGCAGTGTAGGCCATCATATATGTGCGTACGCTATATATGATCACATAATTCACTCATAAAGTACAATATTTTCTTGATCGTTTTCTATCATTTTTCTTTTAACTATATAATTTAGATACATTGTGGAAGTTTTTTTTAATACAATGCGAAAATAAAATTATCTTTAAAAAACACTTTTTAATGCTGCCAAATAAATTTAATTAAAATCCTTTCGTGATTTATTAGGTATATAATATATAAAAAAATGAAGAAACTAATTTGAAAATAACAAAACTCTTTTAATTTTATATTTTTTACTATAAGTATATTTAAATATAATTTATTTTAGGTACATGAAACATTAAATCAACTCTTATAAAGTATATACATATATATTTAATGAATTAATGCCCATTTGAGTTATTTTGACTTTGTGGAATTTTATTTAAATAAATTTATAAAATGCATACTTGAAATAAAACATATATAAAATTTAACAAATGTTTTCTTGTTCCTTTTTTAATGTATATACACAACACAAAATGAATTATTATTGAAATATTCATTTTCGTTTCACATTGCAAATAAAAATTTATTAATTTAAAAATTGAAACATGGCGCATAGTAATTTAATAATTATATATATTATGTGGAACACGTCGGTCAATTATTACTATCCGAAAATGATGAAAAAATCAAAATATATAAAATGTTAAAATCAACGTGTTATTGTTAAGCGTGACTAAAGTGTCAACACATTTGTAAAATAATAATGTCGATAATAAACATTTAAATTTTTTTAATATTTTTTATTATATATAAATATTTTTACAAATCTGATAATTGTTTATTTACCAAGAAATTTATAATATATGAAAAATTGTGCAATCGTATAATAAATTGAATTTTATAAATAATAGAATTTTGTTTATAATTTCAAAAAATATGATTATAAATTTTAAAAGGTTCGATATTATAAAACGCATTTTCTTAACTGGCAATCATATCTATTTATCACGATTTTTATAGTAATATAAAGAAAATTTTCCATATAAGTCAGTTGTATAGAAAATATTTGATTACATATTGTTCACTTTCAAATTGTAAGCTTTTTTAATAAGATAGAACCACTTAAAGAGATATGAAAACTTAATCATAGTTGATTTAAATGATTATATATAGTTTACTAAAATTCGTCCTGTACAAAACTAATTAATCACTAATATATTTAACCAATGCATTATATAATTTTACATTTACATAAAATCTTTCTTCTAATTTTGTAAACACAAAAACAAATTCCGAATACAAAAAAAAAGTTTTATTATAAATTTTAATAAATTTAGTAATATAATTACATAATGAAATATTTTATTTGATTTTATATATTTTAGAATAATATTTTTTTTTATAATATGCAAAATAGAAGACAAACTTTCTTAATAACTAAGTTTCAACTTAAACCCATCAGCTGCATATTTAAGTTTTCTAAATTTGTAAAATGTATCTAATACATAAATATATTACTTAATTTTATAAATTTCAATTGTGGAGTTCTAGATATACATATAACATATAAAATATTGCAATATATACCAACTAAATATTTTGGTAAAAAAGTGGTGATGGTTTAGTATACTATTTTTTATCTCATTTTCAAATATGTCAAGAATATAATTGTTAATTGAAACAATTAATGGTCTTGCCATACATATTTGTTATTAGCATATAGGTTTAAACTGAAAGAATTTTCACCATCACCTTTGTAATCGTTTTACTGTCATGTTAAAAGTTCGAATTATGGAGGTGTGTACCGTCAAGTAATCTAATGCAGCATCTAATAAGTCACAAATTATTACATTTTGTACTACAACAATTCTCACTAAAATTATTATTTATTTAACATCTTCTTAGTTCTTATGGTTCTTCACCATATTTTTATTTATTTGAAAATTAAGTGGTCAATTCGTGCGTATTTTGAAAATTTCTTGTATATTTAAAATTGTTATATGTGAATTTTTTTTCTAAATATTGATTTATATAAAATCAATTTTTATAAATTATAATGTCTATAAATGTAAATCTTAAATCAAATGTAATATTGTATTAAAATAAAATAAAATCGGGACCTGAGGATAATGACAAAGAATCGAGTAATCCAGTATACCATGAGTAATGTGATTTATAAATGTGAACTCCATTGTTTAATTAAAAATAAAATTATTATGGTAAATAATCTTTATTCACTGTTATATACGAGTTTTTAAATTTGGTAAACTCTTAAAATAATGGATTTTTAAATTAAAAATGAATAAAACGTTAAATAATAATCTAAAAACAATATTATTAAATCCACATAAAATAAATATTACAAATATTTAATGATATATCTTTAAATATATATTTTAAATTAGTGATTATTTATGTTTCTATATTTAATATTGTGTTTATTTATTCTTTTATATAATATTAGCAGTTATTTAATATTTTACTCCCTCACTCCAATCTGTAATAAAGAAAAACAGGCTTAATAAATTATAATTCAGTGCGAAAATATAACAAATGGTAATAAAACAAAAACAAACAAAAAATAGGTGTAATTAGGGCGGCTTGCGGTTAAACGAGCATCGTATATAAAATTTTGTCAAATTTATTTCCTGCTGATACGAATATTCGAGTCCTTGCACACAACAACAATATTTCGATGTTAATTTTTCATTCTTGTTCCGTGGTTTTACGTTATATATTACAATTTATATATATATATGTATAAATAAAATATATGATTTCTAAATAAGTATATGTGTTAGATATGAGTATTTTAAGATTATTTTTCGTGATTATTGTTGTTTTTGCAATATGGAAGGAAAAAAAACTAGTTTCTGTATATAATGTATGTATGAATGGAATAAATAAATAATATATGTACGTATTTTAAAATACATAGGTACAAAAAATTAAATTTATTTTTACTGAGTAACTTCTATTTTATATTAATTTACTTTGTTAGTATAGTATAAATATATACATATACATACCTACATATGCATAGATTTACCATCCATACTAGTATTTTTGTTGTATTGTAGTATATTTGTACACCAAAATACAACAACAAAATATCATATATATGTACGAGAATTGGTTGAAAGCAAATGCAATATGGCCCTTAAAAACTAATAAATCATTCTTGACATTGTGAGATGGCAAACGAATAGGGTAAAATTTTGTATACTTCTTGTAAATTTTGAAAGTTTTCTCTGACAAACACACAGTGTTGTATATTGTAAGAAGTAACCCTCCCAATTTGAATAACTCCAGTATACCAGAAATGAAATATAACAGTTACACATGATGTATATGATCATCATTTTTTTAAATATTATAATTATTAATTGGTTTGAACACTGTAAAAATATCATTTTACTAAATTTGATTATTGAACAGTTCACATAAATAGAGCTTTCAAATATTTCATGTATATGTATATGAGAATGCGAATTAGGTCTTTAGAAATAGAAAAATAATAAATCACAAAGTCAGATGATACATATCTATGTCTGTAGATAAGCAACACCCAAATAGAAATAATGTCAATTTGAAAATATCACAATTTTCAAGTCATGATGTCGTTTCTCTCTAAAACAATCGTAAAAAGTCGAAGGATGAATAAAATAAATAGTCTGGTACTGAAAGTTCAGCTGTCCATTAAACTTCATTGAAATTAAGTTAGGTTGGAAAATTCTTGTATTATTTAGTTTTAAAGTTTTAAAAGTTGCAATGCTTAATTAATGAATTCATAGGCAATTTCTGAAAATAAACAATTATGAAAATATTTTAGTTAATAATTTTATTATATCCATTAAAAGAATATTTTTTACAGTGATGGTGGTATATAAATATATATACTACAATAAAAGTATGGTGTTCACCATATTTTTTTTTTTAGACTTCAAATAAAACCTTAAATATAAAATATGGTTCATTAAGTAAGAATATAATATATGTGGGTGTGATCTAAAGAGTACTAAAAGGGGTGTATTTCGAATGACCTTGGCATCATCTGGTCTTTGTAGTTAGAGTTTTCAAAAACGAATTTTAGATTTAGTAATTACATTTACATTTCTTATATATACACTCATACATTTTTTATATTCATGTACAAATTCAATATACCTAAACATATATGTATGATTAATAAATATCCTACATAAACCTCCTGTTTCATATTATAATGTGACTAATATATGTATGTATTTACTTATATATGATATTTTGATTAGGTAAATTTGTTTTTCATGCGCTTGGGTTATTTTGGATGTAACGTATTTTTTTCATTATGGCTATTCAATGAGTGGGACCTTCTATATATATACAGATATTGTAGTAATTAGACTATGTAAAGTATAAACGAACCCTTTCTATATAAACTTCGTCTTTGTAATTTTAGATTTTGTCTGTTAACACGTGTCTGTTTTACTCTCCCTAAGGAAGTGATCCATTGAATAATTTGCTTTATTTCCTATATGCTATGCTGTTTTGTTTTATGGTATGTTAAAGAGACATATTTATAGGAGTTTGTTTAAAGTGACAATATTGATATAAACTAACAAATACTGAAAATAACTAAAAAACTAATCATTACGTTTCTAAAAAATTATTACAAAATTAATAATCGTATGTATATTTAGTTTTCGAAATTATTGAATTAAGAATTAGAGTAAAATTTCATTTTATTTGTATCCTTAAAATTTTCAAATATGTCAGAAAACCTTTCTAACTAACATTTTAATGCAGTGTTAGTTAGTAGGTATGTGTTTATCTTATAGGTACATATAAAAATTTAACTTGAAAAAAAAAAATACTTTTTTTAGGATTAGAATATTTATAGAGTATATTTTATAATTTAATTTTTGTATACATACATACCTAACAGTACATTGTATAAATTATAACATATACATATATGTACATATATATTTAAATATATAACATTATATAATTAGTTTGCGTAAAACATCACTGTAAAACTTATACATGAATTTTAAAAACAACAATTTTATTTTACTTTGTATAAATGCCGGGACTATGGAGTATTTGCTTTTAAGCCAATGATTTATGGCTTAATCGATAACGATATTTATATATGCATACGTATATATACTATATTTATTTATAATATTATATTATAACCTAAGGACTGATTTTAGAATAAAAAATATTTTTTATTTTCGATTTTGGGTTGTTTTTTTAATTAAATGCAAATGCTGGTTTGCCTTTCTCCCCAACTATAAACAAATAGTATTATACATATGCATAGCTACATATAAAACATTTAAATTGTTTGTTATTCACGATATTTTGAAAAATATATACTTGTACATTATAGTATCTAGTTTTGTCTGTCTATTTTTAAAATCACTATCCCATAATATCTATTTTAATAAAATTTTATGTTTCATGTTGCATTCATCAATAAAGTTATATATTTTAACAAAACCAAAACAATTTGCTAAAGCTGATGTATTACTAAAAATATGAAGATCCTAATAGATTTTAGACTATATTATTAGCTCTTTTAAACAAAAGTCGTTAAGTCATATTAGTTTGCCTCTTCGAACAGCGACGTAAATTCCCCGATAATCTAAATCGAAATTTTTTGTTTATACGTAATTTGTTTAGTCAAGAAAATATTATATAATTTGAATATTGATTGTTGAACAATCTTCAAATTCTTAGAAGTCTAGTTCGAGAAGATAAGCTGTGTAATGCTTACTATACACCTTAGTTATAAAATGCCTGTTTTTATTTTGACAATCTTAAATTTTACACGAACTTTTTACATATGCATTTTTGTTATTTTTTAGCCAGAAATAAGATTTGATTGTAGTAATATAAAAAATACAAAAATATACCATCCTCCTTTCTTGAATTTTGAAAATGAAAAATAATAATTCAGTTGAATTTGAATATCTTAATCAAATTTGTTTTTTTTTTAAATAAAAAGTTTATGTTATCAAATCGATTTCTTGGTTATTCAAATTTTTTTATCCGGAGTTACTTGTTATATAATAAAACAGAGCTAGCAAACACACTAAGATTTTTCACTCATTACATCGTAAGGAAAATTATTTTAGATAACTATGTAATGTCATGTGATCGTAATTCTTTATTGCAGTTGAATATTTTAAGTAAATATGTATATCAATCTATGATCAGCTTATGAAATTAATAATTTTTTATTCGATTTAGTATTTCTCATGTGAAATTTATCCAAAAAAAATAATGGTAAAGTTTATATGTGTATCTAATTTGTATATATATTTTTCTCTTGTGGTTATTTTTGTATGACGAATAAATAAATTTTTGTTTCAAATATAAAATTTATGTTATGTGCCATTTAAAAATTTATATTCACAATCCTTTATTTGTATCACAAGGTTTTTGAAAAATATAACGTTGCAGGTGAAAACTGTAATGGAATGAAGTAGAGTGTAATTTGAATAATAATTTTTCCGATATAGAGTATGAAAATTTGATTTGCATCACGTGTTTGATGTAGGGCTGGTTTTATGATAAATACGTTAACTATATTTTAAAGGTGTTAAGTAAATGCATATTTAATTATAGATTCATTTAAAAAAATGGGATAGATTTAAAAATTATAGCTTTAAAAAAATGTACGCCATTATTTTAATATTTTTATCTCTGACTCTTTTAAGCTTTGTTAGATGTATCAATTTTTAATCACTTTAACTATCATACTTAAATTTATATCAATTTCTTTTCAGTACACTTTGCTAACACTCTACCAAGGTGGAAAAGTGTAAAAAATCTTTGGTGTAGCAAAAGTGTAAAATTTAATTCACGAATAATAATAATTACACCTTAAAAGGTAAAGTAAAAAAAATTATATCGCCACTTTCTACACCTCCAAATTTGAAGGTGTATCCAAGTGTAGACTGTGTATACATTTTTTCTAAACGCTGATTATTCGAGATGTAGAAGGTGTAGTTAAATCATCGAAATTTTTTTCTACACCACATAGGATGTATAGGAAAGTATAGCTGAAATGGTATTACTTCCTTCATAATTATCGCTATTTAAAGAAAAGAGAAGTTTTTAAGGATTTTTCACAGTGTCTTCTTTACTTTTAAATAATTTATTGACACTAAAAAGCTACAGAAACTACCAAAACCAAAAACAATATACGAAAAAAATAGCGACGCACAAACCCCATTTATCCATAGGTGGGAAATTACAGCAAATACTCAGTTACATTCACAATAATAAATTACCTAAATTGTATTCTACTTGTTTTAAGTTTTAAGAATTAGCTCATAAGTTTTAACAATTACAACACTTATTAGCTTTTTAAAGTTATCTTTAAAGTAAAAAAAAATGTATAAACTATACATAAGTATTATATCCCCACATCCGCCGAACGGTGATAAATTAATTAATTCGAGAACATTAAACAGCTGATTTGAAAATTCCTCAAATATAAGTTGTTTATGGTATTACATATTATTATGAATTCCTGGAGAATAAATAAAAAAACGAATTCTAAATTAATTTGTAAGAAAAGCGAACAAAAAATAATAATTAAATATTTTTGAATCTTAAATTCTGTAGGCTAAAAATTAAATACTGTTTCGTTATTAATAGTTTTTGTGAAAAATTATTTGATTAGCAATCTCGAGCTATTTACATGTACATTATTTCTTACTGGACTTTAAACAATACAAAAAACTGCATTTAATATTTGTGAATTCTTGCTATAAAAAGTCGGATATTTTCTAATCTAAAAAAAATTTAGGGATCCAATTTCTGAAAAAATCCTTTTTTTAAGCAAAATTGTTTTTTCTCGAAAATGTAGTTACAAAGTTGTAGTTTCTATCAAGAAAAGATCTCTATAGAAATTTTTTCTTCATAACAAAAGCTCGAGATTCACTAATAGTATATGTATATAGAAATTTTCTGAATCAACAGAAAAATAAATTTTTGAAACGTACTAAAAATATCTACTAGTTAATTGGAAACAAATATTATTCAATAAATATACTGAAATTAGAAATTTAAGAATTTCATATTTATACACATTGTACACGTATATGTACATATTTGTTCACACTTTATTTGTATTAACTTATAAATAAATTAAAAAATGAAGTATATTTAAATTTTTTCTCCTCCAATATTTACAATTTTTTAAACAAAATTTATGGTTTCGTTTCTGTACTTTGTGTTAGGTGACACAAAATACAAAAGAAAAATTACAAAATATTCTGAGTAAATAATCCATAGATTGCATATACCACATAACTGCATAGTTCGATACGTTGTCTTTATGCTGATATGACAATTATTTTAAATTAAACCCGTTTAAAATACTTTTTATATGTAAAAAACTTGGCAATCTATGTACATAATCAAAACGATTTTTTATTACTGAAATCATTATTAAATCTAATCCTGATGAAGTTGAAACTAATACAATTACTGACTGCGAAACATTTTGTTTTCAATAACAATAGATTATCTGATTTATGATTTAATGGGAAAAAACTATCCCAGATCTCGCATTATAGGCGTTTCATTCTATATTTTAAGTGACTCGTCATTGTGCCATTGATATTTTGGCATCTCGATTTTTTTATATACATATGTATATTATTCTTATCATATCAGGACTATAAAATCATATTGGACATACATTTTATCATATTAAAAAATTAAAAATTAGTTGTTTATAAAATCCAAAAAACTTTTAATGTTCAGAACAAAAAAAAAATTTTTTTTCATTAAGGAAATGCTTGCATATTAAAAGAGAACAAAATAATAGTTTATCTTTTATATAAATAGATGTGTATAGTTAAAAAATGTACCCCTATGCGAAGTTTCTCCTCGCCCTTCATAATTTTAATTGTTAATCTACATTATATTGAGATTAGCATTAGGACGCACTTAAAAATAAATTTTGGTATAAGTAGAAAGATTTCATTATAAACTAACTAGATAATAGTTTCAATATAGAGTCATAACTTTCAGCCCTGTGAAACTAATATCCACATCTTTCCAATTTCCAAGTAAAAAAACAATTCACAAGTTTATATAGATGGCGAAATTTATCGCTTTTATTTGAATATATTAAGTGAAAGTGTCAATGACAAAAATTGCTAAAATGTCCTTCTACGGAATCCTTAATCCTAAAATAATGCCACCTGGTGTAATTTTATTATACTATTTTTTTTATTCCTTAAATAAGGATATATGGTTCGTGCATATGATAAAAAGGACATTTTCATTTTAATATTCATTGATACACAACAACGTATATATATTACAAAAAAAAATTGTGCTCTCTTATATAATTCACAATAGTAATAGAATTTAATTTGATTTCAGCAAGGAACCAGTAGATGGAGCTATACAAAATGTGTCCTTTATAAATTATTTGCTTCTTTTTTCTATGTACATACAATGCAATTGAAACAATTTGCTCAAATTCAAATATAACATTTACAAACATTTAATTTCTAAGGTAGAGTTTCTGCAAATCCAATTTGTGAATTTTATACGTCATCGACGGTGGCTAATTGAATTGAAGTGTGAAAACAAGGTGCGAAAAGTGAAATTGTTATTGAAGCATAAACAGAAATCATAAATGATCATCTAGGTATAATTGTTTTGCCATCCACATATACATATACACAATTCCTCCAGCTTTTCATTAAAACTTAATTCGATTTTAATTATGTACATTCCATTTAAACTTAACTTGTTTATGGTGCCCCCATCATACCTTAGAATATTAGAATATTAATATAATTTTCTATTTCTATAATTCATTTCTTTTTTGAATGCAAATCTCATTTTATTAAAATAAAATAAATTTTCACTTTTTTAAGTTTTTCGGAAAATATATAAAATATAAAGTTACCAATTTTCACACGATCAAATTTGACGTTTAAAATATCTTAAAGTTGTGGACGTTCAAGCCACAGTAGAGATTTTAAAATCTATGACATTTTTGAACACATATTATTTTCCATTACCCTTAATAGCATATATCGCTGTTGTTAAATTGAAGGTAAGAGTTATTAAAAAATAATACGATAATACCAAAGTGTAAAACAATAAGAAACATAATGATTATATGTAACAGAGCATACTCCAAAAGATATCGGTTGTCATTTGAAGTGTTTTTTTAATATTATTTTTGGATGTAAAGCGGAGGAGATGAGATAAAAGATTTTATCAAAAAAATTCAAGACATAAATGATGTGTCAAAGCTTGTTAAGCGCGCAAATAAGAATCTACCGACGGCAAGGTTCATTCATCGATAAAATTGAATAAACAAAATTCAATGGTGGGAAATTTATTTAATATATTGAATTTAGCCCGAATTTTCATTTATTTATATTTTCTTTGAACTAGCAAACTAATATTTATTAAGGAATATAAATATAATATATGTATGTATATATATCATTTGAATTTTTAATATTTCATCATTTGATTTATATAAATAAATATAAAATATTGAACATGAATATATATAAATACACAGAATTTTTTTATTTTAAGTGTAAAGGTTTTTTTAGCTAAAAAAAACTATGTCGACGAAAAATTTAATAATATTGTTATCAGTATTTTATATCAATTTTATTTTAAGTTTATATCTCATCCCTAATCGTTAAATTCTGAACACAAAAAAGGTAGTAAAAAATTTCAGGTTTTTTGATTCTTTGTTGTGTTTATGGAAATAATTGTGTAATACCAGCGGCTAGTACAGGCAATTGTTTCGCCAGATGCTTATAGTCATACGAGTAGATACGTGTCTCTCTACCGGCAAGGCAATTTAAATTACATTGTAAACTTATATTAAAGAACACTTACAAATGTTACGAGAAAAAATGTATTCTGTTTATTTTGAGTAAAGGTCCTTAATTTTATGTTACGTAATGCCCACCGACATGAAATTTCCATTACCCTTTAGATAACTAGATAATTAATTTTAATAATCTTAAAAATTTCGAAGCCTTACGCTTTCACCTTTCAGTTAATTTTTAAAAATTTCTCAATAACAATTTCCTTCCTTTTATTTGTGGTTTGTGCCAATATCAAACATTAATCTAATAAAGGTCATAAAAATAAAATATTGTAATCGGACTAAAAAACATTGATCTATGTTTGGCTACAGAATCATAGAGGGCGAGATAATCATCAGTATCCATATTAATAATTATTAGGAAAAAAAGTTGACGTTCCATATTTTTGGTTCTTTTCTTGGATAAATTAGATTTTTATATTTTATTATATCGTCAGATTTTATCTTATACATTAAAAAAAATAATAAAACCATATTTTTTTTACTATTTCAGATTTTAACAAAATAATTGGATTAACTAAATTTAAAAACAGTTCAAAATATTATAAAAAAGGTAATTTAAAATTAGATATAAAATAAAAAAAATTAAATTCGTGTAAATAATTAATAAATAATTATAATTAATTTACGTTTAATCTATAGACAGAGTGGAAAATAAATTTTATTACAAACGAAAACTATATTTTTCAAATTTTGTTTATTTTCAAAAATAAGAAATATTAAAAAAATCGATCATGTTTTGAGTCATTACCTAAATTAATTATTAGTAAAAAAACATATTATATAAATTTACGATAAACATGTTCAAATTGAATATTTATTAACATAATATCTATATATTTTAATTTATAAATATATTACCTTTTAAATTTCAATAGGAAAAAATCACTGAAATAATGTGTGCTTAATTTTATACACACATATGTAGCATATATATTTTAAAAATTGTATGTGATCATAATATTACTAAACAGGTTTTCTTAGGAAAGTCTTCTCTTTTCCAGGCAGATTTTCATTTTTAAAAGTTCGAATTTGTAAATATAATCAAAATTGCCTGAAGCAAAAAAAAAAACGGAACATTTCTATATATTATAAGTTCAATTTACCTTTCATCTGTTCAAGAATTTAACTTTTAACTAATGAAGCGTTATGTTAAATATTTGCATATCATACCA
The DNA here is from genome assembly GCA_949752835.1 of Empis stercorea. Lineage (NCBI taxonomy): Eukaryota > Metazoa > Arthropoda > Insecta > Diptera > Empididae > Empis > Empis stercorea. Next base: position 38,708,314 of record OX457086.1, on the reverse strand, counting down.
AATTAGCAATTTTTCCTGTTTATAACTATATTGTCCTTTACGGTTTTATCCCTTCGATTTAACTTTGGATATCTTTAGACAACCATTTTTTTGTAAAAAATAATATTGGTATAAATATATTAATTTACATAAAAGTGATTATACATATAAAAATAGAATGTTTTTTTTTATAAATTTTTAGATTCAATGGTTCAGTTAAATATTTTAATACATTTTTTAATCATAATCTCGGGTATTTCTTAAAGTTCTTTGACTAACAATGTTTTAATACATATATATTTTCACACTATAGCACTTACTTTGTACATAGTATTCAAGTATATAAATTAGTTTTAAGGGCTGCTATAGATACATCATATTTAGTGAATAGACTAATAATTCGCGACAAATTGCATATATTTTTGTATATGATTGAAATACGAATAGTAATGAAGACCAGTATCATAAAGTAGCTTGATTCTTTGGCAAATTTTGAAACATTTATTCGTACGAGCTTTTTCCGCAAACTGTTAGTGTCTTAAACTTCTTACTATTGACAAATATCTTTATATTAGAATCTTTAGCCAAGATATTTAATTATGTATTTATTTATATTCTTACGTAATACAATAATTACAATAGGCAATATTATGGCAAAATCGATTTTGCATATAATTCCAACCAAAGAAATTCAAATTGAAATAAACTGTTTTACGGTTCCTCCAAAAATGATAATATGATGAAAATACTTATGTTAAATATCAATGAATTCAAAAAGAAAAAAAAGAGGATATAAAACAATGCAGTTACAGATTATCATCATTTTTCTATAAGGCATGCGTGATGACACGATGTAAATTGCATTTGTTAAGCAAGTCGAATGTAAATAAAAGGTGTACATGATCGCGACATACATGCGTTTAGTTCTTTTCTTTTATTGTCGTTTATTGCTTAATAAAAGTTTAATAAAAAAATAAATGTATTATTACTTTATATGCAGCCACAACAAAAAAGAATTACTTAAATGAATAAAACAGCATAAATAATAAGTTTTTAAAGACATGTTTTCGTATGAACTGCTCTTTCAGCACATATAAACTAAGCTATATATGCATATAATATTGGAAACTTTAAATTAAGTGGTAAACTTGCTCAAAGTCTTGCATTCTAAAAATTGTAAAATTGATATGGTGAAAAAGAAATATTCTAACTATGTTCGATAATATGAAATCACGTACAGTTTTTTCTCTTAAATATTATATTGTCGAATTTTACTATACCTGCTACATACATATATGTGCACTCAATAAGACCATAATATGAACAAGTCAACGATATGCGCTCGCGACATGAATGAAGTTACAAACTATGCACTTTAAAATGTTAAATGCGATAAAAATTTATTCAATTTATTTATATACTTATTTATCCATTAAAACTAAACTATATATATAAATTATATCCATTCATGTTATTTTTATTTATTTTAGTTTTATAGTCCAATGTAAAAGAGAGAAAGATTTGAAGAGATATTTAAATAAATTATAAAATAACTATCAAAATGAATACAAATAATATGAAATTGATTTATGTATATTTAAATTAAATAAGCCATCCACAAATAAATTTGTTCTAAATTAAAACAACTTGCTGCCATTAAGACATTTTTAATATAATATGTATAATTATTAAAAATAATTATTACAAGTATTTGACTAAATATTTCTAAATGCAATTCTGCCTAATGTCTAGCGCATATTGCAACATAAAGGATCGTACCCATACTACTTTTCGTAAACAATTATATTTAATAAATATATATATCAAAAATTATAATTATAATTATATGTATGTGGAAAATATTAATAGGAAATAATTAATGACTGTTACATAATTATGCAACAATTTTTTGCTAAATTATAAATTAAATGTGAATTGAAACTTAAAATTAAAAATTAATTAAAAGAAATGCTATCAAATATAAATCCAAAATTTACTTTTTAACTAATGTAATACATATACTTACATAAATATTTACTTAGTGTTGTTATGTTAGTCTATTAATTAATTCTCATAATTGTTTCATAATACATTTTCACCTTACCTTAGTCATGAAATGAAAATAAATAAAATATAGACTATATAAAATATTTTAGAACGTGTAAATGACCTTTAATCATGCATAAATGATTGTCTTTTTTTTAAATTGCACTCATGCTGCGAATAATATCGTTTCTTTCTGTCATGAAAAAACTTTGATTTTTTTGTTGTTTCATTTCTTTTCTGTGCTCTACTATTATATTTTGAATGCTATCTTTTCCATATACTTACCATATACATATACATTCATGTAACTAAAAATGTTCCGATATCAAAAGTAAACAAATGTGTATCGTTTATAAAAATGAAAAACATAAGGGTGAATAATATTAAAAAAGGGAAATTTTGAAACAAAATAGAGAAAATTTCCCATAAGGAAATAATTGCCATGCCATATAAACAAAAAGGACAAATCAGCTGAGAAATGATGGATATGGTGTGAAAAATAATCAAGAAAGTATGCACAAAAAGGACATGAAATACAAATGGAGGAAGTTTTGATTGAGTACATAAATAATATAGAATAGATTATAAGTTGTTGAATGTGTGCGATGTGTATTCAATCATATTGGTTTTTATAATAATTTATATGTGTGCGATTTAGTTTGTTAAAAAATCAGCCATTACTTACCATCCGTCCAAATACTTAGTATATATATAATAAAAATTACCAATTGTGGAAACTCTTATCATATTGTGCTCGCTAATAAGGATTTCGCTTGCAGAACATAAATTAGTTCTTTTAAACAAAAATATACAATAAAATGATGAATTTTTAACCAGCATATAATAATAAGTTATTAAAAAAATAAGAAAATGAGGGAATTCTACTAATTTTCTACATTCATAATTTTAGCAACACGTTTTTTTATTTATTATTGAAATTCAATTTTATTATTGATTCAATGTATTTTTTCTATCTCCAAAGAAGAAAAAAATTAAATACTTAATCATTTTTTATACTATTTCATATACTGTACCGATCAGTTAAAAGGAGTTTAAGTTAAAATATTACCAAATATTATGCAATTTACATTTCCTGCCAATTATTATACAATAGTACAACATTATTAACGCAAAACTTCGAAATATGTCCCATTATTAACGCAAAACTTCGAAATATGTATAATTATGTTTAATTATACATATACAATATGCACATATAGGTATTATTTTTCAAAAGATACTCGTAAGAAATCTGAATATAATTTAATATTTTATGGTTAATTAATTTTCTCATAAAACCATAAATAGACACAAGCATGCAAAATTTTTCAAATTCAAGTGTATTATTTAAATAATACATAAAGCTTATGTATTTTTTATTGGCTAAAGATTTAGATTTATTAATTTATCCAAAACAAAATATTTATTTGCATGAAAAAAAATTATATTTTTAGTTTGTATGCAAAATTTAAAAATACATATTAAGAAAAATGATTTAATTGAACCTAATACCTAATTTTAATTGAACCTAATACCTAAAAACAAAAATTTAATAGTAAGTATATACATATATATATAAAAATTGCAGCGAAGCCGAACTCCTGCACAGTAGTTACATAATCATAGGCTCTTAATAAAAAATACTGTTTAACTAATAAAAATTATGTTTCTTATGTTTGCCACATATGATTTAACATCATTTTCGATCAACAACATTTATCATTTAATTAAATGTTTTATATTCATTCACTGCCTTCTAGCGCCAAAAATACTAACTATGGATATTTATATTTATTTTATTTCAAATTAGCTTTCAAATATGTACGTGATCTTACTTTATTTGTGGTGAAGATTTATCAAGATAAATAATATATTTTTAAATACATATACATACATATAAAAATATATTTTAAATACGTACATAAAAATATAGTATTTTAAGGTCAATATGGTCTTTGTACATATCAAGTTGGCCTTTTTACATTTCAAATTGGTCTTTTTAAATTTCAGTTTAGTGTTTTTGCACTAAAGTTGTTCCTTTTCCAATGAAATAAGAAATAAAAACACATATTTTTAATTAAAAATAATTTTACTAAAAATAATTTCATATATAGCATTGACCTAAATGGTAGTCAGCTTCTCTGTAATGGCAGTAATCTTAAATATATTTATACTGGAATATTATTGTTATCCTAAATTGCCTTTCTAATAAGTAATCACACTTCATTTTTTGTGGACATTTACTATTTAAATTTAAATTTTAGAAGAAAAATACGCATAGCGCCGCCTAGCGTACAAATTTTATTTTTATATTTCTGTCAAATATGTTTCGTTTTAAATATTTCCTGTTTTCTATCGAATATACATACATATCAAATTGCGTTTACATTAATTATTTAAACAACTATTTGAAAATTTTTACATCGGACGACACACAGCCAGATAAAAAGCGCTAGGATAAGGATATTTTTTAAAAATCCTACAAATAGTCAAATGATATTTTCGTCAATTTACATTTTTTTAAACATCAGTTTACATAATTTTGGAAATTGATATTTTAGTCTTTGTTTATATTATTACAAAAAATAAGTAAAAATGGTTAGGAGATATCTGAAAGTAGTCCTTAAAATCTTTCGTTTTTCTTATTTCTAAAATAAAAAATCAATTTTTAAGGGACTAAGCTTTAAATATAAATATACTTTACATGCCTTTATTCAAGAGTAGAAAAAAATATAATAATAAATCACAAATTCGTTTGACATATTTCCAAACAAATAAATCACTCAAATTGTGACACAATTTCCTTTGTCTTTCATAATTAAAAATGGAAAATATTTTTCCACTACACCCTCCCACATGGTTATGGAACCATAATTTTCAAAGAAAAAACCCTCTGCTCTTATCTTAAGATATACAGATACAAAAAAACAAACATAATTGTATATGTACTCATATTATATTTGGGTAAAGTATAGATTTCTTACTCGACTTTCAATTCCTTTACCGACAGCCAAAGAAAGATGTTTTTGTTGTTCGTTCAGTATGTTATCATTTAACGCTACTAACGAAAAGTAAATTGCATATTATCATATTATGTGCAAAGGTATATGTCATATATATTTATCAGAAATATTTTTGACTATTAGATTAGTATTTCTGTTATGCTGCACGGAATTTAATTTTTTGTTAAACGGCCAAAAAAACATACAAATTGTTTATTATAAAATATTCAGTCTCGCCTTTATTGAACATTTAAAGGTTATAATTATTTTTTTATTTGATTATAATTTTTCAATGCAAATGATTTTTTTTAATCTTTTATACATATATTTATGTATATGTATATATTTATATACTTGTCGTATATATTATATATAAAAATGTTTTAATGGAAGCAATTTTTTTCGTAGCAAGTCAATAATCGAGAAAAAATAAATAAAAATAATAGAGAAGTGTACATACAGGTTGTCTCATATTAAAATAATTATGTTAATAAAAACAATTTACTTTTATAAACGATTTGATTATTAAAATCAAATACTCCTATTACTTTAAAAGTGTTATCGCTAAATTGTATAAACTGATATTCTATAACTAAATTACTACAGCTATGAATGATTAAAATTAGGCTATTCTATAATTATTTAACTATAGTTTTTTTAGCGGTTTGTGAAAAGTAAGGAATAAATATTTTCCTTTAAATTCAATATTTTAACCTGAAAAATAACATAAAGATAGTTCTGTGTTTGTCGAGGAAATAAAATAATAAGGTTTTTTTAGTTAAAATTAATCAATTATACCTGTAAATGACAGAAAATATTTCGAAACGAAATAATTAAAAAACAATACAACCTGCACTTGAATTATTTTAAAGTAACATTAGGTATCAAATGAATTCCAAAAGCAAAAGTAAAAGTATGTAGTGGTATATATTTATAATTCGCCATTAAATGAAAACCGCTTACAAAAATATAACTTAGTAATTTAATATACTAATTTTAAAGGTTCCCTATGAATATGTACCTAATTTGTTTCACTACGAATTTTTCCTTTTTATATGTATATATTATTTGAAATAACTTTAAAGAAATTTTAATAGAAAATCGTTGAAGAAATCTCAGAAAATTATGTAAACAAATAAATACGAAACTATGTGTCAATATATTTCAAAACCGGTAAGAAAGAGTTCCTATTTCTGTTAATTTCTAGTTGCCAAAGATTAAAGTATATTTACTCTGTAGTCGATTTATGTTATCGTTTAGTACTACTTAACTGTGACTCCTTGTACATAAGAAAATAAATTTGAAATATATAAGGGTCGTATATTTCGCAGCATATATATGTATAAAAAGAGATACAAACGAAGAAGTTTTGTTTTACTTTCTTGTGAAGCTGTCATTTCCGTTTTTTTCAAAAAGGAACCTTCAAGACAACGAACAAGACAACCAGAACAGAAACGATACAGCCTAAAACTTGAACCAAATCTTTTGCTATGAATTTGGGATTATATATATATATGTATATATAATACATATATATATATATATATATATATATATATAATTTGAAAATGTCTGTATTGTCAGATTTGGATAACTTGAACAGAGTATACATTATATACTGTAAATAATATGTATATATAATATGTATAGAGTAAAGAGAATAATTTCCCTTGCCATTTGAAGCGTAACATGAAACTTGTTTTTAGAATGATATGCCATCATTGAAGGAGTAAAAACGAATCTTATTAAATTTGTTTTCAATGTTTTTTTTTGTGGCATTCTTTCTTTATTCTTAAGCTACAAAAATGTAACTAATACATATAATAATAGGCATATATTACTCATTTTTGCAGATTATAATAAATCTAAATTAATATATTATAAAGAAATAACAAAAAAATATTGAATCTCAATCAAATGAAATATATCCGCCAATATTATCATACTAATCGTTAGTTTTTGTTTAACAATAAATAAAATTCTGTCCAATTTAAATTAGATGATTTGTTTCCCGAGAGTAAACAGCAAATATGATATGATACGATAAATATTTAAAAAGTTTAAAAAAAACGAAAAGAATTCTGGTGAATATGCACCAATAATTCCGCAAATTTAAAATAATATTACAATATTGATCTATAAGTATAATTTTTTTAGTTCCAGAGATACATATTAGTAACATAATTTTGCAAGGTACCAAGTTTGCATTCGGAATTATTACTCTTTTTTTCCTAAATACATATCCACCTCAAAATTATATGGAATTTTCTTCTAATATTTTAATTTATACACATTTTTTCCTACACTGTATTATCTTATCCATAAAGAAAAAAGTCTAATCCCAAGTCAACTAGAACCTACTAACTAAAACGATTTTAATAAGGTAAATGCTATATATTATTATCTCCACAATGCGAAAAGAATTTTTAATTATTATTCAGTGCTAATGCAAATAATTGCACTGATCTGACATCGTAATGTGGGGTTGTAGATAAATTTGAACTATTCTTTTTAATAATAATGTATATAATTTAATATTGTATGAGACTATGCAGTTCTCCACTGTGCTTTTGCTTAGGCATATTGACTTGCACTTCCGTTTCATGATTTCCCGGCGATAATAAATACTTGTGCTCTTTGGCTCTGATCTTTTAGTTTTTCTGCAATTCTTTTAATATTTTGTATTGTATTGTTTAATATTCAAAGCAATTACATACAAGATTTTACAAATGGTGATGGTGCATGTCAATTATTATTCGTACAATGAAAAACTTTAAAAGTAAAACAAAACTAAAAGTTAAATAATAATAGCAAAAAGTTTTTAACATAATAAATTATAATAAATTAAAAAACTCTTTGTACCTACAATTTCTGAAATTTGTAAATTATTGAATAAATTAAAATTATATTATTTGTTATTAGTATTCCGTGATATTAGTTGTGCGATGTCCGTGTTTATAATTTTTTTAAATAAAAAAATTAAATTTATTGCAATGAAATAATTTTCTATCAAACCAGACTATTATTATAAGTATATTTTATTTCTATATTGTAAAACTCTTTGATTTAATTTTTAAGAAATGCTTTGGATTTCAGTTAATAGTGGGTTATATTTATATACATATATATTATAACATCTTTGGTTCTGTTTTTAACCTTTAGGTCAGCGCCATATACTGCAATTGCTTTGGACTAATCATATGTAATCTTTTGTTTCAGCTACGTTATGTTTTTGTGTCCGCCAAAGTGTTAATTTTAATCCGATAAATATCAATTTGCTGAAATTGTGCAAACTAATTAGCGACTGTTCAGAATTGTTTAACAATTAGCTCTATTTTAAGATGAATTCATATTTTCGGAACATGCAAATAATTATTAACAATGTTTCGATGCAAAATTTTACGAAAATTTGGAACATGTTGTATATGTAACCCAAAAAGATGAAGTGTCATATTCCACAAATTTTTAACACTGTCTTACAACAATTTATTTTATAAATTTCTAAAACCCAAAACAGCATTCAGTAATGTTTTAATATATTTTAAATATATTATTTTAAATATTTAGTTTTTACTCGGCAGACTTCAAATTTAATAAAGCTTATTTATCTAATTTTAAAATATTACTTAACTTTAAACTCTATGCTGAAACATAAAAATGTCCACCTGTCAAATATTTTAATAGAATCTAAACTATTTTAAAATAACATACAAAAGGAAAAACTTAATATTGCATAAAATCAAATTTTTAAAATTTATATACATATGTATATAACATAGTACATAATATGTATATAATATACATTAACTTACTATAGCACACATAAATTCAGACATCTTATAAAAATTTAAACTTCATAAATTATGAATTTAAATTTTTTATATAAAATTTTCATTACCACATTATCATAGAAAATTTATCTACATACATTACACAATTCACTTTTCCTTTATGCTATCAATTCTCACAAGTTCTCACTCTCGTTTAACCGAATAATAAAAAAAATCTAGAAAAAATAATAATATCCTTCTCCATGGACTCCAAACTCCAATATATGTATATAATATAACTGTAATCGATATACATAAACACTATAAAATATTTAAAAACAATTTCCTGCTAAATTACAAAAAAAAATATTTATGTGTAGCAAAAAACCGTTTAAATGCGAAGCTATCCACAGGTTTCCCATATATTTTCTAGCATAAAAATTACTATATTGATTTCTTAATGCAAAAAAAAACCATTTTTATTGAAAATTTCATGTTATTTGCGCATGAAAATGAGAGATTATACATTTATATTATTAAGTAGTCACAATCTAAAAACTATATATACAATTTATAAAAATATATCTTTCAGTTTTCACCATGATGAAAAAGTTTTATTTTGTTTTTGTTTCTATTCTGTCATCTTTTTTTTAACCGATTTCGATTATAAATTTTGAGCAAGTAGAAATTATGAATAATTTTTTTTGTATGTTACTATGGTATATCTATTTATACTATACATTATGTAAGTATATTATATGTAAAACGTGCGCATTTGAAAATTTATTTTTATGATTTTGCATTTTCCGAGAGCGAGAAATGTCTTTTCAATTTCAATATAACCTATGTATGTATGTATAATTTAAAATATAAAACATATCTATAAAAAACTACGATACTACGAAGTACGAAGTGACGTTTTGTAATATCAAAAAGGTATTTATGTTGCGCAGTAAATTGTTTTTTTTTTTAAATTGGTTAGGAATTTGTTAATAAAGAAATTATGTATGTATGTATGTAGTCCTGAAAAACATTTCATTTATGTTCTACATTCAGCACGTGTTTTACACCGTAATGTATAAAATAGCTATCCTTCAAACAAATTTTATATATAGGTATGTACATACAAATGTATATGCATACGTACATATTTAAAATATTTTAATTTAATAACATTATGTATGTACATATATAAAATAATTCAAAAACTAAAAAATATCTTTTGCTTTTTAATTTTGTTAAACTTTAATATAATATTCTGTTTATTCGTTTATTAAAAAAAGCATATGTACATATCTAAAATAATAATATATAATATATATACCAATTCCAATATATAAAAAAACTATCTTTCTCTTTTTGAGCAATTTCCTCTCCATAAATTTTTAGATAAAATCTGACTTTTATCATATTAAAATATTTTTTGTGTTTTTCGGAAGTTTCACTTATTTTCAGATATTTTTAGCACAAATGTACATAATTTTTATATGTATGTATATATATATATTTATTTATTTGTAGTAATAAAAAAAAGGGGAAAACTCACTTTTTTATCTATGCTGAGAAATTTTCTTTTCATTTTTTGCTCCATGTAGTAGCATCTTTAAGCGTCGTGTCGTGATGATGGCTGCTTTTTTAAAAAAATATTTAAGATGTTCGGTTTCTGAAATATTCAATAAAGAAACATTAAAATTATTTTAATTATTATTATTTAAGATAATTATATGTACATACATATATAATAATATACAAAAAAAAAATATAATTAAAAATTATATCATTGACTCAAGGAAATCATAAAGCGGTGAAAATTTAAATAAATTGTTGATTTATCATTTTTCCGACGGTATTACCATTTTATTTCGATTGTTTTGAATAGTGAAAGTGGGAAATTCACTATTGCATTTGCATATATTAAAATATGTGAATTAGAATAGTTGGTCAAAAATTAAAAACATAAAAAAAATAAAATCTAATGAAATAAAGCAAACTTTAAATTAATTAATTTTTATTGAATTATGCCGTCATTATTGCGACGCAATAAAAGATGATAAAAGCGATTAATAAATTTTTTCATATTAGTAAAAGGAGGCGAAAAATTCGTATAAAAACTAAAAGGAAAAAAGAAAAGTAAAATATTAGTAATTATTAAAAATATATACAACGTTATATATTTCAAATAAATTTGCTTTATATAAACAAGCTCGCCATATATAAAAAAAATCCACGAACATGTTTTTAATATTTATTAGTGCTAATTTAATTTAGTATTGATTATATTTTTTTAAAGAATTATGTTAAAACAATTTCATACTTTTTTATAAGTGCATTTATTTCATTGTTTACGTTCCTTAGCTTTCAACTAATTGAAAAAAAACAACAGCAGTGCGTTTTATTTAAATGTTTTAAATTTAAATTTGTTTTGCTGCAAATATTTTTTTCTGAAACGTGGTAAGTGTATTTTCCAAAATTTACAACATTAATAAATTATTCCAAAAAAATTTCCCTCTTTCTAATAAACACTTATTTTGTATATGCTAAAAAATGTAAACATATAAATCAATTTTTGGTTTTATCTATTTAGTATTTGTGCGCAAGTATAGTGAATGATTTTGTAATAAAATTATTTTGAACTTAAGCTCTTTAATTAAAATAAGTAATTGAACTTTTGAGTTGTATTTTTCAATATTTTATATTTTCACAATTCACATTTATTATTTTACATTTTTATTCATCTTTTACATTTTTCCTTAAAATAATAATTTTAATGGAAAATCTTTTCATTGTTAAATCATTTTCGTCCTTTTTTATTTTGTTATTGATAAAGCAAAATATTTTTTACATTCATGGTAATTTTTTAAATCTAGTTAAAGAAAAGTTTTATTTGTTTATACTTGAATGTATATACATATGTATGTATATAAAGAAATAATACTCTCCCCATATAGGTAGTAAGTTTTATATTAGTTGTTTTGTTGTGATATCTCGCCTTGATTATTTTCTAGAATTTTTTTTTGTTAACTTGTTACAAATCAAAACACCTTTCGTTTTGGTATACAAAAATATAATTATTATAAATAAATATAAGATATACTGATATAGATTATATATTTATGTACAAAATATAATTATGTACTACTATTTTCTAAAATTTATTCACGCGAAAGTTAGCAATATTTTTGTTAGCTGATTATATTAGTATAAAAATGATCCATTTAATTTAAGTTCATTGGTGTCGGTTGCAAATTATATGTGAAATAATTACATACATATATGAATTTAACTTCCCCATGTACAAATTGTATTTCTAAAAATAATTAACAATATTTACTCTGTCCATAATGTTATTTCTTATGTAATACTAAATTTTAACTCTTAGATGATACGGCACTAAAGCCTTTGATCCATTTGTTTTCAACGCTCATTTCTAAACAGAATCCCAAAGTTTCTTTACAAATATGAAATATATTTTATTATAGTGGATACACACACATAAGCTTATAATACGAGTATGGAAATGTTTCTTTTTCTTATGTATATTTATACATTTATTAGATTGGCGCCTTTATATCCCCACTCAACCAGAAATGAAACATAGCTCGAAATTGGTTCTAGACACGACATTTTTCGTACCGATGATCTATGGACTAAAACAAAAAAAAAAGGTCGAATTTCCTTTTAATATTCGTGTGGGCATATTTTTTTTTGAATTGTAGCATTATGTTAGTATATAAAATAATACGTACATACATATGTATATAATATAATATAGAAAGAGTTGTTTAGTATGAAAAAATTATTTAAGGATCAAAATTGAAATAAGAAATTTCTATATTTATTTATTACTAAGCAAATGGATTGAGAGAATAATTTCCTGGAACATCATGTTATAAGTTTTATCTGCACTGTTAATGATTCCAGCACATATATTATAATAGCTTTAATGATAAAAGCAAAGTTTGCCAAATTTAAATATTTTAATTGAGAAGTTTTATTCTTATAAACATATCTAGAATTAAACATTTTATTATTTATTGATTGATTTGTAATAATATTATTATTATTAGTTTATTATTATTTGATACCTTAGTTCACGTTTCCTTTAGCCATTTAAAAAACTCATAATTTTATGGCATGAAATCTTCATCTACTGTCAATAAACAATTTTAATACATACAAGAACTGTAACAGTAACAGTACAGACCCATTTAATACACATATATAAGTTAATGAGGTCTTTCATTTTTTGAATGTAACAATTTTTACACAGCTGATCATTCTTATATTCTATTTTTCAGAATGATTAAATCTATAATTAAAAAAGTAGTCAATTTGGACTATCAGCAAATCAGTTTTGTCGTAATTTTCAGACCAAACCCTATTTAATTAATATTGATTATTAAGTTATTAATGCCAATTTTATTAATTGAAAAGGAAATATATAATTCGGTATTGATTATTAGTTATAGAAAGCGTTTAATATTTAATATTTCAAAATGTTTACTTAGTTAAAATATACGCATATTACATGCGTTGTGACTTGCAACTAAAATTTGGGATTTTCTATATTGCCCTTTTAAGATTAAAATAGCAGTTGATCGTGCGCTCGCGATAATAAAATTGTTTCTTAAAAAACTATTTTTTTCCAAATCAAAATAATTTCTATTGGTATACTTCTACTTCTAGAAATATTTCTTTGAAAATTATCACGAAATTCCATTTAACAAAAAAATATATTTTTCCTTTATTAAATTTGAAGTTAAGATTGCTCTTACTATCGCGAAATTAGGATTCTTTTGATTTTTATTACATAGACACTAGTGGTGCAATCTATTACATAGACACTAAAGGTGCAATCTATTACATAGACACTAAAGTAATGCCTTTGCCATAACAATAATACATCAAATTAAAACTTAGGATTACAGATTATAGCCTTATTAATATTATTAGAAAACTGCACCCTTATAAAAGTATTTTAGGAAAAAAAATGTAAATAAAGTTTTCGATTACTCAGAAAAATCATTATTTCTTCAAAATTATTATTCTGCTACTCGACCGACATGGATTTTAAAACATTAAATTACTTTTATTGTCTTTAGGTCCTTTGGAACGTACAAAGCGTTTCAACGTTTGCTTTCAACACTTTTCTGTCATCATCATCACTTCTAACTTCTAGTGTTAAAAACTCGATTGTGGGAAATATATCTTCTTAAAAATATAAACATATGTAGTCGAAACGAGTTCAGTATGGAATATATTTTATATTCATATTTCATCCGCGATTATGGCAATAAAAACATTGTTATTAACATTATTTACTCATAATAGAGGACAAATGTTGGTTACAAGTTGAATAAAAATGTTATTTTTTAAAACCTTACTTTACCTATTTTTAATCTAAATCTACAAATATATTCACAAATATAAATGTTGTTTTGCAATTATATGCCAGTTAAGTATAATCTTTGTACATAAATAAAGGTATATTTTATTTTGAACTATACAGATATTTTACGTGACTCGGCTTTGCACTTGCTTAATCACGATTCACAACTTAATTTCTTCAATCGTAAACATATTTTAACTCATAAGACATTACACCGATTATTTGTTTATTTATTGGAATAATATTCAACGAACATGTCTGAATTTTGGAATGATGGGAACAATAACCATAACAGTACGCAATATACTTTGGTAAAAGTAGTGCCGAATAAAATATAACACTGTTGAAAATACTCCTCTTTTTCGTTTTTGTTATTGAACCACGCTCCGGAGCGCTTTTTCTTCTTCAATTTTAAGTGTTGCATTTTATATTTATAAACCATTAAAGCATCTGGCTAAAAACAATGGACAACTAAATGAACCCATAAAGATCGAAATCTAAAATGAAATATGGCTATTCCATCGTATTCGTATAGATAATATTGAAACTTTTAATTCGAAACTACTTTGAGATATGACGTTATTGTTGTTCTTCACTTTAGGTATATTTCGTTAAAAATTATATATAAAAGAAGCTCGGTTAAATTAATTGTGGACAATTCATCGCGCTAAAATTTTAAATGATAATAAAATTTCCTATAACACATTTTTTGAAGTTTAATTATGTATAATGTGCAGAATGCAGATCTGTTATAATAGTCAAAGACGTTGTTGTACAAAGAGCGCAAACCAAGATTTTAGATACACTGTATATAATTTTTTATAGTAAAGTGACAATTTTTCATATTTGCCGAAAAGAGCGTATTCATTTCAAATCCGCATATCTACCGGTAAATGTAAACATTTCCCACATTCAACTTTTAAATATTGTGAGCTCAACAATCAAAGATTTAACAACTTTAAATTAAGTACAGTAATAATCAACTATTCTGGGTAACCAATAAATAATAACTATATAATGTTTAATACATTTATGTAAACATATTTAGTATAAATGCTTTAGATATGCTTTATTTGCTGTGATTATTTCTTTTTAAATTTAGTAAATGTTTATAGAAAGTAAAAAAATTTATCAAAGAAGAAATTGAATTGTTGAAAGTGTATGTTCCAATAATCAACCCATAAAAAATTACATAAGATGCCAGTACCTGACTTGTTTACATTTACGTATTATTTATACTAAATATTAAATATTTCCATTAACTACAAATATATTTTCTGATACGAATTGTAAAGATTTTAACTTTCAGCTTAAATTAAAATATATACAAATCATGCAATGGGCCTTTTGCAAGATTTGATCTTTTTTTATTATATATATACATATATATATATATATATATATATATAAAGTATATAGTATATACCATAATTCCTTGCGTATAAGGTCGAAAAGTATATACAATTACAAATTTACTTTTAAAATTTTTGGCATAACTACAATTTTTTTTTTAAGTTGGAGTTTTGTTAAGCTTCTTTCTATTTTGTTCTTTCTAATTGCTCCAATATTTTAAAAATCCATCATTTTGTGATCACATTAATCTTTTTTTGGAAGCAATAAAATAAGGGAAATTATTGTTAGAACTTATTATAAAAAATTGGAAACTAGAAATCGGCATGACAATTATTGTGGAGACTATTTGAATATCGCTTTATTCCTTATTCACTAAAATTTTACTTATAGATAAAAAAATATTTTAGCCGAAATAAGAAAAGGAAATTTGCATAATAATTCTTCAACAAATTGATTTAGTAATACATATTAAGACATTAAATAACATAATATATAATTTAAATTAATATATAAAATAGAGATATGTATGTTGGTCCAAAACTAAAAACATATAAAAATAAGTTTATAATGAAATTAAAAGTTACCAGCATTTATGTTCATCCAATTTATTTCAATTGCAGCCCCTTTGTGATATACGAATTTCAAAACTACACCAGCTGCATTAAAAATTATAGTCACTCTCTACACTACATAATACTTAAATATAAACGAAGGGAGTTTAACTTCCTCAATGCTCACCCTATTATTATCAAAATCATTTAGAAAAAAATCGCATTATTACTTTTGCTGTTCTTACAAATAAAGTCCATATATATATTATTATTATTTGGGTCTGATGAACTAATATGTATAAGATTGACAAAAAACAACACACCATTCCGCAAAAAAATATCAACAAAATTCAAAGATATTTTATTGAAGAATTGAAGTTGTATGTGTGAATGCCAGCATGTAAGGACAAACAGTAATGATATAAAACAATACAAAAAAGCAGAAGTACACAAATGTCTAGTTGACAGGCGTGGTTTGATTTTATTCTAGGGGTTGATGACTTTGATTTATATATTTCTTTTTTGACATATATAAAAAAATGGATGTATTATAATTATATATATGTATATATATATATATTTACTTATATATATAAATATACATTATAATTCCGTTTCAGGCCACGTGTAACCTAACCAGAATCAAAGTTTTTTCCATACATTTTTTATAACTAAACTAAAATACATAATGTACAACACCATAGATACATTAATTTCATCCATAATTTTTTCCGATATTTACAAAGGATCTACTAACGTTTTTAATAATATTTCATCAGTGCAAAATTTTATCATAAATTAAATAAACTAAAAACTATTATATTACATTGTTGGATTAAGTAAGAAGTGGCTACGCCAAATCATGAAATGCGAAAAAAAACAAGTTAGTTGTTGTATCTTTCCAAAATTTGAATTTAGAATCACAAAACGCACGTTGAAATGAAAGTGCGACCGAATAGTTATTTCAGCTTTTATAGTAGAAAATTTCAGTAGAACAACATAAGTGTTTTCGTTACATCATACACGAATATATTTTCTGTTGCATATTTTAGAAAATAAATAAAAAGATCTTTATTTATCATTTAATTAATTATTGAACTTCGAAATTCCTTTTTTTTTCTTAATAATATATGGCTTTCCACTTTATTTTACGAGTACAATATGTTCATTCAGCTTTGTGCGATACACATTTCTTTTCTTAACTTAAATGCGACATTTAGAAACTTACCTATTTAATTATACATAATTATGAAAATATTTTATATAAATTACGCACATATATTTTGTTGCTAAAATAAAATTGGATAAATCCTTATAATATTAATCTTGTATGTAAATAAAATCATATATCTCAAATTTAACAATGACGTCCATTAATCTTATATTAGTCCTATATTAGTGAAACAATAATTATTTACTTCACTTTTAAGTTCAAAATAAAATTCAACTGTGAAGTCTAATGTTGAAAGTAGAAAGTAGAAAGAAATACGCGCAACCGTCATCCAACTACTGAAAAGTTAACATCGTGTACGTGTTGGCGCTGACGCCCTGGAATCTCGTTTTCCACTGAAAATTTCTGCTTTATATGACACCGTCAACTTCGTCAATGTTATTACTCTCATATAAACCTGTGTATTCTACTAAACTGTCAAAGGCAAGTAAGCGCTGACGACTTGATGTAATTTTCGTCTAAAGTCTTATAACTCCATATTCTGGTTTTGTTACGGATATGGCTACATGGCGTCGTTTTTTTGGGGCTGATTTGAAGCACACTAAAATTATTTGAATTTATACACTGAACCGTGAAACTTATAAAACATATTCTAAATGATTTATGACTATAATAAAATGTTAACATTATTTTCAATTCCTTTGTTTTTTTTTATTTATTTTAAAACTCGCGGACCTCAACGAACTGAAAGTGACCATCAAAACATAAAAAAAAAACTCACAAAATGTTGTAAACTTTATATCTATAATAAAAATATGATCTTTATCCACGATATTTTTACATTAAAACACGAAATAATATAATACATACCTAAGGAAAAATCTATACTATACGAAATTTATTTGCGTCCAAAATTAAATAAAAATTTCTATTTATTATTAGGCGTTAAATTTTTTTTGTTCACTTTGTTTTCTTGACCTAAATAATATTTTTTTACTATTAAAATATTTAATTTGCATAATATGTATAATAATAATAATACATAATATGAATTGTTTTTAAAAATTACTGAAAAAAAAACCCAATAGAAGAATCATTGGAAAATATATTATTTGTATTTGACAGGAAAAGATTCTTTTTTTTTACAATTACGAGAAATCCTGTAAAGATTAACAAATATTTTCATATATATAATAGAAATAGAAACAAATAACAGTCATTCAATTTCCTGAAATTCTATTTCGTCGGTTTTATGAATACCAAGGACATACATAACTTTCTAAAACGAAATATATAATAAATATTTTCAAGGTTTTTAGAAATTTTAATTTAAAAATTTATTGAAAGGACTTCAGATTCTTTATGGCCTGGTCGACAAAAACTATTACGTGTGTGAGGTCTTTTGAAATATGTTTGTTTTGTAGTTCTTAAATATTTACCATAATATAAATTTACAATTTTTAAAATTAATTTAAAAAATGATAATTAGTAATCTAAATTTTGTTTTCTAAATAATATAAAGAAATGCCAATAAATGTATAAATAAAGTAAAATAACCCTCTACCTCAAGGCGGGCATTTCAATTTTATCTTGTAAAAGCAATGTATGATTTGTTTTTTTCATTAAAAAAATTATTTTTGCATCTTAATTGGAACTAACTAAAGGTATAAGTATTTTTTATCGTAATAAGAGTAATTTTGAAGTTATAGACCTTCATTCAACAAAATTAAAAAAAGAAAAATTGTGAAAAATTTCAAAATTAAAAAAACAATTATTAGTAGAGCATTAGTAGAGTGATTAGGACCAACATAAATTATATATGTATACATATATGCATAATTAATTAACCAGCAAGAAAATCAATCAAGTTTGAAAATCTTCAGTGTTCGATATATGTACATATGTATATATATGCTGTCTAGAATAAGAAGTTTTCTTTTTGTTTTAAATTTAGTATCCATCATAATTAAGCCAAGAGACAGCACACATAACACATTTTTTATACATCTGAGGTTCAACATTTGCTTAGTTCTACGTAATGTTTTATATTCCAACTAAGCAACTGCAGGTCTCAAAATACAATAATTTCAAAATTACATATAAAATTTTCAATTTTAATTATTATTATTATTATTTATTTATTTACTAGTTTGTAATAGATTAATAGACTAATGAAAATTTGTTTCAACATTTAAGATTTATGTTATATTTGATGAAATTATAATATACTTGGATGTATGGATGTATTATTTTAATAGAATCTACAATTTTAAGAAAACACTCTTATAATTTATTTATTTTATAGTTTACTATATAAGGATTTATAAGGAAAATTCTCAAGAAATATTACTAATAATGTTATAGTAGAACTCAATTGGAAATAATCCACATATTACACTATTTCCACGATAATTTATATTGCTGCGTATTTTACAAAAAGTTTTTTATCTTAAATTAATCAGAATTCATGATCTATTACGGGCCAACCAAATATATAAGCCACTCTTGAACTCATATAATGCAATCTCAATTCTCAGTTACAGTATAAATGTTAATTTTTAAGTATTTTCTTTATCATCCTAAAGAAAGTTTTGTAAAGCATCGTATGAAAAATTTGAAGTTATTATTATATCGCACATATTTCTGGTAAAATTCATTAAAATTTAAAATAATTTATATGAAACATATACCCTTATCAAAAATTCTAATTAAATTAGTTAATAATTTTTTGAATAAGACATCCTTTAATACTACTACAGATTTTCGCTTATGTAATAAATTTACAATTCGATGTACATAACTTATATATAGTAATTGTAATGCTTAGTAAATCGTTAATAATGTGTTTACAAGAAAAATAAATTCTGCATTGTTGCAAAAATTCATATTTTTATCTGTACATAAAAAAAGATTCGAAAAAATAAAAGAATAAAAAAATGTCCAAAATTAAAACTGAGCTATTATCAACATGCTTTATATATTTTATCAAAAAATTATAATTTATGACTTTTTTTGTAATAACATAGAATGCGGTTACCTCCATGTCTGTAATAAAAGCAATATAACAATAATAAAAATTATGTTATATGTATATGTATAAAAATTCAATTTAATATTTCATATACAACATATAAACGTACATATAAACTTATGTGCATATGTATACTTTGTATTTTAGTTTGTATTGGGAAGATACTTTAGTTGGGCATACAACGGGAAACAGCAACGTGCACTTAGTATAAATTTATTTAATCTTTGGAGGGTGCAAAATATTATATACAAGAATTGCAACTATTAGAAATGTGCTAAATGTCAATTTAGATTTATTATTTCAAAAAACCATATAGAAATGTGAAATTTGGCACACTTTAAAAAAATTTCTCTATCTCATTAAATCTGTGTAATTAATACTTATTCCATTTGTGATAAAATTTAAAATTGAATAATTTTAAAGGGTGTTTCACTTTCACCATTAAAGTATCTTTCCTAATTTTACTTGAGGCATTATACGAGGTATATAATTTATTTCGTGGTGGGGGTATTTCATCATACTATTGGCTTTTAACGCCAGGAAATTAAAAGTGAATATTTGCAAGAGTTGACTCTGAATGCAATATAATAGTCAAATGTTACCCTCTGCAATACAGGATTGCTGACTATATAAATGTTATGATCAATTTCAAGCATATATATTTACATACATATATATATACAAATCTATGAAAATAAATGAAAATGGTCCATTTTAAATCAATAATGTGTTCCAAAAACCATTCCATTTAAACAAGTACATAGTATACAAAAATACAACACTGTGTAACAAACATTTCAACATATCAATTGCAAACAAAATGTCATTGATGATGACACAATATTCTGTAAGGACGAATGTAAAATAAACCATTACTGGATTTAAAAAATAAACAGTATTGTAGATTATAAGGTGGAAACTTTTGGGGGAATTTGATGTAATCTTGATACATTTTGTTGAATTTGTAAATTAATTTACAGAAAGATATTTTTCCAATTGATTTTTATTAAAATTGAAAAACATTCAATTTATTCCCATATAAATTATGTATACATATGTATATTATATATTTATATAAATTTATTTTTAAACATAAATCTTAGAAAATAATTTAATAATATCATAAAATTGAACAATGAAAATATAAATAAAACACTTTAAACATTAATATTACAATTTTTCATCAAGATATTTATAGGATATTTAATTAAATATTTAGCATCAATATACAAAACTTATTGTCTCTGATAAATTAAATTTATATAAGAAATTGAAAAAATTGCTAATTTAATTTAAAAAAAATAATATAGACTCGATATTATATACATGTACTTTTATATCCTTATCCTTACACCATGGGTGTCTGGCTAATGTCCCTTCGATATCTTTAACTGAACTATAATGTATATACTCTTAAAAAGAAAAAAATTAACATCAATCAAATTCAAATATGTCGAAATGTTATCTTTAAATTTTTAATTAATATCAGTAGATTTTAATAACCTGTTTTTTAAATTTAATAAATACATAACTTTAAGCAGAATTTTATTGTAGTTAAATCATAAAATTTAAATTATATAATTACGATAAAATTGAAGTATCTGTTTTGTTATGGACAACAATAAATAACTTTAAATTTTTTTCAAAAGATGTATAAAAATTCAAATTTTGATTGTTTCAAACAATTTTCATTTATATTTTGTGCGAGAAATAAAATGAATTGCAAATATGGACTAAAATCTTAATTATTATGTAATATCCTTGATTAGAATTTCCTTGAACAATAAATAGTTTGATAATATTTTTCATCCCTTTCAATAGCAATAATTCAATTACAGCTTTAAAATTTCTTACAAAAGAATTCAAATTCAGAAATATTAAAATTAATATTTGATATAAAAGCAACCATGTTAGAGTTTCCATATTATTCACCAAATTTATATACTATTTAGAAATGACCACACATTTATACATTGATCTATGTTTATTTAAAATAATATTTGTTTATGAAAGGCCTCGTTTAGGTTTGGTTCGAATCGTAGCACCTCCGATTCAGATGAATGCAGTTTTTGTGTACAAATTATAAACTATTTAGAATATTTTTTAATTTTGAATTAACTCTGAAAATTGGTACTATCCTAAAATATACTCAAATATATACATATATATGTAGGTATACTCAAAGATATTATTCAAATATGGTATAATAAATAATAAAAATACCAACAAAATGAACAAAACTGTATTCTGGAATTTATCTAAGAAATTTAAAAAGGCTTAATATTTTTGATTATTAATATTCAGCTTCGATTACTAAGTATAAAACTTTTTCATAAACATGTAGTATAAGTAGATCCTTTTCAATTTCCCACTGCTAACAAAAATATTTAATGAAATATTTCAAAAATTTGTTATTGTTCTCATGTTCATATATGAATATTGTTTATGACAAAATATTATATGAAAATGAATATTATTGATTAAGTAATTGAAAACGGCATGTCCGAACAGAAAATTTATTACCCACAAATAACTAATTTTATGTTCTGTTTTTGCACCTATACGCTTTTATATATGTATGTATATGGAAGAATTTTTGCCATAAATCGAATTACGAATACCCATTCATATAAAATGGTCACCAATCATAATGTAACATTATATAACTGACCAAAAAGAACGTTGATATTTAGTTTATATAAGTAATTTACTTGATGCTAACATTTAATTTAGCGTCGGCAACCGCTACAAATTATTATACTTTTAAACCATATAGGTAATAAAATTTAAAAGTATAAATTTCTTATATATATTTATAATCACTTTTCAAAAACAGAAAGAAAAATATCTTTAATTGTTTAATAATCCAAAAAAATATTATTATTTTTTACATTTGTTATCCTTAAATTTTTTCCCTTTTATTTTTTTTTCGTATATATATATATGTATATTTTAACGCCGTGTACCAACAATCAACTTTCCACCCCAAGAATCTATTGTCTGGTTAAAAATAATAATAATAGTGGAACAACAATTTTGTGATAAGAAAAAAAAGTCCATTTCCTATTTCCGTTTTGGTAGACGGATTTTAAGGGGAGTTACTTAGAAAACCTGTATTGTGTTTTATTCTCTGATGTATATTGTTTTTCCATTAACACATACACCCGCAATTGTTTGCTCTTGACAGTGAAATAGAAATCCTGCTGTGGCTCCTGGTTTATCCTGAAATGGTCCAGTGATTTTTACAATTCATATACATATATACATATACGTTCTGTTTCTATTAAACATTATACATTAAATACATAAATATAAAAACAAATCTTTTCGAAAAATTGCCTCAATTCTGCTTTTTTTTCGAAAAAAAATTTAAGTTTTTAGAAAAAAAATACTTAATAATAATTGATGGTAAAATGTATAAAGGCATGATACTGATAAAATATTAAAACATTAAAACTGTAAACATTGCTACAATTGATTATAAATTTTAATAGTTTAAGAATATATAAAAACTCAAGAAATTAAATACTTTCGCAACCTTTAATATTTTCAGATTTTTCTTATAAAAGTTTAGTTTGTATATTTATTTCAAATTTCTTTAAATGGCGCGTAGTTCCGGTTAATATGGTCCCCAAAAAATATATTTGATAAAGAATTAAAGTTTTTAAATATGACAAAATAAAAATCTATCTAAGCCAGACAGGCAAAAGTTTAAAAAATTTTATTTCTACAGCCATTATTCCCTTATTTTGAAATTTTATATGCAAAATTTCATACCCGAATTTTTTTTAGCTATATATAAGCATAGTTAAAAAACGGAAAAATAAACAAAGGATCCGCAAGATCCTGGACGACATTTAACAAAATCTAAAATTACAGAATAATATTTTGGTATAAAAATCAGGGTATAAAATTTAAATGATACGAAGGGTTTATGAAATCATAACCATTGTTTATTTTTTGCATGCTCTTAAGCCTTGTTGTTTTACCACCCACGACGTTTTTTTCTTTATATCACATCATAAATACAATTCGTTTACTTCGTACCAGCCGTTTGCAACAAACTTTGGTTCCTTGACACGTCTTAAGGGAATCCCAGGACTTGTTACGCCATTACTGGTGCGATGATTTTAAATTTTCTCCTTATAGCCCAAACTGCTTTAATCTGCATAATATTTTTTTTGTATTATTTATTCTGTTGAATACATGAATAATATGAATAATAAGCTCTTCATAATTTCAGTAAAATAGAATATGAAAAGAATTTTGTTTTTATTTTGTGCCTTTTCATATAATCAGCCCTGGGGATATTTATTTGTATAACTATATTCGTGTTTCATCTCCATCCTTTTCATTTTTCGTCACATGAAAAAGATTTTTGTGGAAAATATTTTCTTAAAGTTAACATTTTATATTTATTTTCAATATCCCAAAGGGTATTTAACACATTATAATAGTTACACTGGTATTTTGGGTGCTACAATGTTTTTAATTAAAAATTATATGCGAAAAACAAAAGAATAATTTCTTTTAAATTAAATAAAAGTCCTAAAAAATGTTTGTCTTTGACTCTTGACTTATAGTGTTGTTTCATTTTTTAACCCAAACTTAAAAGCCAATATATCCTTGATTAATCAAACCATTTAGCCCATACCTTAAATATATTGGGACAATATAATTTCCTTTTTCCTTTCTTAATTGTTTTTCTTTAAATTAACAATATTTTTGATAGTTTATTTTTATTAGTATCAAGCGCCATAAGTGATGAAAAATGCACTATTTCCCCTTTGGATATTAAATAAACAAACAGATAATAATAAATACTATTGTATCATATTTCCAACACATTTAGATAACAACGTATAATTTCAATAAACTTTTTATTCTATTGAACGTATGTCACTGTCTGTCAATAACGGCTGTGTTGTTACTATGTTTTAGGCCATTTTTTTAATTAAATTATCACGTTTAACTGAACGCTGCAATTAAATTATATTGATCAACTCTATTTTTGATAGTTTAAACTTCGTTTGGTTCAATATTATTGGAATTAACAATTGCTTTATTAAGAAATGAAATGTATCAATATTTCTTAAAAAAATTGAATTTTAGAAAAATTATTAATTATTGGAAAACAACAAACTTATTAGCGCCGCTAATTGTGTCAATTTAAATTAATAATTATAGCACAATTGTTGGCTTTTGACTAAAATTTTAAATTATAGGAACTTGTGGTAATATTTAGAAAATTGACACATCTTATTGCTCATATAATGTGGCTAAACAAAACAAATATTTCAAAAGTAAATTTAACTTCGAAAACATAATCCGCACATTAATTCATATCTATACTAGACTTAAACAATGTCCTTTTAACAACCCCTTTATTTCCTTATTTACAATTATATTTCTCAACAAATTTTATTTTTCAATTCAAAAAATATATTTGTATGTCTTATTTGTAAATATTTGAGATATTTTTTATTTCTGTAAATAATTTATTTATGGAAAAAATATATTTTTTCCGCTTACTTAATCTGATTTAATATAAGTATACATTTTCTTAACAGAAATCTTTGGCTCACACGGCTCACCATTTCTATATTAATAAATGTTTATAATTTTTTTTTGTTATTCCTAGAGAATTTTTTTCCTTCTTGTTAAATAAATTAACCACCTGTCTCATTTTTGTATTTTTATATACTAATTACATTAATTAATTATTCTACAATTTCGATATTACTATAAACACAAAATATTAAAATGAACAATCTAAAAAGTTGTTAAACTTTATTATCCCATTAAAAGAATTGCCCATTAACTTAAAGCTGCCAAAACCATCGTAAAATAATTATTAAATTGACACTTACTCGTCTTTATATTTATTTGGGGTTTAATACACACTCATCAGTTTATTTCTTGTAGAGTAGAGGTCCGTCCAACAAGTGGTTTTGTAAAGTCAACAACAACTACATAAAAAAAATACTTAAAAATCTAATAAAATTGTCATTATGTTATCAGGCAAACATAAATACAGAACGTCAAAATATTTTCGCATTTCTACAATTGGAAGATGTTAAATTATAGGCAATACTTAATGAAAACTGTTTTTTTTTATTTTTATATTCGTTTATGGAAGGCAATAAAAATAGGACATAAAAATCTTTTTATCTGATTTTATATTCGGTTGAATATGAATAAAAATAAAATTTTATTTTGAAATTATGAAAATTATGGCGAAAATATTTCGCCTTTTGAAAATGTACATATGTAAAAATATAAATTAAATGTTTTTTAATTAGGGTAATTTTAAGATTAATTTATTAATTTCAATATAATAATTATAAAATTTATTAAGTTGGATATTAAGTCAGATTCAAAACAATTGACAAATATTGTGTTTTTTAATTAATATTTTAAGCAACTAAGTATTTTTCTACTTCTTTGTATAGAAAATTAATACTAATCATTATTTTTCATATATTTAGATACCTAAGTATAAATAATTCGATTCTAATGGATAAATTGTTTTTAAATATGTTGCGATGCCCAGACTTATATTTAATTGGGCCAAAAAATGAAATTTACAGAATTCGGCGGTCCAATTTTTTTTACAATCATATTAAAAAGTATAAATCCAAATAATGGAACTTAAGTATAATCTTGTGTAAGTGCATCCGGACTATTTTTCCTGGAAATGTCAACCTTCATATCAATTTTTGTTTTCTTATTAGACACTATTAGGAAATTTGAGTTTTTTTACAGAAAATAATATAGAAAATAAAAATGATTTATTTATTTATTTATTTATTTAAAGTTTTGAAAGGCCAATTAACCCTGTTTGGATTTTATCAGGCCCAATACAATAATTATAGTTTTAATTATATTTTAGTACCTACACATTTATAATTGTATTTACATATTTACTTATATTATTTTTAATTATGTACAAATGTTTGGGTTTTTTTTTTTTTTTTTTTTTTTAACAAATTAATTTATAATGAAATTAAAAAGGGAAATTCATTTTTAAACTTATTATAATAAACGAAAATAGTTTTCTTTTAATAAAAATGATTGATAATATAATTACATATTAAATTTAAAAACTGAAAGAATGTTTCACTTTTTATAAATTAAAGAATAGTACTGCTTTTTCCACAGATTATTAAAACACTTTTCAGGCCTTTTCCAAGCTCTTTTCACAGAAAAACTTTTGAGAGTTTTCTTCGAAGTACGAAAATATATATGAACATATGGAATACAAGAACATGATAAATTCAGAATTTTAGTTGAGTTAGTCTAGTTAGTAATTTTAGGAAAAAATTACACGTTAACGCTTCGATGGACTACGAATTGAGCCTGTCGGGCCAGATTTGGCCCACGGGCCTTAGTTTGAACATCACTAAAGAAAATTTAAACCTATGTATTTATATAATAAAAAATAGAAATTTTTCCATCCTACGTATTATAATGTATCACATACGCATCCGAGAGTTTTGAGAATTCTCTTGATGACAGTATCGTCAAAACGCGATAAATTAATCACAAGATTCTGAATATGTGTATAATTTGTATTTGTACACTTAAACTTAATATACAAATCACAAAACTTGTTAATGCCATACAATAAATATTTTCTCATTATTTTAAGATTTTATTCGTGTGGCATAAACAATTTTTTTAAATGCCAAAAATATATATCCATTATATCCATTGCCAAAATATTTATTATTATATAAATCAATCAAAACTCTCACAACAGTATGTCATCCGGATGACCGTATTTAAAGTTTTACATTATGTAGAGTAACTTTAGTTTTAGTGCAACAACTTTTATAAACTTTTACATTATTAGTCGATTATTCAGCAATATTAAAATTTTGTTTATTTACTTTATTACAGAAACTTTGATAATTGTATAAGTAAATTATTTTCCAATCATAAAAAATGGTGTTTAAGTTTGACGGAAAATAAAGTATTTAAAACAAAATATTACATAAATATAAGAAATAAACATACAATTTTTTGATTTTCATGATTTAGATGAAAATAAAAGATTTCACAATAAAATTGCACTCGAATACGGAATTTAAATTTTTTTAAATAAAGGGAAATATCCAAATAAATATTTCCTAAATCAACTAGCATATTACTTATTAATAGTAATAAATAACAGACCATCAGATAAGTATCTTTATGATGGAAATATGATAATCTAATAATATACGAAAATTCTATAAATATCTAGTAAGTATTAATTATCTGAGAATTGATTTAGATCGAAAATTAGGTTCCGCAGTAAACATAAAAAAATTTATGGAAAAAAATAATTAGCAAATAAAACTAATACGTATTCAAAAATTAATACGTAATCAAAATAAGATATTAGAAATAATAACTTACTTATGGTTATCCAGTCAAATAGATACAAATTTATCAAAAATTTTGCAGAGACGCCTTCAATAAAAAAAAAACAAAAAATTATGAAAAACCTATATACCATATTTTTCAACATATTATGGCCTACCCTACACTATTCAAAACTCTAAATATTAAAATGTTATAAAATCATTGCGGACAAAGTAATGGTTTAAATAAAAATCGTTTAAACAAAATATCAATTATATTATTTACCTAATAAAATCTTTGTTTCAATAGTAATGAAATATTTCATTACTTCTATTCTATAGCAGATTTATAACTGGATGTCTAACGATTTAATTGCGGTTCGATACTATAAAATTATAGGAAAAATAATTTGAATTCTTAGTTAGATATATGAGTAAATGTAAAGCCATATCAATTGATCATAAGTGATTTTATTAATTGAACAAGATCGATGCATAACATTTTTATAACATTGTGTAGATATGAATTCGTTTTTTTTGCGTCCAATTTTAGATATTTGTCAAAACAATACTCCTTTTTAGTTTACCCTCTAGAATTGTTTTTATTTGTTCTATCCAGACGCCTGGTTATAGATCGTGTTTAGTATTGTCTAGTTGTTTTTGAGCTACATGTTCTAACAACGGACTGGATAATTATAGCTTGGATTGAATTTGATTATTGAATTTGGTTTTTAAAATAATTTTGTACATACATATGTGTGTGTAATATATTAACTAGTATGTATTTTATTTTTTATAAACAAAATTTTCTACTATAAATATAAACCTCTTACTTTTTATTTCTAAAAAAACCATATTTAATTTGCGGCTATAAATCAGTAAAATGATAGCTTGGCTTTCAGAAAAAATAATTATAGTGCTCTCTCCTTAATATATGGCAATATTAATATAATCACCTGCTATGCTATGCTGAACTTTTTAAAATGCAGTTTTTCTCTGGAACTCATTTTACATTTTTATTAAATACATATAAAAGTATATTTTATTAGTTCACATTCGAAAGAACTCGTATAGTTAGTTATTTTTCGTTTACTTCCCTTTTGAGAAATTTAAACAAAATTTAAACTTATATAAAATTATCTAAAATTTTGCCTTGGGGCAAAAATTTAAATTTAAATCGATATTTTTTAAACTTTTACTAAAATTTGTAAAGGAACTATATAATAAAAGCATATAAAATCATGTATTTATCGTATAAAACAATTTACGGTTTTGAAAGGTATCGTTCACTATATACAAGAGATTAAATTATATATAGAATAGAAAACTTTATATTAATATATTTATTTTATCTTTATATGCGGCTATCAACATAATTTTGATTGATTTTCAGTTCTGACATTGATTAATGGCAAATAAAATTCGTTCGCTGGGTTCACAAATTTGTGCATAAAACACTTTTAAGGGAATTAAAAATAGTGTACAAAATGGCACGCTATTTTTTTAAACCAGATGTTTTCCAGCATATTTTGTTTTTATTTTTTAGCAAATATCTCCACATATCAGCTAATGGGGAGCAATATAAACGTATAGGGTTGTCATATTACCTTAAATATAGCAAACAAAATACAGCCAAATATTAAACTTAGAATCATTTCACTTTAAAAAAATTGAAACTCAAAATAATTTGCTATCTATATATATGTATATCAAAATATAATTAATTACCAATGTATCCATATATTTTTGTTTTGAAAAATTAAATTTGCGATACAACTTATACATATGTATGTTTTTCTAGTTATTGAAGTATGCACTAGTGTGCATTAGTTACTTTAAACACTCATAGAACTTTCATGTTGCGATATCAGAAGAAGAAATATTAAGGACTTTATTTGAATTCTATAGGTTCTTCCTAAATAATCTTAAAATCATTGGTTAGAGAATAATGTTTAGGACCTTTAAGAAACTGTGATATCTGAAATCAAGTGTATATCTTTACTCAATATCGATAATAAAATTGAAATTGAAATTTTGTTGTAATATATAAAAATTGATTTAACGTAGAGAGATAAATTAAAGAGCATTTTTAATATCACAAGCATTTTCGTTTACAAATAAATTTTATTTTCATATCTTATTCAAGGGGTGAAAATATATAATTTTTAAATAGACCATGGAATATTCATGAGAAATTTTACTTAAAAATATATGAAATGCAAATGGTAAAATATCCCTATCGTGTTAGCATTGAAAATTCCATTCCTTTATTCACTAAACTACACTATATATATAATTTCCTTCGCTTGTTAAGAATAACTTAATTTTTGTTTTTTTCATTTTAAAGGGTGGAATTTTCAAATATATTTATGTATTTATACTTATTTGAATCAAAGATTGAATTTAATGTCTTTCTTAGTTATTTGAACTACAATTCAGATATTTTAATGAGAAAACATCACTGTATAAAAATATTTTCAATATCAATTTAATATATTCAGCTGCAATATATTTATATCTGCTGCAATATATTTATACATAATACACTAAATCACTAAATGCACCCGCAAAAATAATTTGTAAATGATAAGTTATCATATTTTATTTCTACTTGAATGGACTTTTATTGTATGACTTTTTTTTATCTTTTTTTGCGAACAATGAACATAGTTTTATGAATTTAAGTGAACAAAATAAGTTTGATGTAGCTTATAACTTCCGTATTATAGTATATTCATTATGTATGAACAATACATATTTATAACTATTTTATTCAAATACAAGACGCAACATTTCTTTATAAATAGTATAATTGAATTATAATTATATCTCTATATATATCTTACATATAATAATAGATATCCCTTTCTGTAGTACTAAATATTATATAAAAAAAGGACTTTAGTTTCACAAGAACCAAAATTATATACGCGCGTTTAATATTAGTTACGCGCTATTCTGTCGACAAGTTCAAGTATTTTTGCTTTCATATCAACAATGTTGACTCTTAAAAGTTACAATAATTTTATTAAAAGGATTTACATCCTGCTGCCTTTTTCGTTAAAATGAATATTTGTTTTTTTAACAGAATTTATTTACTCATAGAAGGATGTAGTATATACATATGTGTATGTATATATGAGGATATATGATTACTTAGTATGTAAAAGCTGTGAGGGACATAAATCAAATTTTCTTCTTTCCTCTTTTATTTTATTTTTATGCTGAACTGATGATCATTTTTTGCTATATTATCTTGCGTATGCTATGTTGTATAAAAGCCATATCATTCTCTTCTAAACTAAACTATACTATACGAAAATAATATTGAGGCAAACTATAGTTGTAGGGAACATTTTAATTTTAACAAAAATTCCACAAATCCTTTGAAAGCATATTATTATATCTATAGAATGTTAAAATGAATAAAAGAGAATATTGTTCTTTTTTTGCTATCGTCTATGTCTGTCTCTAATATCACATTTCTGACTATCGCCCATTTCCAGAATATTTTATATTATGTACATATAAAAACAAAACAAAAAAAAAAGACAAAAACTTTTTTTTTGTAAATCGTCACAGACATCACAGACAATAAACGGAGTTTTAAACTTTTCAATTTGTGATATTCACTTATCGGAATTATGTAAACAGGTTTTTGTATTCATATTTATACTTATCGAGGACATAGATGATATATATTATGTACATATATGTATGTATATATATTACACAATATAAAATTGTATAAATATCAAAGGGTTTGAAAAGGGTACAACCCGTTCAACATTCGTATTTAATTCATTTTTTTCTCCAACATTATTGCTCAATATTCTGCTGCATAAATTTATGAAGTTGTTTCCTACCCTCTTCTAGTTACTATTCAAATTAAATATGATTATTCATTTGACCACTAGGAGTGTGTTTTTCATCATATTTATAAATACATAACTATATTTCGCAGAGTCAACCCTAGAGATTAATATTATCTTAATTCAATTTCATCGCTTAGCTTTTAACATAGCGTTCCCATTGACAATTTTTAGTTTTTAGTTTTACAGGATTGTATGAAAAAACAACTTGATGGCACAAAAATTCTTGCCGTCAAGTTTTTTTTTCATACAATCCTGTAGAACTAAAAACTAAAAATTTTCAATGGGAACCCACTGTTATTCATCATATTTGATTCTTTTTATAAATTTCTATCTATAATGAATAATATATTTAGTTTTTCTGCCAAATATTTTTTTTACATAAATATGTAAATAATGTATGTATATAGGTTACTTTAAATCATTTGTTATTATTCGAATATTATAACCATAATATTTATATTAATAAACTAAAGGTATTCTAAATCGTGTTTTAAATTTTTCTTTTTATTATTTTATTATTAATCAATTTACAAGCTTTTAATTGAATTACTTACTTGTATTCTGATTCTAGATCTTTATATTCGCATTTATTTCACATATGTATATATGTATCTATATTTTATTACCATCTTTTATGTAATTATGATTCCATACATAAAATACCCGTAACATACAAAATATACATAATTATATGTGTATCGTGTTATTTAACATAGTCATTATAAAAATTATCTTGTAGAATAATTACCGATAAAATAAAAATTAGTTCCCTTTTATAGATCAATTATAATAATAGCAAGGTAAATTACTTCATCAAATTTTAATAATACATATTATATAGTATAAGATAGATCCACCCATTTTAAGTTAAATACCGTCGCGTAGATTATTTTTTTCTATTTTGAAGTCAAAAATTAAACCATCCCTTTCTGGCAATATATGTACATCATCAATCATTTCATTTTCATAATGGTCGCGTTATTTAAAATTGAATGAACATTATATGTAGAATGTATACATATGTAGTACGTGCATCTCGGTGAACAAAAAAATGAATAAAAAAGGAATGGGAAAAAGCAAGGCAAATTTACTGGATAAAGATATTATGTTTAAATTGTAAGTTTGGAAGACCTAAAAAAAATAAATCATCAAAACATCACCGCCAGGAAAAAAAAACACTGACATATTTTTCTATATTCGGGTTTGGTATTCTGCTAAGATCTAAAATCGTAATATGTGCAATTCATACACTATAAAAATAAATACAACGGTTTTCGTTACATAAAAGAATATACCGCACCAAAAATAATATTTTGTTATACACATATGTATGTATAGCTAAATTGACATTTATACCATAATTTTTTATCATTGTTACGTCATAAATTTATTATCATTCGTTAGTCAGTTGTATGTTATTATATTAATTATGCTTACATATATACATAGGTATAGTATTCAATATTTCCGATTTAAATTTTCTTTAATTTAAACATTTGTAATCGTATTTATCAAATAAGTAATGTTTGAAATTTTATTCATCATCAAATGACATTACAACTCGGGTGGGTTTTGGCCTGATTCACTAGATTCTCACTAGATTTTGGCCTGATTCACTAGAACTAAATTGTTTTCTACTCCATCAGTAAACGAAATCTTGGTCTTCCCCTATACCTTTACTATCTGTTGGAACAGGATCTAAAATCAGTCTTTGAGACCGATTGTTTGTCATTCTCGATACAGTTCAGTTAAATTTTTTCTGCTTTTATAAAACAAGATACATACACCTGATATTATATTTAGTACTTCTTCGTTATTTCTATGTAGGTATAGTCACCATTTTGATTTTGTACTTTCTATTGGACCAAAAAATATTTGCTTTCGAAATATTTTAAATTATTTTCGTCTGATTGATCTTAAGTGTTTTATACTTTATATACTATATATGTGTAGATACATTGTTAAGACATTCTGGATAAAATCTTAGATTTAAATTATTTTAGATAAGAGAAACATTTATTAGCTGTTTGAGTTCAGTTTTGTATAGAGTCATGTATACGCTGTTGCTACTTTTAAGCAGAACTACTAATTTATTAAAACTTTTTTATACCTTCGAAATTATGCGCTTACGCTTACGAATACGCTTTTCTATATATATACTTACATATATGCCACACTTGTAAATAAACAAGATAATTCCTACTACAATTTTAAAGATAAGGACACAGAAGCATTTCAGGTGCGACTTACTAGATAAAAATCGTAGTAGACCATTGATATTTTTTCACAATTTTCATATTACGATTTATAAATCAACTATAAAGATAAACTTTGCAGTTTACTATCAGTATTAACATACTATTAAATATGATATAAGACAAACTTTTAGAAAATTCAAAGGTGTTAGCCATATAAAAAGTAAGTGTCCATAATTATTTATAGAAATTTATAGAATATCTATAGAGTATTACTGTTTGTATAACAATCTATACAATTCTTATTAATTTTCAGAAAGAATGATATTTTTAATGAAAAATATTCTCCCTAAAGAATACCAGGGTATATAGTAGCTACATATAAAAAATAAAATGTTAGTCATAAAATTTTTTGCGAAACTTTTTAAAACTTACATGAATTTTTTTAACAGCCATTGACGAGTGTGTCTGTTGCTATATTACAAATACATTTATAATACTACATACTGTATATAAAAATAAACGTAATATGTATACGGAATGGTATCGTCTGATGGTATCGTCCGAGTGAAATAATCGAATTATGTTCATTAGAATAGCTTCTAATTGAAAAATATTGTTATATAGCGTTAGACATATAGTTTTTTCTGAAAAAAAATACTGTAATAAAAAGCATTTGAAAAACGAGCTACCATTAAACTAACTAAAAGCATCTATCCGCGGAGATGAAAAATAAAAATATTTGCAAATACATATTATGTTATATGTTTTTTGGAAATCGAATTGAAGACAAATATTAGTATTAACTATGAGGATATTCAACACATACATACATTACACCCACCAAAACAAAAAAATCATATTTGGATGACTGCACAAAAAAATTGTTTGCTCTTCATTCGTAAGGATATTTTTCTTTTTTTATTTATTTACGTAAATTTTATATATAATCATATATATATGTTATGTATATAAAATCGAAGGATATAACAGCTTGTTATTCATTTAAATTCCAGAATCAATAGAATTTTGGGAAATTGTTTGTTTTTGTCATATTGAATTGTTAGGAAAAATAAATTTTGTTTTTTTTATATCCCCATGGTTAGATTTTCTCCACGAGTTTTCCCACTCGCAAAACAAAACTTTTGCATTTGAAAGGATTTTATTTCTAAAACAAAGTTAAAAAAATAAATATTTTTCTATTATGAACTAATTTTATATTATTTGTTTATTTCCAGGTAGTTTGTTAAATGGTAAGCTATTAATTCGTCTTAGTCAAATAATTCTCATAGTATAAAAATGACGGCTTACTGCATTTCGGATATAAATTAATTTTTCTGAGAGTGCCATTTAAATTACTAAATTATAATTTGTTGAAATAGAAAATCTTTGAACCATAAATATGTACCGTTTTATTTCTATCTAAGTTCTATTATAATGCACATAAAAAATTTCCCAAAAAAAGAAACTATAGAATTTATTATGCTATGATATTTAATTTCACAGCTTAAAAAATATGTTATTGTTTTTATTTAAATTTGTATATAGTATATATATGTAATAGATTTCCTTTGGTTATTTTCGACTTTTATAATTTTCTAAAAATTAGGTAGTTTTGATGGTCAACAATTTTTTTTTTCCTAAAATATGTTTCGCTTTTTCTTTGTTTTATAAAAACCCCAAAATAACAATAGTACAAAGAGTAATTACTATGATGTTCTCATTCACGAAATTATACAAAAATAATATTTATGCTCTTTCAAATTTCCTTCGTGCATTACGGCATACTTACATATATATAAGTTTTTTGATAAGTTTTATGTCTAACAGTTCATTGGCACGTTTAATTTTGAAATGATTAAAAAAATATATATTTTTAAAATTTTGAGCATAACTTTTTGAAATTTAAAACCATTTTTGTAATAACTAAAGCATTTTATACAAACAGATCGAACCTTATTTTTTAGATTTACTTGAACTTTTCAAAAATAGTAAATGAGATGGGTTCTTACAAGTCTTTCGGGATAGATGAAATAGTTGTATACTACTACAAATTTTAATCTAAGAGCTGTGAAATTCATATTATATAAAACAGAAACTATAGATGTGTTTGTATGTTACAAGAACTCACCCTTAAGATGAACAGTATTAGTATAGCCACTTGACATATGCACATATCATTCTGAGCTGGTTAACTAGGTTAACTGTGCTATTTGTGACTTTCCACTCCCCGGGCAAAGCCGAGTAATAAATCTAGTATAATATAAAATTGAGGACCGCCAAATGTTATAAAAAACCTGATTCCCATCCCAAAATATCGATGATTCCATAATATACCTAGTGATTCTGCTGAGTAATAGTATCATTATTACATTTAGTATTTATTGGGATCTATTCCGATTTCGTGCGAATTCCTACATTATTCCTATAAAAACCCGCATTTTAATACCAGACTTTTAAGAAATAGATATACCTATGTATATACATTTTAATTATAAAATATCATAGAGAAAATGGCAATCGACTATTTATGTTTCGGTATTTTTTATTTCTGTATTTCCTAATGAGACTATTCCATTTATCTTATGAACAAAAAAAAACAATTCTATAAAATATTTTTTAGATTTGTTTGCCATTTTGACAGAATATCATCAGTCAAAGTCCCGGCACAGAATTTCATATTTACTAAAAAAAAGAAAGAAGATAAAACACATCTGCAAAATAAATATAAAATCACATAAGAGTATAGAACTAAAATGCGTACGAGAAATTTAAAAAAAATGAAACCATTTCTATAATTTTTTTTCTTTGTCAGTATGTATACATATATGTGTATATGCGTGTCGGAAAATATATCAAATTTTTACAGTCTGCCATAGCTTCTAATAGTAAGTAATTCTGTTTTCATCAGAATAAAAAACATAATGAAAAAATAGCAACAACAACAATAATCGAAAACTAGCTCATTCGCCCTCTTTTTTTCTGATTTGTGTTTTATGCTGTTCAAGCCATTTTGATTTACGACTCACACACACGAAATAGAATGACGAGTTCACGGTTGTGTGAGTTTGCATTATTATTATTACTTTCTTTCTTTTTTTTTTATTAAAAAAAAATCACAAATGAAAATTGCTGCCTTCATTATAATAGTCCAAGAGCGCATTTTTCTACATAGGAGGGCGGACGTGCTATAGTTTTGAATAAACTATATACATATATCTATAATATATAAATATCCCAGATCCAACATAATAAAAGAAAAAATCTGATACATAATCTAATCTAGCTATCACTTTGATTTATGCCGATTTATGTTCATTTTTTCTCATCACCTTAGCCTTAGCGGTTGATTATTACATCTTCATGAAATATTTCTAAATTTTTTAGGTACCTGTAAGAATATCTAAATTGTTTAAGTATCTCTATATTATCTTTATTATTACATTCATATCTATATTCTTTGTTGTAACAACAATTGGTATCTTAATTTGGTTATTAACATTTTCAAATTACCTAATTAGTATTTATTTTATTTTTTTCAAATCATTTTTAAAATATAAAAACCAAAATTTAAAATTGTATTTACAACGTTTGCGATGCATACATACAGACATATATAGGTACAATTTACACAAATATATGTATACTATTAAATTTTATTTATGCTAGGGAAATACTTCCTTCAAGCAGGAAATTAGAAAAGTTCAATAGATCTTAACATATTGATAGGGAATATTTCAAAAGCATCCGAGCATATAGTTGTTAACTTGGTATAGCATTCATTTATATGTTTCTTTTCCTCCCCACGTATATGTAAATTTCCATATAAATAAATCATAATTTCAGATGTCGTATGTATTTATTTAAATGTCCTTTCGTCGTACATTATTTTTAACAATAAAAAATATATTCGGATGTTATGTTATGTTGCCGCCATTGATATAATCAATTACCTGATCAAGTGCATCACAATTATGTTTTTAAAATAAAATTAATATTATATATACATATACATATACTTATTTACAAATAATTTTTGATATTCTCATTTAAACTTTATTCATTTCAAAATCTAAAATTATAAGTGTGCGCAATAAAAAATCATTTCATTCAGCTTGAAGTATGTATGTTCATATTTTTAAGAGATATATTTTTAATCTTAATAAAATTTATATACAATCAGCATAAAATTTGGATTATGAAAATAAAATTTGAATTTGTTTTCATTTTTAAAGTTAATAAAATTGAAATGTAACATTTAACATTAGGAAGGAAACAAAATTGTTACCATCAACTAAACTATTAATATTATTCTATTATTGTTGTTGTATGTATTTTTCTTTATATCAAAAATATTTTTCAAACCCATAAATTTTAAATCAAAAGTTGAAACTAAATACAATTCCTGAAAAAATTCTTCCTAAGCTGAGATATTAAACAAATTTTAGATCTTTTTAATAGTTAAAAATTATAACGTGATTTACATTAAGCGCGTTACAATGAATGCAGAAAGATAATAGACATCAAGCATTAAAGGACATCTAATTACTTGTTGGCAATAATGCAAAAAAGAAAGAAAATTTATATTTCTTGGTTTTTTTCTACACCACCATACGAAAAGATTAGATTCAGGTGAAAAATATTATTATTTTATTCTAAATAAAAATAATTTTCGTCTTTAATATTTAAGTTTAATTTAATTATAAAGCTTTTAGTTACAATATTATTATTATTCGCCATCATAATTTATGAATTGTTAATCTATAGCTATAGTGCCTGTTTACTGTACTGTTATAATTTTTCCAATTGGAAAATCCTATAGCTATGTATATACATTTTTATTTAAGTTAGTTTTACTACGGTTTAAAAAGCTAACAAAAAAACAGAACAATAGCCCACAGTCACTATTAAAAGCAACCCCATTCTTATTCTGTATAGTAAATTCGTTCGTTTGCTATTTAACTAGAGAATATACTATAATTCGTTATTGTATTTGCAGCTGTGTTATGACTGTGTGTGTATGCATGTGATTTTTTTTTGTGCTTTTGGTTGTTTTCTATATCAACAAGATTTTCAGTGTTTGCATGACATTCGGGAAAATCGGACATGTTTGTTTCAATGCTTAAGTAAATGGAAATTATATTAATTTTTTTTGGAAATAAGGAAAATTGCGCGGGAAATAAATTTGTCAAAGTTGAATAAAATTAAAGTTAATAAATACTAATAAGAGTATTTGTGTTGTATATGTGTTGTGTATAATTATTAAATTTTAGAAAGTATAATAATTATATATAAATTTTATTAATTACTTTATTGTCGTACCAAAGCGAACATGTGTTCTGATCTACGCGAGAAAACACCGTTTAACATTCAAAATTATCAAATTAAACTATAAAATTTCAATTTATGGAAACGACGATTAATTTATAAAAACAAATAGGAATAATATTATTATTTATATATACGTACAAGACAATGGAAAAAGGATAAAAAGGAAATGACGTTAAAAAAATTTCGTCGATTATCGAAATATTTATTCATTCCGTTATTATCGTAAAAGTAAAAACAAAAACAATCTTTCCCGCTAAACGTCAGCGATAAAAGTGCAAGTTTATTTTTTAGTTTATTTTTTTTTTCATTTTATTTATTATTGTTTTTCTTTCCTTTTTTCGTATA
This sequence comes from Empis stercorea, assembly GCA_949752835.1. Taxonomy (NCBI): domain Eukaryota; kingdom Metazoa; phylum Arthropoda; class Insecta; order Diptera; family Empididae; genus Empis; species Empis stercorea. The sequence goes on along the minus strand of OX457086.1, from coordinate 38,667,928 downwards.
TATTTATTGATAAAAAAATTCTTTTTATTGGAAATAAAATCAAGAATTTGTAATTAAAATTGATTAAAAAAAACAGTTTTTTGTAGCTGTCAGTAATTCCAGAAATGGAGACATTTTAAATTCATAAATATTCATTTTTCTTCTGTTTTCATTCCCAATTTATCGATTGCGTTTTCCGTTTTCGTACAATGTAAAAAAAAGCAAAAAAGCAAAATAAAAAACATAAATGCCAAAGATCACTTTTGTCTCAGAAATTTAATTAATTATAAAAAAATTCAAAAAAAAAATAAAAATAAACAAAAAATATTGATAAGAAATAATTATCAATTAACGCGTTAATGTGATAATTTATTCGATTTTTTTATTTATTGAAACGTATTTTAAATCACAAAATTTGTGTGTGAAATTCATAAAATTAATTTGAAAATGTTATAAATTCGAGCAAAAAATTTTTTTTTGATTTAATTATTACGATGTAAATAATTTTTTAATTACAATATATTTTGTATACATAATTGCGAAATAAAATAAATATTATTAATTAAAAGTGATAGTATTAATTATATTTTAAATCGCGGTTCAAATTCAATAAATTTGGATAATATTCTTCTTTAACAAGGATTAGGTGAGCATTCAAACTAAGCAGTTATTTTTTTTATTTTTTTAATAACTTATATAAAGTATGTATAATTTATAATTAAAAATTAAAGTATTTCTTGTTGATAATCAAACTCTTCATTTTTATTGCCTAATATTGTTTAAAATTTGTCAATTATGTTAAATAATAATTTATTAACGTTTAAGAGGACAATTTAATAAGCTATATAAGAATATTCTGATTAAAATGATTATAAAATCTTTATATAATACCGTCATTAAATTTTCAGCTATAAAAACGCGTGTAGAAGAATTATAAAATTTTTGCCTTTAATTAATGAATTAATTAATAAATGACCCAACGGTTATTTGTTTCATCTCAATTGCTTTTTTTCTAGAAAAAGCTTCCATTTATTTTGGAAAGTTGTGGTTACATCAAAGATGATTTTTTAGAAACCTTAGACTAAATCAAAATTTCTTCTTTGGCTTCAACATTTTTTTAAATAATTTTATTTTAATCATTTATATTTGACAATTGATGGTACCTGATTATCTAATATCATAAGCGTATTGCTTTAGTCATTTTACACACTATTCATTTTTTGACAACAATATCGTTATCAGCAGAAATTTTCCTTAATAATAAAAAAACCACATAAGTATGCAAATATGTGGTTTTTTATGCATTGCTATGCAAATTATATGGTTTTTCTATTAATTGCAAGCTTTATCACAACCGCCTTTTAATATTTGAAAAAAGACAGTTAAATTATTTGCAATTGCTTTGAACAGTTTTAGAATAAAAATTTTAAATTTCTAACTTTACTTTTTATTTTAAATATGATTTTTTTTAGTATGCATGCTGTAATCATAAATATTTTTTCCTTAACAACACAAAAAGAAACAAAAATATATCTTAGTTTTGTATACATATCAAAAAATTTTTTTTTTAAATGACTGCCTAATTTAACCCCTAAAAATAATATTGATTATAAACAATTTGTAATAAAATTACAATTGATATGTATTTAAAAACCTCGTAAATCGCAAACTATTTAACCACAAACTGTTTCGCTTAAAAAAAATATAAATAACAAATTTTTATGTACTCTACCACTCTATTCTTTCAAAATGCAATAAATATTCTTGATAAAATTTCTGTACCTTTAAAAACAATTAAACAAATTGATATCTTGTTATCCTGTGTGTTCACAACGTCTTAACTTTTTTTCCTTTATTTTTATCTCTGCCGTCCATAAAAAACAACTTGGATTTTGTTCTTTTTTTTTTTTTATATATTTCTTCGCTCCTTCTTATCTGAAAATTATCTCATTGAAAGTGCCACAGACTGGCAAAAATACCCAAAAACGAAAGAAGAAAGAAAAAAATTGAAATATAGAAATTAACAGCAGAGCAAATGTTTAAAGTATATGAAGTATAGATAAATGTATATGGTTTAGGTGTGTTAGTACTATATATATAAAATATATATGCATGTGTGTATAAAGGATATCAGCAAACAATAGTAACTATAATGATTGGTGGTTTTTCAATTCAACCATAATTTTTTTTCTCTTCATATTATGTTGCTATATAAATTTTGAAAGGGTGAGTTTCATGGTCGCACATACCGCCATAAATATATTATTGTAACACTAGAATTAAAGTTATGCTTATGGGAATTAATTTAAATTTAAGAAATAAAAGTATTCTATAATAGATCATCAAATTGAATCTAAATTTTATTATTATACTTATAGAATAAATTTTAAGAATATTTATAAAAAATAACAAGGTTATAATATGTTGAATTTCAAATTGTCAAGAAAATCGGTTATAATATACATAAATTACTAAGAACTTATTTTATATTTATACAAATTTAAATTTAAATATTTGCGCTCCAGCTATGTAGTATTCTATGTACATACATAGGTATATATAATTATTTCAATTTTATAATAAAATATACATACTTATATAGTTTTAATGTATAATAGAGTATGTTCGCACTTATGTTAATATCATATTATTTTCAACTAATCATATTTATAATCCTAAATACAAAATATTTTAATAGTTTTGCGATTATGCAACATTATATAATTTTTTTAATTGCCTTTGGACATGCAATCAAAATTAAAAAACAAATTCTATATACTTACATACATATATACATTAAATTATTACACTTCGTTTATCTAAATTGCAACAGTTTGCCGGGTTTCTTTAGTCATGTATACCAGTGTAGATAAATCTACTAAAGATATCTGTACGGTATATTTTTGTATATTTTTACTAAGAAAATTCTTTCAGGTTTAACAGTCACTTAAATTTTTGAAGACATATTTCTATATATAGACTCGAATTTTCATTATTTTATATACCTACATATAAATATTATTGTTTCATAGATACTCACTACGATCAATTCCCCAAATTTATAAATACATATTTATATAATTATTAATATATTCAAAACTTTATATTCAGTATTATTATTGCTTATTTTTATTTGTTATAAAAGACAGAATTTTACAGAATTAGTTAAATTTGCGTCACGAACGGTATCACAACACTTGTTCTATTTGCTGATGGTTGGATATTAATTAATTTGTCACAAGAATTATTTCAAGTTTTTGTCATGCAATTTAAGAATCTATGATATAATACTATAAACTCATTCATTATCCATTTTAAGATTTAGAATATCTGAATTGGAATAATTTGCATATTGAGGCCATATTACATAATGTATATAATGTATTTTATAATAAAATATAAAAAAGTAGAATCACAATTTTATACGTCGTAAAAAATAGAACTTTAAACTCAGATACACAATACAACAACTTTAGATGATATATTCATTCAGCCTATTTCTGAAGTTTACAAATAATATTGTGAATATATCTCAACTCAATTTCGATTTTGCAATTTATATAAATTTTTATGTTTACTTATAAATAAACACAAAATCTCAAAAAAAAAAAGATTTTATAAAATTTGTCAAAATTTAATAATAGTCAAAAATATTTACATCAGTTATAATTAAAATTGAACTAAGCTAAGGTTTCTAAAATGTGATAGTTTGAAGTTTGAACCCCAGTAAGCTTTAAGCGCCGAAGTTTTGCATCAGCAAAAAAAACAAAACAGAAAATATTCTTTCGAAAAATCTTACATTATGTAAATAATATAATTTATTATAGATATTTGCAATATTTCTTTGACACGACTGGCTTGAACAGGGGGGTTTTCCTAGGTGCTGATTTATTCATACTTTCGTAGGTCATCATATATCATATTTCGCCCCCGCCCTAATTGATTATCTTCATTAATTCAAATTTTTAACATAATATAACCTTAGAAATTTTTTGTCTAAGATTAATATCTTATATTATGAATGCATCAGCATCAGTAATGACTACTCAACAGTTTCCCTAGTTTTGGACTATTTTTTTGTATTTTCATCATAAAATTATAATAACTTTTTGAGTTATTAATTTATTATTGTCACTTATAATTTTATCTTTCTATTTTCTTTATCAATCTTATCTGATTAATATTGAGAATATTTAATTTTCTAATTCATATTTTCATATTTTTTTGTAATATTTTTCAGTGACTGGGTTGGTTTTTTGACCAATAGGTATCCCTTTCAGTGTTTCAATATCTTGATCCTGCATATTCCTTATACCTGGTATTCTGGTATTCCCCCAGAATACGTTGTCTTAAGTAAATCCCTTAAGTATTCTATAGTTTGTGTAGTTCCTATATATTAGAGCCCCCTATATGTTCCTGATTAGTTCCTATATTTAAATAAATTACTTTTATATGCTTATTCAATATGAAGTTATTTAAAAATTCCGGCTTTTTTGGATCCATGCAGCAATTGAAATATTTTGAAATAAATAACGCTTGGTATTGGTTTTGGTACTAAGTTATACACTGTAATTGTAGTATATTATATATACTTTAGTTTTCAGGAATTAAAAACTAAACTTGTTGAATTTTTTTAGATGTAATAATATTTAGAATTATTATAAACGATAACATAGATAGAAGCCCCAAGTCCAATTTCATTTATAATTACATTTACTTTGGGCTTTTAACAGTATACTTATCTTAACAGCTTTTCTGTATACTTAATTTGTCTATTACATTACCAAGCAAAAATTGTTAAATTTATCATTTATTCCGATATTATTATTAATAAAAAATCTGATTAAAACAATTACATTAATATAAATATGAATACATTAAATTGTAATGTTAATTTAGTAATTTTTTTGTATATAGTTATTTTCGTCCCTCAACAAACACAAAGTATTAAAATGCAAATAAAAATCTAAATAAATCGGATATACAAATATTAAGCAAGCGACACCAAACACATGCTACTTCAACAGGATTATTAAAATGCTTAATCCTTTTTTTAAAAAAAAACTTAGACAACAATTGAATGGTTACCGAAGTGGAATTGCTTCCGAAAATCATAATTCATATTAAAAAAGAAATTAATTTTTATTATAAATTTAAATTTTAAAAATTAATAAAAAAATAATTTACGATCTATATTTAAATTAATATAGCAATATACTTACTATATATAAATAATATATATATTTTTTACAGTCAATATTTTATCTGAAAATTAGCATTGCAATTTGTTTAATTCGATGTTTAACAAAGTTGTTGATATAAAAGAAATGTTTAAATAATATGCAATGAAAAATAATTCGCAGTTAATATATCAACTTATAATATATTTTTTTTATATACATATGTATTTTTTATATAATTTTTATTTGCGAGAATAATAAAGTGTAAACTTTCTGACAAATTGAAATCGCCCATCGTGACGATTCAATGCAAAAACTTGAAAGATTATTATCTTGTGATTTTATGAGTTTTGTTGTGGTGGCATTTTGTATTTTTTATGAGTAATATTTTAACATACATACTTGTGTTCGTACCCTCAGAAAGGAAATCACAAAAAGATAAATTTTAAATCAGATAAAAAAAGCATAAAATTGAAATAAAAGCCAAATAAAAAATGTGCTCATTATTTTATATTTTTTGCATTATTTATTGTATACTACATATTTATAAATTCTTTATTTGTTTAAAAAAATAATTCTCTTGACGCATTATATAAATTGTAGCGTAGCGAAGTGATTATAAAAGTTAACTATAATGACTATTGACTATATAACAAATTTATACTCGAATAAAATTACTAAAACATTAATCAGTGTTGACACATAACCTATCTAATTACCTATATGTATAATTTATTAATTAAGAGAATTGTTAAAATTATTACGACAATCATTCAATTAATATTTTTTGACCGCAACTTGATATAAATTTTGTAATTCAAATTATAAAAGAAGTATGTAAATACACAATTATGTTTTATAATTATTAAAATACAAAAATATTAATGAGGTAATATAATTAAAGGCATTACTCTAATGCAGTATTTCGAAATAAAAATAAAAAAATTCTTTAAAAGATATTCGCTTACTGAAATAGAAATTTTAAGAATCTCGTTTTTAGCACATTTCCAATCAAATTGGTAAGAAATGTGCATATTATTTTCACTCTGTCTGTCCGTCTGTCCGTTCATCTGTCTGTCCGTCTTTTTACACAAACTTCTACATCTATTTAAGATAGAGTTTAAGCATGGATAAAGAATAGTAAAATAATAGGAACAAAATTCTCTTATATCTCATTCCTCCTTCGAGTTATTCCCCCTCCAAGATCGGAAATTGCCAATATTGAACATCTAATAACTTTTATTTAAACCAATTAATTTTTTTTTTATATTTGGGAAAAGCACTATCTTACACTATAAAAAAAATTAGTGTAATTTTACCATTATGAAAATAGGCATCTCTTTACCTTCAATTAAGGTAGTTAAATTACACTTGCAATAAAATTACAACTTTGGTTGTAAAAATAGAATTTGGTTAGGTAAAAAAATTACAAAGTTAATGTTTAATTTTTGCCTTATTCAAAAAAGTGAAATCACATAAGTTTTTTATTAAATTTGCCCGTAATGGTTGTAAAAATGCGCTTTTATAAATGTAATTTTTACACTATTCAAAAAAGTGGAATTACACAAATCTCTATGATTTTGCCCTGAATGATTGTAAAAGTACACTTTTAATAAATGCAATTTTTCCCCTATGTAAGTAATGAAATTTAACTAAATTTTAGAAATTTTTACGTAAAACTAGTGTAAAAATACATTTTTAATACATAAAAAATGTATTTTTACACTAGTTTTACGTAAAAATACATAATTAAAATAAAATAAATATACAATTTTCTTCTGAAATAATAAAATATTATTTATTATAAAAATATTTTGTAAAAATATTACTATAATTTACATTATTAATTATATTTCAATAAAAAAAACCTATAACAGCCATCCAGGGCCCATTAGTTTGAATTTGTTCCATTATGTTTTGCATTGGTACGTCAATCTATAAAATTGATATAACCATATATTAATTAATAAATTTAGTTAAATACTTTTCAAAACTTACATTAAATACTTTGAATAGAAGCTCAGGATCTTCATTTAAATAATTAATGATGGCTGCTACAATTATGATTTATTATTATCTTTATCCAATAAATTCCCTTTTTTTTCTAAATATTATATTATTTTTTTCTTATAAATAATTTCTTAGTTTCGAAATCGTTATAATTAAAATTTATTAATTTAGAAAAATATTTAATTATTTTAATAATATTGAAGAACAAAACACTATGCATAACTCTTTAGAAACACAATACAAACTGACACGAATAGGCATGCGCATATAACTTTACACCAAAATCTAAACTAAAATGGTGTAATTTTCAATATGTTGTATGCGCATTTCAAGTAACTTTACAAAAAAATTGTGTATTTTTCAACATCAAAGGTGCATTTAATTTATTTTACACCACAGTAGTGTATTTTTCAACTATGCAACAAAGTTTACACCAAAGTGGTGCATTTTTCTATATTATAGACTCATTTTATATAACTTTACACCAACGTTGTTCAATTTTGAACATTAACGATGAGTTTTATGTGTCTTTTACGAATATATTGTGCGCTTTTATAAATAATGTTGATAAAAGGGTCAACTACTCATTTTTCAGCTTAAAATTACATAGTTATATGCAAAATTTCCTAGTTATGCAAAATATGTGTAATTTTCTTATTTTTTGGGCAATTTACAACAAAATTGTGTAAATTTTACTCATATTAAATATGTCATTTTACAATCATTTTTTAGAGTGTATTACTTTTATCTTTTTAGTAAAAGTTACAAATTATATAAAATTTAATTCATTCTTCATTCTTGTATAAAAAATACCGTTATCTGAACACAACTTTTTTAATATTTTTAACACCCTTTGTTACAGAAGGCTGAAATTTATGTACCAAAAGAAATATCTAAAATATAGCTAGAGTCTCTGAAGAAATTGTATCCGTATCTCCCCTTCCCTTTCCGTTGTAGCCCTTCGAAATTTAATTCACTTGTAATTTTATAACTACTCAATATTTTTAAAAACAAATTTTGAGAAAACTTTCGAAAATTATATTTCTTTTAGGTGCATTAATTAATAAATTAAAATCATTTCCTCAATCTTATAATTATCAAAATGCTGAATTATATAAAATCTTGAAAGAACGATTCCTTTGCAAATTTTAGCTGCTATATAAATCGAATCTTGAATATAATTTCATATCACATTTTGTTAAGCAAAATTATAGATAACCTAAATTCATTTTCCTGTAATAATAATTTTGGAAGGAAAAGAAAAATGTAATAAAATGGAGCAGAGATTCATTTTTTACCTATATTGACAATTTCATATTATTTTCTGAAAAATACTATTATGGGAATTCCATTTGGTTTACAATACATCATATAGTTCCACATAAGACGATATTGAGGCTTTTGACAAACCCAGGGTTTGTTATTCATATTTTTTTAATAAATATTATATAAGTAATTCTTTAAATGGAAAAAGAAGTAGAATTTAATCTGGAAAATCCATGTTGTATTATGATATCATAATAGTCCCTTGGGTCCTTTTGTCCGCGAAAATTTTAAAACATCATTATGAAGAAATTTCCGCATCGTAAACGGGAACATAAAAACCCCAGGATAATAAATACATATATATATTTTCACCTTGAATTTATAAATGTAGATATACCTATATAACATTCGTTATCATAGCCATTATTTCTCGTATACCTATTTATGTATTATACATACGTAAGATACTTGCTATATATTTTGAAGAAACTCACTGTGGGTATAATTAAAGATATTTTACCAACTATATGCGTATTTATATATATACATATAATTTTTTGTAATATCTTTACACATTGACATTACGCAAACTGATCTTGCAATAATGTTGCATAAATTTCTATATTGTTTTGTTAAATATCCTGTTGAGAAAGAATGCACCTTGTGTTTATTTTCATTTTACAACTAAAATGTTGATTTTTTTTAAAACTTTCTCTTTTCCTATCCTGCTGCGAAAATACAAAAATATCGATTCTTTTTTAACGAAATTTTCTATTTATTTCTCAATATAAATACTATAATATACTCTTTGTTAAATAATTTAAAAATAAAATAAAAAAAATATAAATGCAAAAAAAGGATAAAAGACGAAAAAAACATGTAAAATTTCTGTTGAAAAGAAATGTAATATGTAATGAAAATATGTTAATGTTATTTCGGTATTATTCATAATATGTATGTATATAACGAGTGAATTCAATATAAATTTATACATACAACCTTCTTTAATTTTTTAATATAATGTTTCTATCGTCAATAATTAATAATTATGTATAAATGTACATATTAAAGCCGAAATATAAATTATTGAGTAAACACACATCCATATGAACTATTTCTTCAATAAGTAAACCAATTATATATAATAATATAAGAGACATAAAAAAATTATGCGAATAAGTATCATAAAAAATTGTGTTACCGAAGTGACAGTCCAAAAAATTGTTTGAAGTCTTAATCTTTTTTTTTCTTAAAGATTTTTTTTTTATTTTATATTTAACTTTTTATAAAATCTTTAATTGAAACTTACTCGACTGCTGGTGATTTATCTTGTTTTTTATATACGAGTATATATAAGTAATGAAGAAAAATAAAATATTTTTGTATAATTTGAAATACACGACACATAGCATCTTGTGGAGTGACATGTTTTTTTGCGGCTGATATCACGTCTGTTCTTAAAAAAAGTCTATCGTTTGAATAAAAAAACTCAAAGTCCATATATTTATATCAAATATACTAACACTAAAAATTAAAATGTTTACAGCATCGTCATATTTTAATATAGAAAAATTTTTTATATATAGTCATATACCTAATCATACAAAATGGGATTCTTTCCACAAAAACAATCTTCTTTTACACAAACCCATTTGTTTAAAAAAAGGTTTTATTTTAGTTATGAAGAGAAATGAAAACTAAAAATTAATCTGACCTAATTTAAATTTTGGAAAGAAACTAATCAATTTTATACTATTTTTTTCTTTATACTAGTTTTTTGCCTTTGTCTGACGTTAATTAATATTGATAATCAAACTGGATTTTTTAGCATGGCAAATAATTTTGCTTTTTTAGATAAAATTAATTTATAAAATTTTATTAACAACCAGTTTATTCTATACACCTAAAATACATCAACTCAATAATTTGAACCAGATTATTTAAAATGCGTATAAAATGGCAAACGAAGTTTTTCGTGGAATTCAATGGTTGATGCAATTTTTTTATCTATAAACTTATTCACTCAACATTATATCCAGTATAAACTAAACTAAACCATCTGTCGATTAATTACAAGTGGGATGTAACGCATATTAAAAATAATATTAGCATGAATTATGTATATAATGTATGTATGTATATTGTATATTATTTTTATAAACAGAATTTTTTCTCCAATATGGACATAACATACATATGTATTTCTTACGGTATCAGTTATAGGAGCCAAACGTAATATACTAACTTAACCGCATTTTTACTCATTCACCTTGAATTTACCATCTGTTTTATATTGACGTTATTTTAGTTTATAAGAATATACATTTTTTCGAAATGCCTTTAATTTAAACGAATTTTAATATAAATTTGTTACAATCAATAGAAGAATTTATAAATATAATTTATATTTTTATATCTGAAAATAATCTGTTTATTCGGCATTAATGTGCCACAAGCTCTAACAGTTTTTATTTTAGGATATACTAAAAATATTATATTAATTCGTTGGAAAATTGTTAAACTTTTATAAAACTATTTTTTATAACAATATTTTTATTATTGATCAGATTAAGGGTTACAAGGCTGAATTTGCAAACAATTGTTTGAAGAGTAAGTTTTATGACTAATTCATTTTATTCTCGCATCATATTCAAAAATATTGCTTAAATACATAATATAACTTTCATTCAAATTTTGTCTGGTAGTTTATTTAAAAAAAATATTAGAATGGTTTGAATTGTTGAATTTTAACATAAAAAATTATTAAAATATGTTTCCATTTACTATATTCTCATTAGTTAAAGCTATAATTACTCTACATTATGTTAATAAACTGTGACAGATCAGAATATACGTAAACGTAACTATGTACGCATATAAAGCTAAAATTTTATATTTTTTTTGAAAAATTGTAGATTAATTAGGCTCATGTATGTACATAGCCTCTATAAAAACATAGAAAGCAAAAATTTTATTATGTGTTGAGTTGAGAAATATTTACTCATATGAGAACTCGCATATATAAGTAACGAATCTACCACAAAATGTTTTTTAGTGTGGCTCTTTTTATCACATATATATGAATTTATGAATTTTTACCAAGGCACAAAAATGACTATGCCATAGCAACACGAACAAGACTATTTACTATAATGTAATGGAATCTGGCATTTTAATGTCACCCAAATGAACCACTAAATTCAACCACAAGAGATTTATGTAAAAAGTTAATCTTTTAAAATAACAAAATAAAATAATTAAATTATATCATTATAATTAATTTTAATACATATTTTATGTTCTTCCAGTTTTTTTTAGTAATAATTATTAATAATTAAAGCTGACTTAATTCAAATTTCATAAAAAAATTTGAAATTGAAGCAGAAAATAAAAAATTTTATTATAAAATCTATCAAATTTTTAAATATAAAAACAAGATTCCATTTTATTTGAATAAAAAAAACTTAAATTTAATTTTAAAATTAATAAAATTAAATTTCCAGCGTGAGCCGACATTAAGCATAGTTAAATCGTCTGTCCTTGTTGTTTTAACAAAGATATACCTTTCCTTGGTTTCCTGTTCCATGGCGGCTAAATGTAAGCCGTCTATTGTTCTAAGGTTAGTAATGCTTGATCACATCTTTCATCTCATTTAAGCTGGACCGGTTACATGAGATTCCTAAATTCTTTTCTGTCTATGCTATTTGTATATTTCGTGGTGGTTTGAGATTTTTGGTATTTTTCTTGACATTACAAATTTGCTCGAACTTGAGCATCATAATGTTTCCTTATTTGGTGGTGTTATTGTATAGAGTTTATTAAGGATTATAAACTCCAATTTAATTTCAAAATATAAAACTATTCGTGACGTGAGTAGACTTTTGGGAGTATACTTTTATTTGTCAATTTTTTTTTAAATAATATAGTTTTTTTGTAAAAGTAGGTATGCAATTTATAAATTAAAATTATTTCTTGGTAGATAGATTCAGAGTTAAAACTAGATTTTTTTATTATGACATAAATAACTCAATATAAATCTATTTTGGATTTTAAATAACAAAAAATATTTGTTTAAATAAGTAAACAAAATAGTTTTTGTTTGTATACGTGTAAACTTATTTGGAAACAAATGTATATATATATATATATATACATATACCGTATATATATCGACATTAAATAAAATTACGTCTAGATGTGCTACAAAATATGTATATTGAATTTATCCGCTTGACTTTATCAGAAAAACTGACTTTACGTCCTCTAGGCCGTCATAGTGGAAAATCACTATAGGCTGCGCCAAAAAATGGCGTTAGGCCGAAAGGCCTAAAATCCTTTGTCGAAAAAAACTGCCTCTAACAGTTTTTTTTCCGAAAACTCTCTTTCTGGGTGAAAACTGACTTTCGACTGCGCGTCCTTAAGTGTGTTTGAAAATTACTTTTGACCGCGTTTTACAAATGATTTTAGAACGCGTGCATATTTGTTAAGTGGCAAAAAGTTAAGCGGCCAAAAGTCTGGACACCCATTTTTTATATTTTTAAGTATTTTAAATTGCGGACATTCACGACAAACAATAAAAAGATAACAATAATTATACTCCTGCAACTTATTTCTGCAAAAAAACAGAAAAACAAAAAACTAACTAAATTATATATTTTATATGTACATATACCTACTTATGGTAACAATTTTTTTTACTAATAATGTTCTTGAAATAAAAACATCTACAATCAATTTAATTTATGTATTTATTAATCAAAAAAACATACATAAACCAACTGAATTTAAACCAGTTCAATGGAACTATGCATCAAATTCTATAAAATAAAAATGATCGAATACTTTATTTATTATATCTACAACGAACCACCAAAGACAACTCCGAAGTGCCATTTGTACAATTTTTATATATATACATAATATCAATATGTATTATGTACATACATAATTAATGAATTCATTGTAGTTATAAAAAATGCTAATTAATTTCAGATATTTTTTCCAGTGGTGTTTATTAAATTAAATTAATTATAATCGCTTAATTGAACTTGAGTAATGTGTGAGAACTTGAATGTTATATTTTAAAATGTAAGCTAAAAATCCACTGCACTAAAAAGGGATTCTCATTTACACTGTTGTTAAAATTAAAGTTTGGGCTTTTGAAATAACAAAATATTATAAAACCAAATTTCATATAATATTGATCCAACATCCAATATTTTGGTAAATTTATATATATGTATTTAGATAATATGATTTCAGTGATTTACGGATAATCCACATATATAGCAATTTACAGTATTTGCAATTCACACCCAAAAGCTGGGTTTTATTTGGAAAACGCTCAAACATTTACTAAATTGCGAAATCGAAATGGTGAATAATTTACTGTAAATTGTTTCAATTTAATTTAATTTAAATCAAATTTGTACCACGAAATTCTTTTGAGTTCATTTATGTTCTCTTTATCAAAAAAATCACACATGTTATGTCAAGGAAACGACAACAATGAAAGTAATGTAACTAAAGGACAAAAAATTTTTAATTTTGATAATTATCAATAAAATAAACTCAATAGTGAAAGCTTATTACATTTTATATTATTTAATGCGATAATATTCAATATCTGATCTACAATCTATGTAACTAATTTTATCTCTTGATTTTATATTGTGACAATTACACAAAATTGATGATTTCAATTAAAATTGTTGTAATAAGATATATTTTTAAACAGTGTCCTTAACTAATTCTTTAACATTATTATATTAGGTGTTTTTTATCGATTATCAAAAAATAAACCATCATCATTAAGAATTCATTTAAAGTATTAAAATTGTTGATGAGATTTTTTTGTTTACGTTATTTGCAATATTGCCGAGTGACACATTCTCATGAGTTAAAAAGTTGTTTTCGAAAAATTAATAAAAAAGAATTTCATATGTGTAGCTAGGCGTTTCAAGAATGTATGAATTCAGTAATATAAAAACCTCTTATAAGATCAAAATATTTTCTTTTTCAATTGTTGAAGCTATACAGAAAAATACAAAATAAATAAATTTATTATTTCTTTAATAAAAACACTATTAACTAAACTAACTGGTATACACATATCAATTTTGTTATTCCTTTTTTTATTACCTGTATAGTATATATATATATATATATATATAGATATGTGTATATATGTTTTGAATTATATAGGGTCCGCCAGTCGTTTACCGGCATAATCATCATGTTCATCTTCTTGCATTACTTTATTTTACGATGTGCAAATCAAATTTATAGTCATCTTAATTTCTATGCCAATATTCAGGTTAAATCAAGTCTGTAACTTGTTTATGCGGTTTTTATGTTATTTTTTGTTCTGCTCTTTTTGTAGAGTATGCAATGCACACGTAATATTAAAGTAAAGTTGTCGTTTGTTGATCGTTAAGTCAGATTTTTTTTGGTAAAGTAATAAAATATGTATCGAAAGGATTATCTATCTATCAAAACTTTATTTTCTCTTTATTACTGGTTAGTATTGTGTGCTATTAATTAACATTTTTCTTTGCACATAGTTCTTGTAATTCAAATTCTTATTAATTTGTTAATTTTCGATAATTATATAATACATATTATTACTAAAAGCTATAGTATTGGGTTAAATCCGGGGATGATTTGATTTAAATACTAGATTTTAAATAAACAAGTCTTTTTTATTCTATTTTTTAATTTTTTTTTAATTTTTAATAATAAAAAATTCAAAATATACAAAAGAAAAAAGTCCATAGTAACTCAACCATTCAATAATCAGAAAAAATATTAAATCGAAACACTACGAGCAATTTTCCGTATGAAATCGAGTTTTTCGGTGGTCGAAGTGTTCTTTTTGGGTGGGATTAGAGAACCCAACCCGATTTAAGGTTTTCGGATTTTCTTTCGACCATTTTAGAATTATGTAGGGTTCCGTAGTTTGTATACTGTATTTTTAAATGCAGAATTTCGAAATACTGAATTTTGTAACACGGGATTTTACGAGTATACTGGAAATTTAAAAAAATACTGGATTATGATGTAATGTGATTTTAATATACTGGATTATGTGAGTTTCCCACTAATATTTTATATATTATTTTACGTAATATTACATGTAGCTAGTTTTTATTTTTTAAATATATTATTATGTTTCGTTATTTCTAATTTAATTTTTCATTTTTTTTAATAAAAATATACACGTTTTTATTTTAATTTTATACTATTAGCGAAAAAGCTTAAGAAAACCCCATTTTATTTATTTGTTTTTGTTAAAAGGACTTAAATTCTAGAGTTAACCTAGTTACTAAATGGAAAAATAAAAGGTAAAATCATATTTTCTTTTTCTCTTAATTGTTAATCCACCAGATTTTTGTATAATAATTGTTATATTTATATTTTTATTTATTTATTTCTGGTAGTAAGTTATTTATGGTTCTTATGATACTTTTATTAATTATTACCCTGAAAAAGTATATGCATTCATCATTATTTTGTATATATTTATTTTGATGTAAATATTCTAAAGATAAAGAAAATATTCTTGTGGGTATGTACCATGTACCCTTTACGCACAGTAATTCATAATGTAGCGTATTGGGGTAGTGACAAATTCTATCTGTGACATTATAAAATTGAATGGATGGATAGATTTGCAGAGAGGGATCCGGAAGGACCCACGCACACAGGCAAACGTAGGCCCATTGTACACCTCCGGACTTCATAATACAATCAGACGTAAATTCTAAGCGGTTGACTTAGCCATAGTTGACATAGTTTATTGGGATGATGTAAACTATGAAGGATGTATACTGGATATTTGGGATGAACTTCATTGGGATGTTATCATAACACTAATAAATTATCGACTTAGAATTACAAAATTATGATCTTATATTATAACCTTTTTTACCTGGAAGAATTATTTTTTAACAACAGAATACATATTAACATTTATTTTGTTGGCAATCGTTTTTGGTAGAATTTACCAATTTGAATAATTCAAATTAATCTGTCAGTAAATATTAGTTTTACTTCCATATTTTCGTATTATATAGAGACTTTTCTTTGCCAACACCAATCAAATTTATCATAATATTTTTTACAATCTTCAAGCTATTTAATTTTAAACTGTTGCATTGAAAATTAATCAGAGACTGAAATATTTTTATACCGAAGAAATAGAACATATTTCTAGAAACATAATAGAACCTTCTGATAAATTCAAATATTAAATAGAATTTATATAAAATTATTATAAAAATATTAAAATTGAACTTAGAATCGAAATTGGATTTTTACAATCCTATGGCTTTTAACTTTCAACACTACTATGTCTTTCAAGAGTATTACAGAATATATTCTTCTTTTTAAATTTTGGTCCAGTAATTAAATCAAGTTTGCTTTAACTCTCTATTCTATTTGATAAAAAAAAACTTCAAAATCCCAGCAATGATATTAGACAAGTAAATCTTTTGAAGTGAATTTAAGATTCAGAACTGCTTCAGAAGTTGTCTTTCATAGAACTGATTCAGAGGTTGTCTTTCTATTGGCATATGGAAACAGAACATTATGGCCTAACTTCGAACCAGATGTGTTTGGAGCTTTCGCATTGTTTAGAATATTCTTTATTTAGAATAAAGATTCTTTATAGCAAATAGTTCTAGCAGAAATTTTTTTAAATTCAACTACTCTAAATGCATATTTGGAGTATATGTTGTTATTCGTGATTTTATACTACTACTTACTAAATTTCAGATGCGACATTAAACCTATTTTTTGGAGCTTATTCACAATTGGAAAACATATATTGAAAACTCTTTTTCCATATTTTAGTATTTGGCGCCTCTAGCGGTATAAATTGGAAATACAGTTAACGGCATCGTATTCTACTCTTAACTACCTTTCCAACGAGTAGTTACACTTCATTTTTGGTGCACATTTACTATATTAAATTACAACTTTTTACTTGTATTTTACTGCCCTCTAGTGGCAAAAAATCAGATTATGAGTATGTCTGATTTATTTTAGTTTATATTATCTTTCAAGCGCTTGCTTTCTCTTCATTTTTGGTAAAGATTCACCAAGTTGAATAACATTTTTAAAAAACAATATAATTTATATGTTTCACCCTCTAGTGGTAGAATTTAAAATTATAACAACTGTGGTTTTATATTACTACTTACTATCTTTCAGTTGCAACATTAAACCTAATTTTTGGGCTTATTGACTATTGAAAATCACATTTTAAAAATTAACATTTTATATATTTAGTTTTCAACGCCTCTAGCGGTAGAAATTTGAAATACGGTTACTGGCATAATATTCTACTCTTAAATTCCTTTCCAACGAGTGGTCAAACTTCATTTTTGGTGCACATTTACTATATAAAATTATAATTTTTATTCGGAAAAGAGGTTTTGGCAAAATGCTAATTGCGCCACCTACCGGCCGAATTTTGAAATTCTATCAATTCGTTCTCAATAAATCAAGCTTTCCATCGGTTTATCTATCATATACCTGAATGTACATTAACCATGTGAAATAACTGGTTTTTATTGTTTACACCGGATGGACAGATGGACAGACAGACGGACAGACAGACGGACAGACAGACGGACAAAAGCGTTAGCATAAGGGATTTTTTTTTTAAAAAAAGCCCTAAAAAGAAAATGTAAACATCAGAATACTGTGAAAAGTCTACCAATGACTTTTTTATATTTGATTAAAACCTGAAAATCGTTAATTAGATAACTAAATTAAGATTTATGTTTATATAAATAAAAGATCAAATAGATTTAAAAAAAAATATATATATAGAATTTTAGTAGTATTGAAGTTACATATCGTGAAACATAATAATTTCAAAAATAATATGATTGGATTTTCCTTACTCTGATTTTCAAAATCAGCAAATTGAATGTCGTCAACGTTAAATGTTTTCAGTTTGTAGTTTGTATACCCCAAAAAAATAATCATCATCTCTTCTGAATTTATTAAGTACTAATTACATAAAATATATTTATATTTACTGAAAATATAAATATAACTATTTTATACTTTTTATAGCATACATTAAAGTTATACATTTAAAAAAGTATTTTAGTTGAAACTGATTTTTGTAATTCCCTATGGAAATAAAAAATAATCGCTACTTTAGTCGTAAGTATATGTAGCAAATTGTATATGAAGATCTAAAATATATAGAGAGTGTATATTATTTGTATATTTTTTACATTTTGTCGATATGTTTCTCCAATTTCTTTTAACAAAAACTAAACTGTCTGAATCAAATCGGTAAAATGAGGGTATTTTCCAATTGCTTTCTTTTTGAAAGAAGTATTACAACATTTTATCCCTCATCCATGTGGGATATATAATATAATTCCTACGTTACCAAAGTTTTGCATTTTCCCTCAATGGACAACAACTGAGCTCTAGCAAAACCTTCACGCAAAAGAAAACTTATTTTGGTATATCAATCTAATATTAAATTTTAGAATGAGATATTCATATTATATTATTATTTTAGTTTTAATACTAAAGTTTTTATATACTACATATATATTTTGATATTAAATTAAAAAATCATTCTAATAGGAATTTTCAAACTTTTATGGACCAGTGTACTTAGTGTTTTGGATTGAAAATGCATTTCACAGTTTAGAAAATGCAAATAAATATTGGTAGTACTGCTAAAATATACTAATTCATACTTTTAAAAGTTCCAAAAACTGATGGCATGATATTTATTCGCAGCGTGGCGAATATAGCACGGAAAGTCGCGTGGAAGGCCACACCGACACAACAAATCCGATCTGGTTAATTTAGTAAAGTTATTTTTTAATTATGTTCTATTTAACTACATATTTAGAGTGTCGATATATGTAATATTATTAATTTCTATAATCTGTTCATTTGAGAATTGAAAAAAGGTGTAAATTGCATAAGCATAAGCATTATTCTTTCGATATCGTCTTATTATTATCTCTTTATTATTTATTGAAACTTTTAATGGCAGAATACTTATTTATGACATTAGGAAAGTAAATTCGAAAATCTTCTACTATGTTATTTTTAATACTTACATAATTCAAAGATGCTATTATAATGAATAAACTACATATTTTCTTCCATATTAATACTCCTATATATATTTATAGCAAAAAATGGTTTGTTATGAAAATTCATTTAATATTGAATGTTTTGTTCTCTTATTGAAGATTTTAATACTTACTTGCATAGATTAAGAGTATACATTTCGATTCGATTTCTTCATATTTAATTTATAATAAGAGGTAATAATTGTATTAATTTAATTTAATATTGTATAAGCCGTCGGCAGAACCGATGATAATAGAGACTTTGAATTGAATTAAATTAAATTTTTTTGTATTATTTACCAACGGGGACGTCGATGAAAATTATTTGTAGTCCAGTAAAAAATTACAATAATAAACTACACAAGCCAAGAAAATAAACGCACCAATTAGGTAGAAGAATGGACTATGATGAAGTTGAAGTAACGAGTTTTAGTTGTTCATTCATGAATAAATGCTGAAAGAGAGTCCAATTGCAGAGAATATCAACAAAATCAGCCATGTTGATTTTGATTGTATTATTATTACAATACCGTACCGTACCGCCTGTTGTTTTCTCTGTTTGTACTCTTTGAATTCATTCATACATAATGGGTAAATAATTATACAGGGGTGTAAATTATACAGGGGTGTAATATACAGGGTGTTCAAATATGTAGATATCGCAAATTAAAAGAAACTAATAGATTGTATTATTATTATGAGCAAGAGTTCATCTGTTATTACAGTACGCTAGTGTAAGTAGTGCGTAGTTTAATTTCGAGATTAACAAAAATACTTCCTGTTTAGTCCAATTGCTGACTACAGTCCAGTTCAAAATGCTCACCAAAAAAGTGGCATACATTTCAAAGATATTTAAGAGCATAATATCACGGAAATTACAAAAAGTATTTCATATTGCTGTACTTCTGTAATCCAAAATAATGTAGACAAGTTATTAAAAAGTCATTAAAGCCCAATTATTATTGCTTTATTTGTCTACCACTAAAATTTGCAATATATTTTTATAAATTTAATTTAGAGTAACGTAAATTAACTCAATATTATTCCAAAATGTTGGGGCACAGTGTAGTTATACAATCTACATACTCTGTAGCGCGCCATTAGCGCACTTATTTTTAATATTTTTTTGAATTTATATCAATTATAGTTACAATTAGTTAAAAAATATTATTAAAAATAAATCCACAACTAAAACCAGATTTATTTTGATAAACTTACCTCTAACCTAACATTTTGTAATAGTCTGACTTAGTGAAGTATTGCCTCAATTATGACTAAGTAGGACATTTTTTATATTCGTTAGATGTTGGTAATAACTGTTTTTGTTTGGACTAAAATTTTAATACCTGACAAATATACTTATCGCGCTAAAATTTCACGATCTACAAATTGGTTGTTTGAAGTTGGTTGTACGTCCGGTTGAGAGAGAATTCACTTACTACACTAAGTAGACAAATTATTCTTCAGACTTTGTGTTTGTACTTTTGACCGATTTTTGTCGTTAATTAAAACTAATTAATTAAATTAACTTGATAAAACTCTAATTTTTTATTTTATTATTTAAATTTATTTACTTTTTGACATGCAAAGCAAAATGAAATACTTTTGTTTAAAAAATAAAAAATGTCGCGCAGCAAAATGTCGCACTTCATAATCATGGGCTTTTTTCCATAATTTAGTATTATGCAAATTTTCTTTTTCTCTTATCTATAAATGATTTGATTTACTATCAAATTCGGTGTACATTCAATATCGTAACTCAATTTTTTAACTTGTATCTTGCTACCCTCTATAGCTTTCCTACACGTCATAAATGTTGCTTCCTGTTGAGTTTCTTTCAAAACCTAGGGGTTTCTTGGTTTCTTTCTAAGATTCACCAAGTTAAATTACATTTTAAAAAAACGTTTTTATTACATTACATATGTTACATGTTTGTTGCATAAATTAAATTTATATTAAGTGTGATTCTGTTGTACTATTTACTAGCTTTCAGAATCGGAGTTTTTGAGGCTCGTTTACTATTCTAAATTACAATTTTTTAGATTAAAATTTAAGCTACTTTGGCATTCAGCGCCTCTAGCGGCAGAAATTAGAAATATGGTTACAACCATCGTATTCTATTCTTAGATACCTTTGATAGTTATACTTTAATTTTGGTGCACATTTACAATATGAAATTATTATTCGGAAAAAGGTGATTTTAAATTTTTAACAATTGCATCAAGCTTTCCATCATTGGGTCTATCATAAAATTGTGTGTAGATTAACTATATGATTTTGATTTAACTGGTTTTTATTGTTTACTTTGACGGACTAACAGGCGAACATAAAAGAGTTAACATAAGGGATTTTTTTTAGCACAAAGAGACTTACACATTTTTTTTATTTCGTCCAACATTTCCAAATACAGAACAACATTAAAACCTGCCTACAAACCTAATTTATTTTATTTTCTTGGAACTGTGTTTCAAACCTCCATGCCCGGCTCAACATAATATGCAGACCATGCAATGCATGGGGGCGCCGATCTAAAAGGCGCCTTTCCTCTTTCGATTTAAATAATTATATATTTTTTTTTATTGGTGTAAAAAAAAATATTTAAAAAAAAATTTCTGTGTTTAATTTGTTAAAAAAAATATTTAAAAACTCTAAATACAAATTCAAATATTTTTTGTGATCTATAGTTTAGGTATAAAATATATATATTATATTTTTGTATTTTTAATTTTTTATTATTTTTGTTTTACTCGTTGTTAATATCTTAATGGATTAGAAAAAGTAAAATATAATGAGAAAAAGTAAAATATAAATGACTTTTACCGTAATTCTAATTACTATTGCACAAGTTTTCTCATTAATTTCAAGGGAATTTCCCTATTTATTTCGTGAAGTTTGACAAACAAATACAAATCTGATATAAAATTTTGGTATTACTCAGTTGCATTGCAAAATTTTGGTATTACTCAGTTGCATTGCAAGATTTGGAAGTTGTTCCCCAGTTTAAAGATAATGCATTGCGAAGGCGTAAAAAAAAGACAATTTGATTACAAAGCTACGATGAAACTCCAATTGATCCACAGTATAAATTTAAGATTTCTTTCTTCTTTCCGAATTTGGATGCAGTTCTTAATTCATTAGATGAACGATTTGAGGTCATGAAAGCTCATATAGATACATTTCAATTTTTAACAGATTTTAAAGGAATTTGTCACATGAATGATGATGTATTAAAGAAATATTGCAGCTCTTTAGATACAATGTTAACCGATGGTCATGAAAAAGATATTTCTGCGACGGAGCTATTCAATGAATTAAAAATTTAAAAGATACAATAACAAATCACGATAATACTGACCCATTATATGTATTACAATATATATATTCGAATTTGCTAGAAAATATATTCGTGAACGTAACTGTTGCTTTACGAATATTTTTGAGTCTTCCAGTTTCAGTTGCAAGTGGTGAAAGA
Source organism: Empis stercorea (assembly GCA_949752835.1). Lineage (NCBI taxonomy): Eukaryota > Metazoa > Arthropoda > Insecta > Diptera > Empididae > Empis > Empis stercorea. The sequence goes on along the minus strand of OX457086.1, from coordinate 38,644,901 downwards.
TCATTTTCGAAATTAAAAATTATCAAAAAATTATTTGAGATCAAGTATTTCGCAGGAGCGATTGGTAGGGCTATCGATGATAGCAATTGAAAGAGATATTTGCGAAAAAATTGACACCAATGAAATAATTGAAGAATTTGCAAGCTTAAAAGCAAGAAAAGTAAAATTTTAGAAACTTAAATAAAAAAAATTGTTAACTTTTTTTAATTTTTTATACTGTATATGAACTATTTATTATGTTGAACTTATAATTATTTTATTTGTATGAATTATTTTACGAGTATAAAATAAAACGTTTTGTGCCTTTAAATTTATTTACTTATCTCCCACATGTACACTTATTTTTTAATTAAAAAAAAGGGCGCAAAAAAAAAACTTGCATAGAGCGCATAGAACCATAGAGCCGGCGCTGCAAACCTCGAAACGTATGTAAAACTACAGCATTAATGATATACATTTATAATTTGTTGTATCGTGTATGAATACGGGAGCTATATTATACCGTATGTTGCTTTAGCATAATTTCAGATTGCATAATTTTAGGCGAACTAATATTTAAGCTCCATTGAGTCGTCAGAAAGGAAAAAATATAAAATATATTATAATTTTATTTTGTCAATCTTGGTTCTTGTTCTTTATTATAGTATAATTATATGGTATAGATAGATAAAGCATCAGAGCGACATCATATTTTGTATATTTTAATTAAGGTCCTTATTATTATAAATTTAAATATTATATTATGTACTTGCATATACATTGTAGAGATATAAATTGTATACATATATACCTTGTGTTTGTGTGTAAAAGTAAAACATAAAAGCAAAGCCGTATATACAGCTTTGATAAAAGTAAATCACTTAATATATATTTTAACTATATTGTATAATGTAATTCCTACAAAGCCTTGTCAAGCCACATTAGTTCCAAATCAAATTAGCCTTATGGTCATCATATTCGCCCCTTGCAATTCAAATTTTGTGTTCTTAATTTACATTACAATTAAAATTCTTTTAAAATTCAAGAAATAAATAAATTCCTAATTTATAATTAATATAATCAATGTTTGTTAATATACAATATCTGCAACATAAAAGTAAATCATAACATTATTGAAATGAATCAAAATTAATCTAAGTATCCATCTGTATGTTAAATAAATCTCACTTATCGTCTGCTATGCCATCTATATTCTAATAGCTATAATAAGTTTATGGTAATATAAATAGTTAATTCATAAACCTTGCTTTGAGTCATATTCCAACAGGTGGCAGCTAATTAGCAAATTTGATTGTATGGTTGAAATTAATATAATTTTAAATCGTTGAAAAAGGAAGGATTAATTTTTTTAATTACATTCGGAAAGTAAATTAAGAATAAGAATTAACTCTTATAAAGGATATATTAGTAGTTAAACGTTGATATTTTTTGAAATGATAGAGTAATCTTAATTCAAACTTAAATAATAAGAGTGTCAAATTTAAAAAAATAATTCTAGATTAGATTTGTTAAAATACTTCTTCATGCACAAAATTTTTGCATTAGTATTGCCTTGAGCTTTCCAAAAAGTGGAAGGACCTTCTATTTTTCTAGGAAGTGTTTCGTGTCATTCAAGAATTATACGATGTGTTGAAAAACGTAGGATTTAAAAGCTACAAACTTCCAAATTTTTTTACGAAAAAAAATCCAAAGAAATACCAAAAAAATATTAAATTGAAGTCTAATTTATAATTTGTAGAAATGAATTCTATGTATGAGGATTTAAGTTTATTATAAAAAAAAATTAATTTTAAAAGACCTAATATTATCAAAATAATTTTTATATTTAGGTATTCAAATAAATACTTAACTTTATTTTTAAAATAATAATAAAAAAATACTTATATATAATATCATTTTAATTTTTCTCTAATTTTAATTGCAGATCAGCAAAAAAATTCTCGTTGGAGTACAATAAATTCAAATAATTCGGATTATTAGCATTTTATTTTATTCTTTTATATATGGAGAAGATAAGAAAACAATAAAAAAAAATTAAAAACCCCAGTGATATTGAAAATTGTCGATCAGATTTTACTAATAATTAATAAACATAATAAAATTAGAAATAATAAAACCATAATTTTATACCTCATCATTACGTACTTAAGTATTCAATGTATGTAAAATATTATCAATTTATTCTATTGCTGTATATGAAATTTAAACTATTTTTTTTTTATTTTCAGTAAACTATCTTGTATAACACAATCTATTTCTGGTGTAATTTAAGAAATATTGTTTTTACGTTTATCATTATTTATAATTAAATTAAATCATTCAAAATGACTATGAGTACAAATAATTGTGAGAGCATGACATCATATTTTACAAACTCCTATATGGGTGCCGAAATGCATGGTCATTATCCTGGCAATGGGGTTACTGATTTAGATGGGCAACAAATTCACCATTATAGTCAAAATCCAAACCATCAAGGAAATATGCCTTATCCGAGATTCCCGCCATATGATCGAATGCCCTATTATAATGGTCAAGGCATGGAACATCAGGGTTACTCAAGGCCAGATAGTCCGTCAAGTCAGGTAAGTGTAAGTGCAATAACACAGCAACCTCAACCAAATGGAGCACAATGTGGTCAACAAAATCAACAACAGCAAGCCGTTCAACCTCAACAGCAATCATTACAGCAACAACCTGTTGTATATGCTAGTTGTAAGCTTCAAGCAGCAGTAGGTGGACTTGGTGTTGGTATGGGAGTAGAAAATGGTTCCCCACCACTTGAGCAAATGGGTAGCGTTCATATGAATTCTCAAATGTCAATACCCCCACATATGGGACATGCTCAAGGGCAGGTAAATATTTAAACATTGCTATATATTTCTATAATAAAGTTAAATATTAATACTATATTATTTTAAAAGGTTCACCAAAATCACCATAACATGGGCATGTACCAACAATCTCCTGGTGGTCCTAACGTAGCAGCACCTCCTCAAGGCATGATGCATCCACAACCGCCGCAGATGCATCAAGGTCCACAGCAGCAGCAGTCAAATAACCAAAATTCTGGTGGAGGTATGCCTTCACCGCTATACCCTTGGATGAGAAGTCAGTTTGGTAAGTAATACTTTTTGTTAAACTTATATTCTGTGTTAAAAAGTTCTAGTAATTGTTATATGATATAATTCAGACGACGCGAAACGTATTAAAGTTTAACAAGTCTATAAAAAATATCAAACTGAAAAAAAATATTTTCTTCACATTTAAATAATAAAAGAATTTTACTGTAGTAAACAACAAAAACATGAAGATATTTTTTTTTCAGTGCAACATTAAACAAAACCTTAAAAATTGTACGTTAAATTATTGAACACGCTAAATTTGGAGTTAAATTTTGTATGAAAAAAACTGTAAAGAAACGTTAAATACATTTAACATATTAAAATAGTCTACTCTGAAATAGGTATCACATGCAAAACAAATATTTATAATAATTTTAAATTTAATTTGGTAATTTATTAACTTTAATTTAGAAAACGACTAAAATATTTTTAAAAATGATTAATTCATTTTGAAAAACTATTAATTTATCCTGAAGATTGTAAAATCGGAAAAATATACTATTTAAATATCACTAAAAATGCCTTTATTAGAAACTAGATATATACGAATAAATAATGCACCAAAAATATGCAATAATTCGTTGTTTGCAAGATTTTATAAATTAAGTATTTTTATTAATTATATGAGTGAGGCAAATTAATTTTAATTTATTTAATTAGCACTTTTTAAAGAAATATAATTTTGGAAAGTTTTCTAAATATTTGTTTTTTTAAAAATATTTTATTGTGTAATAACAAAATTACAAGTGAATTAAAATATCTCTTTATTACTGCTTGGTATTAAGATATCTCTTTGGTACACAAACTTTAGAAAAGGTATATTAAATAAATTTGAAAAGGTAAGGAAAAACCAAATCTCGAAAAATAAAATTATAGCAATTGTGGCATATGATACTACTCATATGTTACTACTACTTACTTCTTACTACCTTTCATATGATACTACTACTCATATGGTACTACTACTTACTTCTTACTACCTTTCATATGATACTACTACTCATATGAAACTACTACTTACTTCTTACTACCTTTCTTATGCGACATTAAACTTAATTTTAGGGGCTTATTGACTATTCGAAATTACACTTTAAAAATTAAAATTGTATATATTTTAGTATTCGGATCCTCTAGCGGCTGAAATTTGAAATACAGTTACTGGCATCGTATTCTACTCTTGAATACCTTTCCAACAAGTGGTCAAACTTAATTTTGGATGAACATTTACTATATAAAGTTACATTTTCATTCGGAAAAAGATGTTTTGGCAAAATACGAATAGCGCCACCTACCGACCGAATTTTGAAATTCTATAAATTACATCTGGTTCTCAATAAATCAAGCTTTCCATCAGTGGATCTATAATTTACTTGAGTGTACATTAACTATGTGAAATAACTATTTTTTGTGGTTTACATCTTTCGGACTGACGGACAAAAGCGTTAACATAAGGGATTTTAAAAAAAAACCCTAAAAAGGGGAAGTAATAAAAATGATAAGATTCTGAATGGATTGTAAATTAATAGCTTACAATTACAATTGTTTGCCAAAAATAATTAAATTTTTAATTTAGTCTTATTTTTCAAAATATAGTTTTTTTTAATTTTAAGAAAAAAACTGGGTGTGAAATTCGGGATTTTTTGGAGGGATTTCGTAATTAATAATTTAATGCCATCCTACCGGAATGTGTCGTACCTAATCCATGGTAACACTTATCCTTCATACTGCACCATTTAGCCATGAATAATTTTGGGACCTTTTAATTCGGATTATGATTTTTATGGTTTTGATTTTTCCGGATTTATGATTTTTTAATTTCATGATCTTGACTTTTGGGAAAACGACGAGATACTAAAAAATTACACAAGTAAATATTCGAGATTTTGAAAATGTGGAATCTTAAACTAGAGATTTTCCAATTCTGTATTTTTATTTAATACATGATTTTGTATTTCTTGCTAACCAACCAATCCTTTAAAATTATAATTATTATTATAGAGCATCATAAATATTTAAATTAAAAAATTTCCGTCAAATTCTTGTTTTTTTAGTATTTTTTTTTGTTTTCACCTCATAGTTCCACCAGAAAATTTAATTTTTCCTTTAATGTTTTTTCCTTTAATAGTTTTCCTTTAATAGTTTTCATTTTTTTTTATTGCAATTCTTAAATATTTCTGTGTTACGTGTTCCAATGCTTATGTGATCACCAAATGAAATATTTAATTATAGTTAAAACTAGTTAATGTTTTTGCAGTATGTATCCTACTTAGTCGTAATCGAGTGAGAATTCTATGCATGCTATTTTTGGTTGATTTTCGGCTCTTATCAAATCTTAAATATCACTTTTTATAGCAGAAAATAATTTTATGGCACAAAATTTGTTTCATCGTTCAAAAAAATAATTGTTACCAATATTATTTATAACAGTTGAGATAGAGGTGTTAATAGAAACTAAAATATCATGTGTTTATTAATTTTGTTAGATTATAATTATTTGAATGACATTTAGATGGCGGTATTTTTATCCAAAGATGATCGATCATTCATCTAAGATTCTAGATTCTAGAATCTACATAAATCAAACACTATAAATAACTCAGGGAATAATAAAATTTGTTATTGGCCTATATGTATAAAACAACGAACTATATATTATAGAAGGCTTAAGAGGTTAGAATTCGAGTTCCAACATCTGACAGGGACGCTGGGGTAAAATGACAGTTGGCGGACATAAATTTAATAATTAAGGCATGTACTAATTGGTGTAAAAATAGAAGTCGTGACGTCACTCGTTATTTTGAAAAATTTTATTGCATAATTTATCATTTTTATTGCATAATTTATTTATTTATTGATATTTTATAATTAATTATAATTTAAATAATTTTTAATTTTGTCTTAGAAAGCAATAAAAAAATTTACAAACCGAAATGACGTCACGACTTCTATTTTTACACCAATTAGTACATGCCTTAATTATTAAATTTATGTCCGCCAACTGTCATTTTACCCCAGCGTCCCTGTCAGATGTTGGGACCAATCATTTATATGAAAACATAACCTCTTTAGGCTTCTATAATATATATTTCGTTGGTATAAAACGATTAAATTTAGCTAAAATAAAGTTTTAATTTCTTTAAAGAAAGATATGATACATAATGTATGTATCTTATGTGTTTTAGATACTCTGATACAAAAGCGTAATGATAATGATAATGAACAGAACATTAATATTACATGTTAAATGAACAAAAATGATTATGTATGACTACTATCTTTGTATATAGAAATCTACTATGTATTACAAATTAAATTTGTACTTTTTAGTTGAATTTGTATGGTATTTACATAGTTGCACCTAATTTAATTTACTTTCATTCCGCTGAACAGGTTCTGAAAATGAACGGTAACCGACAATAATCATAGAAGGACATACATAAGCTAGAAAAATTTATATTATTGTATACATTGTATTTTTTTTGGACGTCTCAAATGTAATGTCCCTTGTTAGGTATGCTATATGCAGTTTGTCATACATTACACTTTTATAATGCTATTTTCGGGAAATGTATTATGCAAATTACTTGCCAAAGTCCTTTTTCCAGGGCATGAAAATCTAAAACAATGCAAAAAGGGATAACACCGAAAACTCGTCTAGAATTATTTTTCTACCTTCTGTTTGGGTAATATGTCAATAAATTTCGTTCATGTTATTTGTACTTTATGAATAGGATTTTGGTAACGAAGGTCTTGTATTCCTTTTACTTTTCATATCTTAATACAAAGAAACTCATAAATTATTTGTAAAATGACTTAAAATTAACAAAACTATTCAAATAAATAAGAAATCTATAAAAAAACTTACTTCATGTTGTGATATTCTTTTTTTCTTTAGGATATTTACAAATCCTAAGTGAAAGTATTTTTAAAAGGAAGAGTTGCTCTTTATTTTTCTTAGTCCTTTATATTAGGAGTTATTGGATCATTCAGTATTCAAAACATACATATAAAATTTCAAATGCAATAGAAAGTGATGACAATTGTAAACAGATAAATATTTCGTATAATACACGATTAAATAAGAAGACTAAATGCATGTTACTGAATAATATTACCAATAATATACAATCGAAATTATATTTCATTTTCTAATTTTATATCCTTTAAAATTTATGAGGATTCATAAATACAATTTAACTGTCTTAAGTTGTATGTAAAAAAATATTATTATTATAAATCAAGAAGTCTGCAAAAAGACCCACTTGTTGCCAAAAATAGATGAATATACATATACACATAACACATGGGTAAATACATATAAAGTGCATGGTTGGAAACATTTTTACATTTACTAACCCTCCGAAACTGAAATAGTAAAACCTAATGTTTCCCCACCTGTTTTTAATGTTGGTTTTTTCTGTTCAGTACCAATGCCAATGCTTCTATGGAATTTAATGCTCGTTTAGTTTGATATTGTATATGAATGTTCTATTCATGTTATCATATAAAAAAAGATATTATTTTTTTCTTAAAGTGTGATATTTACACTGAATATTAAAAATATGCTTTGCAGCATAACTTTTTTGCGAACAATATTATCGCAATTTTGATATTTTGTATACAAATCGATATACATATACTATAGTGGTAAGACTGCACTTTGTGTATTATTATATATTATTTTGATTTTCAAAAATGGACCATTTTAATTTTTAAAATCGTAATGCTGAAATATTTTAAAATCAGAAGAGTCTTTAGACAACATACTTTTATTCCAAAATTTGAAGGATCTTAACGGCATGAATAAGATTATTATATCGAATATCACTAAAGAAGCGATCTATGCCAATATAGATGTCAAATTAAAAATGTTAAGTTTCTGCTGGAACTTTTAGTCTACATAAACCGATAGTTATTGTTGTATAATATGTATACTTTGATAAATGTTAAACGAATGCTTTACACAAGAGAACTTGTATTTTCCAGTTAGTTTTTGTGACTAATGAAAGTAATTTAATATAATTATTTATATAGAAAAAGATTTTAAGGATTATAGTTTATTCAAAATTTTGATAGTTATTAAGAATATAAATATAGGCATCAATAATACATATTACACAATCAATAAATTTTCCCGGCGGCGACTGAAAATATTTCTTATCAAAACACTACAAGTTTGAAAATATTTAGTGATATTAAATTATGGAAAATGCAAGCATATGAAAAATAAGTAATAGTGCTTTTTTTAAATTGCAAAGTCCTGATATTAATCTGTATATTTTTAGATTATTTTAAATATAATATGTGATCATTTTGTCAATGCAGTATAATAATTTTTACACAATTCATAGGGCCGCTATGGTCTCTTATGGCTATATAAAGCTTAAAAATAAGATATCAAAATACGAATATCATTATATTGCGATTTTATGTCGTTAGTCGTTATCGGCGAATTTCGATAAGCAATTAATAATTGTCAATGAATTCATATTTAAGGATTCAAATTTAAATTTTATTTATTTGAATCCTAAAATATCAATTCATGGCGAATTATTTATTTGAATACTAAATAAATATTTTGTGAACTTAATAAACTTTCTTATTACGGTATTTATTTTTAAATTTTGTAATTTCTTTATTTTAAGTTTAATACCTACTCTAAAATTATTAGGTTCTAATTATGATTATTGTTCGCTTCGATGTACATATTATATTACGTTTGATGTTTTAAAAACAACAACGATAATGATAACTTTTTTTAGCGGCGAGCTGGAGGACATACGACAACGACAGAGATTTATTTTGTTCGGGTCTTAAAAATATATAATTCAATATTGAAAAAAAGCAAATTTTGCTATGGATGTTTTAATTAAATAACATTTTTCTTAATTTTTGTTTTTTTTTAATACAATATTATAAAGCACAAATTTTAAAATATTAATAACAGGACACAAAGTCGTGCCATTTCGAAATTGTAGGAATGTGAATTTGTACAATTTTTTAGATACTGAAGAACCATTACACAGATTTCCAAATTCGATTTTTTTAAATCAATGTTAATATTTATTAATAAAAAAATTCTTAAACTGTTTCAAAAACTAAAATGAAACTGATTAAAACGTAAAAAATAAAATGTTTTATCAAGTCCTGTATTTTTTGTATCTGAAAATCTATACAAATTTTTCAAAATCTTCTTTATCTGTAGTTCGTGAGCAACTTTGCCGCGGATATTTTACCTCTAAAACCATATATAGTTAAATGATTAAAGATACTTCCACATAATTTTATTAAGTTTTATTATAATCTTATTATTTTTTAACAGAATTTCTTTTTTTTTTAAATATAAATATTTTAAAGAAATAAATCTGTTTGCTGGAGATGTTGTCCCCTGCTATTTTGTTAAATTCTGAGGACGAGAAATTTTTATGTATAGAAAAACTGAATGGTATATGTATACTGGGCGACGCTTTTTATATTTTTTATTATTATTATTATTGTTGTTGTTGTTAAAGGTTTGAAAAAGAGATTGAGATGTAAAGTAATATTGATTGCCACCATTAGTTACATGTTATATGATTCCAATGGATGCCATAATTTTTTGGTCTTGAGCTACACGTTTTTCTAAATGAATATGAATGCATTGAATGAACAAAATAAGAAAAAATAATAACAAAATGAAGTAAATTCAAATATAAAAAAAAACGAAATTATAACATTAAAAATTGTTCCCTATTTTTTCTCGTTTTTTTGTTGCTATCATTTAAATATTAGCTTTAAGTGTCTAGAAATGTTTTTAAGATCTCTCTGATACCAAAACTCTTGCGTGGTTAAATTTTATTTTGTCATAAATTCATTTGTTTGTTAATCTTACCGGAATTATTATAATGAACAATGTATATAGGCACATAAAAGCACATATGTATGTATGTATGTATAGCAGGTGATATAATAACCCAATATATGTATGATTATTTAAATAATGTAAATATAAATATACATATATTATAAAAAAATATTTAATATCTTTATAAAAAAAATTATATAGCCATGTCGCTTAATTTTAACCTATAATAAAAATATTTTTGTTTGTATATATATGTATGTACATATATGTAGTTGCGAATGGAATATTGCATTTTACTTATTGAATACATTAAATTATTACCAAGTTTTACTTATTGAATATATTAAAATTTTACTTATTGAATACATTAAATTATTACCAAGTTATCTAATATTGAGTATATGACTAAGTCATCAATAACTACGAACTAAACTATATTTAAATAGCTTTACTATATTCATCAATAAAACAAAAATATATATTCGAGTCTCGAAATCAAAGTCATTAATAATTTTAAAAAACACAAATATATTTTTTACTAAATTTCGTTAATTAATTAAAGGCGTGGTCGTGGGATAGATTAACGAACTATATATTATGATTTATACTGGGTATACTCACCTTTTAATTAGTATACTAAGACTCTTCATTTTGCTCGAAAAATTTAGTTCTGAGTATATGTGTAATATACTCTTATATTACACATATACCTAACTATGTATATGTATATATCTGACTAAATGGTAAAAATAGTAACTCCGACTATTAAGAAAAGAAGCGTCTCTAAAATATCTATTTTTAACTTACTTGTGACTTGCGACTCCTATAACCACATGTGCGAAATATCAGCTCATGATTTAAAATTTGCTTAAATTAAACGTTAATTTGATATATGAATAAGGCGGATTAAGGTTACAAGGCTTATTACCGTACAGAGAAAAACATTCTACAAAAACCATAAATTAAATTTGGACTATGTCGAAGGACTGAGTACGAACTTTTAAACATAAATGAACTTACACCCAATAAAACAAATATAAAATCATTTTTAAGCCTTATAAAATTGTCTGCATTTTCTCGTAAAGAATAAAAGCGGAAATTAGTTTCAAATATTTAGTTTCTTGTTTTCAGTCAAACTAATAAAGTAATTTGAAAATACATATTTCAATAAACTGAATTAACTACTATAGCTAATAAAAAAGTCCTAATGAAAGGAACGTAACAAGATTTTTTTGGTTTATGTTTGCAACAAAAACCTAGCATTGCAAAGCTGATTGGCTTCTAAGCATTAACTATTATTTGAAATGCACATGCACGGCCCCGAAAATGTTAAAACCATTTATTCCAACAAGCTAATGACTTTGTAATGAGTCAATTGTTGACAGCATCGATCTCGGCCGCTACAATTTTTCAGTATTAATGCTGATTCGCTGGAGTTAATATCCCTTATATTAATTAAATATATAAAATAGTATATAAAATATTTGTATGTTGTATAAAAACAATGTTATCTTTTGACTCTAACTCTATACTTATTGAATTAAAAAACTTATTTCCTTGGCTTAACCATCTAATTGTATCATCGGCTCAACCATCTACTATTGTACCACATCCACTTTCAAAGAGTTTGTTGAATTTTATTGGAATTTGGGATCTAGTAAGTTTATTTACACTGGACCAACTATCAATTACAACAACTAATGTGACTACACTCGTATCTTCTTCTAGTTACAAATTATTTTGTTTTAGTTCAGTTAGTTTAATATTGTTAGTCTAACCAGTCTAATGTTATATACATATTTAATAAATATATCCTTCAATAGTTTTACGCTCTTTTAGCTTAGAATTTATAAAAAATATTCTTTAAGCACTTGAAGAAATTAAAAAGAATAAAATATAGTTTAAGTGGGAAGATTTTTTGTCTTAAGTTAAAACATAAAAACTTGACAAGTACGTTTTTTGTATAGTAGGAAAATATTGTATACATAGTTATAAATTTGTTAAGAAACTTTAAATTTTGTTTAAAATGTTATACTTCCTTAATCCTTATGGACCATAAGAAATGTACAGTTTTTAACTCCTTATACATATGTACACTCAAATATGCATCTTGATGTTGAGGTTGTGCTGCGTATATACAAAATATCCTTTTATTTTTCATTAATAAATTTTATTCTGTACTGTATTTAGTTTATCATGTTTGGTAGAAAGGCATTAACTTATTTCTATAAAAATCTTAATATATATAATAAGGGGTTAGAGTGTAAATTGCTTTTAAATCGATTGAAGCATAAAACTTTTAAAATATTCATAAATATTTATAAGGAGTTATGATCATATTTTGGAATTGTTTTTTTACTATTTAGTTATAATGGCTGTGACTTTATGCTATGATTAAGGATATTATTTTCGTTGAATAATTTTGTTGTCAACCTATGAATTTCGCACATTTGGTTTATTTTTCTTTCTTTAATATTGTCCATGTTTACAGCACTTTGATAAATTGGTATTGGATATGAGAAATAAAACACAGGAGATGACTATATAAGACCGTAAGAAGCATTTTTAACATTAAAGTTATAGCAAAAGGACAGAAATAGTGATGTATCTATACATTTTAACAATAACATATTTTGAAGAAGGATATAATAAAAATTTGATTTTAGTTCGTTGTTTTTGTAGTAGGAAAATGTTGTATACATAGTTATAAATACATAGTTATACATAGTTATTTACATATTATTAAAGTTACTCTATAAAACAATAAAATTGAAAATATCTGATCTACATTATACAAAAATGTAGATAAAACAAAACGATTTAAAAGAAATTAAAATAATAATAAAATTAGAATACAGTGTTGACAACAAGTAAATTTTGAAAAATTAAATTTTGTCTTTTCAAATTGCATCTTATGTTTTTCTTTTTATTTTGAGGTATCCGCTGAAAAAATTACTAACAAACACTTCAGTTTTCTAATGATAATGTAAATAATGTAGAAAATTTTATATATGGAATATACTATGTATTTAATCGTAATTAATTTTCATCAAATAATTTATGCTTTGTCTTGTCGAGGCATATTAAAATGCAACATGGCTGATGCGCTTATTGTCGGCAAAAATAAAATGAAAATTAAAATGGAAAAGACCTATATCAAAATTTTGACATTTTTACCAAGAATATAAGTAAAATTTCTTTAACCTATGTATATACACATATTTCAAGATTTACATAATATACATATAAATATGAGGTTATATATTATATATAATACTATTATATATGTATATAATAATTAATTACACTCTTCTTATTATTTATTAACACTTAGGAATTTAATTTAATTATTAAAGATTTAGAAATCTTACTTCAAAACTATACTTTATATGAAATAAAACTCTATTGACTACAAATCAAACCTCGAATTACTACAAAATTTCACAAAATTTAAAATAATTAAAATACGAAATCCGGCTATTAAATCCTTATTTTTTTTGTAGATTAATTGCAATAAGTACTACAAATATATTTATTGTGACTAACTAAATATTTTCTCAAGAAACAAAGTTTTGCAAATTCTGGTTATTATTATACAAAATAAATTAACTACCACAAAAAAAATATTATACTTATATTTAATTTAAATCCACTGAATAGAAACGAAAGGCTGTCGTAATTAAAATCAAATCAAACCGCGATTTACTACTACTAAGTTTATCAAAATTTATACAAAAAAAAATGTACTCATATATTAAAATTAGATTTCATATTTTCCACTATTTCCTGTTTGTATAAATTTTTCATGTACAAATTATTAAAAATGTTCAAATTAGATTTATGCACGTTTCTATTTTTTTATTGACTTTTATTTTATTGTTATATAAATGAAATTTGTCAAATCGTTTTACGAGAAAATATCAATACCGATGATGTATTATATTTGTTTTTCCTCAGTCAAGCGAAGCCTTATATAATTTCAATATTGTCAAAACTATGATACAACTATTATACTATAGAGAGTAAGGATATACATATAATATGTATTAGTATTATAATATTAAAATTATAAAATTAGCTTTATTATTATATAATATTATATCTGTTGTAGGTAAATCTACATATATATGTATGTATATTTGAAATTAACCAATAATAAGTAGTTGATTGGTGAAATTTAGGATGAGAAATTTTTAGTAGTTAACGCTATGTCACTTACAATATTTAATTAAATAAAATTCATTGACAAGTTAAATTTAGCATTTTATATAGTTAACTTATATGATGGAAGCTATTCTTATGATGACACATAAATTGTATTTTAGAGTTTTGGTCTTAAATCTATAAAATAAATGAAAAGTAACATCAATACTTTTGTTAGTTCCAGGTAAAATTAATATAATAGAAATTTAATATATTATTCATATACGAGTATGTTAGTTATAACAAAAAGAGAGCGATGGTGTCTAAATATACACAAAAAAATATCTTTTACCACTCCTCTTTGATGTCATGGTCATACAATGCCATACAAGCGACCTTTTATTTTAGTATGAAATCATGGCATCATCATCATTACAACCAAAATAAATTTTATATACAAGCTATTTTCTTTTTTTTTTCGTTGATTACAATATAAAAAAATTCTTTATATACACAAAAAAAAAAAAATTCGATATATAAAAAAGAACAAAAACGAAGGAAAACTAACGCCTAATGGCGATTTAATCGTTCTTCCATGTTTGTAGAAATATATTTAATCGGTGGTGTATAAAGTGGCCCCCGCATATGAAATTTCTAGGTTTTTATTATATTATATTTATATTTGGTTTTTTATTCTTTTTTTTTTTGGGTCTTATTGTACATTTATATACTTTAACTAATGTTTTTCTAAATAAAAAACAAAAAGCATGATTGCTCTTTTTTCTAGCTAAACAAAATTCAAATTATTAACATTCATTTTTGATTATTGTTATGTTTTTGCTCTATATTAATTTTCAGGTTTATATCAATGTTTTTATAATGTTTGGAATTTCTAATATATTAAATGAATATACGCCGATTTAAAAACATAAACGAAATTAGAGAACATTTTGTCGGCTCCTAATAAAAATTTCCGATATATGTACATAATATTAAAGATTAACTTAATATAGATTGTGTCCACATAAGTAACATGGAGTACGGTTATTTTCAGAAATCGATGTGTTACTAATAATATTTCGTAATTTTTTTTTTATGAAAATTGTTATTACAATAAAAAAATTGATTAAATAAAAATATAAAGCAAGTATTTCACAATTGTTAAATAAAAGAATCTTTGATATTTTTGAGAGTGGATCTCCAAAATTTTAATTAATATGTATTATCAATGATAAATTTTAATAAAAATCTTTAAATTAAATTAAATAAGACTTCAAGTGAATATGTAAGCATATAATCAAAAAATGTTTTAAAAACACAATCATTAAACCTAGAAATTTTGACAACTTACAACTTTATTCTAAATGGGAATGGATTCGAAAACAGCAGCTACATATAATAAAAAGAAAAGAAAAATATGTACTTGTAAAAAGCTTTTAATTCCACATCATTTAAATTGTCGGCGAATTGTTAAAGATCTATAAAAGATTTTGATTTTATGATAAATAAATTCAGAGTAATCACTGAACTATGTAGTATTAAAGAAAATCGAATAATAACCTAAAGATTTAATTATGATTATTATAATTTTTTCCCGCCATTTTTTACACTTTATATGTATAAAAGAGAAATTTCAGTTTTATATGGGAAACTAAAATTAAAGAAAAAGAAATTTTTCCTTGTTTCAAAAAAAGGAAGGTGTATTAATCATTTTTCTTAAAAATGTATCTAAGGAAACAACGAGCAAGTAATGACTTTCTTGTACTACATATAAATTTCACCTATCTTAGTATACCTGAGGCAGTAAATTCGTCTTCATACTCAAATTATGATGAAGATTAAATATGGCGTCAGATGACTGACAGATTTTAAAGATATTTTCTTTTCTTTAATATTTATAAATTAAATTTTATATACTTATATGTGTGTCTTAATACAATTTTTGAGCAATTGTAAATTGCGCGCAGTGAACCGAGGTCTTCGGATGCTGTTATTAAAAGTAAATTTAGGATTTTTTTTATTATTATCAAACCAGTTTTAGCTTTATTATTTTTCGTAGTTTCAATAATAATTTTAATGTGTAGTTTATAATTTGGCCTAACATTTTTTGTTAAATCAAGATAAAATGTTTTGGAAAAATATTTAATGTTTTAAACAATTATTTTGCGTTTTTCATAATTTCTTTATGGTGTCTAAATTTTGAGGTTTTACATTCCCATGGCTTTAAACTCTTTATACATTATAAAATAAATAAAACTTTTAAGTATACTTTAGCATTAAAAGCTTGCTATACACAATTACTTTTGGTAATGGTTTAATTGCAATATTTTTTAGGACAATTTATTTGGTTAATGATTAATGATATAATTGCAATAATTTCTTGAAATAGTTTTATTTAATTTTTTTTTATATTAATGGAAATTGAGCATGAAATACTGAAATGTATTATCGCTATACATTTTTACCAAAAAAATTTTTGCCACCGATGAACTCTTTCTTCTGATAGCCTATTTGACTATCTATTCCAAGATCGACCAATTATTTTAATTCATATTTTATATTTTAAGGTTATGATAATAAAATATATTTTATTTACACACTTTTTTTATTAAGATCGGCTCTGATTTGAATTCAGTGAACAGGATCAAAGGTTCGCACCAATGAAATCAAACTTAGTTTTGATGTATAAAAAGATTGAAAACTGACAAAAGCTAAATTTCTTTATTTTATTTTGACTATTGGCTATGTCATAAGAATTAATACTACTTTTAGGTAATTATTTTTTGATATTTGCAGATGACCTAAAAAATTTCAAAAACCAAAAATACCGAAAAAATAATCAAATTTTAATGTAATTTTCACAAGAAATTCAATTCTAAGTTGAACAATTAAAGGACAAATACAGTCAAATAGATTACTAAGGAAAGTCGAATTAGGTTAACAGTTACTATAAGTAAAACAGAAAAACAACTAAACTAGAATTCCACTGCACTATTATACAAATTATAATTACAATATCATCTTAGTAACCACATTTACATTTATAGATCAAAACCCTTCAGAAATACGAGATTAACAATTAATGATCCTTAATTATTATGACACTTTTATTTGCATAATAGCATAATGTCCGTTTTCACTAATGCCTTTATGATTTTTGTTAATTCTATAATTCGTCGTTTGATCTTTAATGTTTGAAGACATTTTTGCTAAATTTTGATAGAGATTTATGTAGAATTCAAATGGCAACATTATCAAAGAAAAATATGTTGCAGTTTCTTTGTAATAGACATAGTGTTTGTAATTTTTTTATATTGAGACATTTATCAAAATATTTATGTTAACTTGTCTCACTGAAATAATTATTTAAAATTTTGTGCTGGATAATTTAATATAAGTGCGAGATACAAAATACATATATAGTGTTTATTACTATATAATATATACGTAGTTGTAGCTGCATAAAGACTAAAGAAAATTGTATTAACTGGATACAAATTTCTATTGATTTTCTTAAAAATTTGGTTTTACAATGTTTTAGTTTTTTCTTAAACTTATTCTGAAGATTCAGAAAATACGTTAAATCTTAATTTTTATGAAAAAGATAAAAAAAAAGTAGGAAAATGTGTGTGCAAAAATGCTCACTTGATATACGCTATTGAAATTATGCAGCAAAGTTCATACTTTGTGAACACTGCGGACATAACCAAATGTCAAATGGACAAAGACAAATTTCGGATCCGCATATAGTCTTTTACCATGTTATAATTTTATTTAAGTATTGCATTTCTTTCCTTTACAAATAATTTAATTTTTAAACTATTTAAACTAAAATTATTATTTACTTGTGTATAATTTTTTTTAATTTAAATTGAAAATGAAATTATCGGTTTATTTTTGCAGAAAGGAAACGGGGACGGCAAACGTATACTCGTTACCAAACCTTGGAACTGGAAAAAGAATTTCATTTTAATCGTTATTTAACACGAAGAAGACGAATAGAAATCGCTCATGCCTTATGTTTAACTGAAAGACAAATAAAGATTTGGTTCCAAAATCGTCGAATGAAATGGAAGAAAGAAAATAAAACCAAAGGAGAACCAGGATCTGGTGATAATGGTGATGAAATAACACCACCCCAAAGTCCTCAGTAAAAAAAATATTAAATATTTTTTTTTAATCACATTATTCTGTTTTATCTATTATATTATATTTTATATATGTTTTTTTTAAGTAGCAAATGTGTATACTACCTTATAAATATAAATAATTCAAGTAATTATATTATACACTTAAGAATAATTTTAGTTTTGAGATTCAAAAAGGTGGTAATTATTATACAAACATAAATATATATTTAAATTTAAATAAATTTATTATATATGTATGTACGTGAAGGAAAACAAATCAAGAACAAATCTAAAAACAATAATAAAGTTTATAATTTATTTAATAGAAAATTAATGTAGACACGATTATAATTATGTAAAATGAATTTGCAACCAAAAATTTTTTTTTTATAAATTAATTAACTGTATATAATTATATGAAAATAAATAATTTAATAATGTAAAATAAAAACAAATCCGTGGTATCCTATAATTATGATTTTTGTTCTTTAGAGAAAAAATTATTGTATCTCATATTTACCAACAGTTCTATATAATATAATTTATAATTTAAGTCATAAATAATTTTAGCGAGTGCAATAATATTTTTTTATTTAAATATACTTCTCCAAAACCAACTAAAATATCTCGATTAAATCGTATTATGTTTTTTTATCTTCTTAATTTTTTTTTATCTCGATAAAAACTATAATTAAATAATGATTACAATTATTTATGTAATAATGTTTCTCTGTTAAAAAATTATAAAAATAATAATTTAGGAAATTAAGCCACAACAAAAAACCAACTCATGTGACCTCAATTTTAAATAAGTATATAATTATAATATTATAAAAAAATTATATTTAAAAATTTATGTATCGAATTGAACAGACCCTAATATATTTATAATTATCGACTAAAATATATATATGTATATATATATAATGAATAAAAATGTGTAAAAGAAAGTAAATATTTAAATTTAAAATAAATAAAAAACGATTTCTTTCCGATTTAGCGCAAAAATGTAGACAAATTGAAAATGTTTTATTTAATTTTATACAAGCGTTTTTAGATGTACTATTTTTTGATTGATTGAAACTTTTTTTTTAATCGTATGAAACTATGTAGAGATAGTTATGGATATGAATGATGTCCTGAAAAACTTAAATACTAAATTTACGAATTAGAATAAAAATATAAAATTTGGTGAGGAACTTCTATAAGTAGTTTATTATACAATACGATGTTCATGAAACCAATAATACTAATAAACACATTCAATTTCATTTGAAGCCTGTTTATTGGTATTATTGGACATATGATAGCTGGAAAATGAAAACTTCTGTTCATTGGACATGTAGTAAAGTTTAATACACTGAAACGAACTTTTTCGCAAGAAATTATTGTGAAATAAAAAAGTTTTATCAACAACCATAAAAATACGGTATTTGGTCAAAGTATTCACTCAAAATAATTTATTAACAAAGATGGTGTTTGACCTTCTCATTATTTATTTCTCACTACATTTTATGTTTATCAAACTCATAATTTGTATATTAGGAAAAGCTTTCAATTAATCAAAAAATAGTAATACTTTAATTTTTAATATTTTTGATAAACACCATAATTATAAAATTCAAATAAGTAACACAAAATTTCTTTTTTTAAACTTCGTTTTCAGTTTTTAATCATAATTTATTCTAAATAGCAAATATTATTAATTCTCTTCATTAAAAGGCCAGTGATGTTGATTTAAACATAAAACCGTGCAATTTATTAAAAAGAAAAACTAAAAAAAAAAACATTTAATTTGTATTATATTTCATTTCTATTTTTTCTTTGCTAAAAATTGGGCTTCAATTTTGTTTTTGTTTAAAGAAAATTTGAATGAGAAAATTGCGAAAATTCCCTTTTATTATTATTTTTCTTTTCGGTTTTGCAAGAGGATATAATGTATACCTTTAAAAAAATATATACGTAACTATAGCAAAAATGAAAAAAAATACATTTGCAAAGGAAGAGCTTTTTTTAATTTTGTATTTATAAAAATTTGTAAAATTAACTAATATTTAAAAAATTAAATAGAAATCATATTTGAAATTATAAATATATATTTAAATTAAATTAAATTATATAGTTAAAATTGAAAATTATTTAGCATATACATCATATATATGATTTTGAAACTAGCTACTTAACTAAGTTAATATATGTGAAACAAAATATAAAAACATTTTTCTCTTTGAGTAATTTTGGTTAATAAAACAAAACATTTTTCAATAAAATTCTTTCTAATGGTAATTTTCTCAATAATTCAATCAATATAGAATAAAAAATAAAACAATTTGTATACTGTACAAAACTTAATAATTTTAAGTAAAACAAATCTTGTAAAAGATACTCAATATACCAAAGCCATAATTAAAATAAAGAAATACTAAAACTAAAAAATGAAAATCATTATTAGAAAAATTACCATGGCAAAATAATAATTTATATATGATTTTGTACCTGGATTTTTGATGAAATTAATGCAAGTGAAAAAAATTCATTTTTGGTTTTTAATTTATACATTTGTAAAATAAATATAAATAGTTAAATAATGTTAAAACAAAGTACGAATTCAAATTTATAGAGCCCGAACTGTGTATGTAATTAATAAAATCGATGAGAAATTTTCCTTAAACATTAATTTCAAATATATGAAAAATAAAATTTATTAATATAGTTAAATTGATTTCCTTTAATTTATTACAAAATCTAAAATAAATTTTAATTTTTAAAACTTTTCAAATTAATTACAAGTGTAAAATAGAAAAATAAAATATTTAAAAATGTAAAAAATAATAAAGTAAATTATTTAAATACAATTGTGATTATTTTTGTTAAAATAATGTATAATGTAATTTAACAAATAATGTAACAGTAAATACGTAAAAGAAAATCAAATAAAAGAGAACTTTAATTATTTACAAAAATATTAATAATAAAATATAAAAAAATAATAATTAAATATTAAAAAGAAACCAAAACTACAAAAGAGAAATATAATATAGTAATAAAATTCATAAATTATTTAAAAAAAAGAAGTAAAAACATAAAAAATCATAATAATTTAAATAAATTTTCTTATTTGAGATAAAGTGTTGTATTTATTTCGGTAAATTATATGATAAAATTATTAAAATTTAGGTAAACTAAGAAAAAACACAAAAACAAAATTTCAAAAATTATTTAAAGTCAAATCTTTATATTGTTTAAAGATGAAATTATTTAAAAATTAAAACAGAAAAATTTAAAAAAAAAAATTAAAAAAAAAAGAATAATTTATAAAAAAATTAAATATTACTATTATTATTAAATATTATGATTATACGAAACAAAATCCAAATATACGTAAGAGTAGGCCTCATTCTGTAAGAAATTATACAAAAAAGAAACAAAAAACCTTGTTGTAAATATACTTTTTAGAGTCAAAGAAATATATTTAAGATTTTCATTCTTCAATGTTCTCTTTGAGCCCTGTGGCTTGGGGCTGATATATAGAATACATCCACAGCCATTTATATACTGGCTTGTCGTAAAAGGCGACTAATATATTAATGAAAATAATAATACAAAAAAGGTAAGTACATTTAAAATTTTTAAATTAGTTTTAAAGATATATTTTGTTATAAATTTTGGTTATATAAATAAATGCAGTAAAGTATATTAATATTTTATTTAAAATTGTCAAATTATAAGTATTTCCGGTTACCAGATATTAGATTTAGATTGTCGTAATTTTATTTATGTAAACTGAATACATTTCTTCTATTTTTTTATTTTTCAAATTATGTATAATTAAAAAGCACTTTTAAAATTTACTTCTTGAATACAAAAAAAAAAAGAATTATGCCTTGAATTATCCCAAAACAAATAATAATTTCGATTGCGAAAAAATGATATTACGAGAATAACAGTCTTAAATTATAATGAAAATAAAGATTAATTATGTTTTTGTAAACATATTAAAATTTTGGGTACAATTTCTTTGACATTATATTAATTATTTTCTTAACATGCGATTTGTATTTAATTTCTACATTAAAATTAAAAATAAAATAATTGTGAAATTTACTTAATTAATTATATGTGCAATTACTTAATCAAGCAATTTGAAACTATATCACTAAATTTTCAAAAATTATCTACCTCTCTAATTTAACCCCCAGCACTTGTTATTTATGATTGATCTGCAAAACTGTTTAATATGCTATTTTAAAAGTGCAATTTTAAAGCATTAAATAATTTACATTATTTATAACCGAAAGTCGAAATTACTAATACAATTTTTGGGAACCTATGAAAGCTTAAGAATCTATAGCGCAATAGGAGGAGCAGAAACTCTAAATCATTAAGAATAAATTTCCACTACACAAACTTATTTATTGAAATCATTTTAACATTATTCTAAATTTTAGAATCATATTTGATGTAAAAATAATTCAGTTATATCTTAAATATGATTATAGTATATATAGAATAGTCTTTCTGATGAAAACTGAATCATAAATAATAGCATTAATATTTTCTGGCAGGAATTGTTCTCTTTACAAAATTTAAACAATCAAATAAATCTATATAATTATTATCTTTCGGATCCCCTTTCTGTATTTTGACAATCCAACAATTCGCCCTAAAACAATTTTCACAATCAGATATACATATATTTGCTAAAAAAAACAGCAGTACAAAAAAACAACAAATAAAATAAAGAAAAGTCATAATCTGCTTGAAAAGAACGAGAAAAGATAATCAGAAACTGAACATAGAACTATTCATTCGGAATAAACAAAATGAATCAAAATTCCATTTGGCATTGAATTCAGAAGGAATTTAATTAATAGTAATCAATCAAAATCAATGTCGGTGACGATGGAAAATAATGTTGATATATGTTTTGTATATATACTATATTGAATTCGAAAATTCCATCTATTATAACATACTTTACATGTACGAGTATATATTGTAATACACAAACCGTATAATTGTCGCTTTTCATTTTATTCTTATATTATTTTACTATATACTTAAATGTAAATGGTGGCTGTTATGTGGGACGATAAGATGAGGTGGAAATTTCTTCCCCTTTTTAATTATAAGTTGTCGGAAAAATTCTTATAAGTAAAATTATTATTGGATTAAAAAATCTTTTGTAGGTATTTATATTATCATTATTATATTAAGTGTTAATAAAACGTGTTTACAATTAAAGTATGAAAAAATTTTGCTTTATTAGATGAAAAAGAAAAGGGTCTTCTTACTACCCAGTTATTATATATTATAGTTCCAAAGAGTATAGAAAATTTGATTTCAATTAAGTTACCCTTATAATAAATATTTTAATTTAATTTAACAAATTTAAAGATTTTTGAAAATTTGTTAATCGCTCTCTGTTAAAATGATTTAAAAAATTAAATATGTTATTTCGATAGGCTCACCAAAGAAATTTGATTACATATGGAATCTTTTTGTTGAGGTTTGTTTTTTCCTCTAATGATTTTTCTATATTTAATTATATGGCCGGAAAATCGGAACCGGGTTATCTAAGTTATACTTTAGGACATAACCCACTAGGCTATACTAAGCCTTCTAAATTGTATATTTGTAAATATTATTTTATTCAATTTACATACTGAATGTACAAAAAAAAATTAGGTGCAATATACAATAGAAAAGTATTATTAAAAACTTGTTCTAGTATTTTTTTTTTTTTTTTTTTTTTATTTATTTACATATTTAATCTCAGCACATTTATATAAAATACAAAAGAATCTTTTATTTTAGTTTATTCGCCATTAATAACACAACTAGAAATAATTAATGTTCCCAGAATAAAAGAACTGTCAAAGACAATAAAATAATTCGTCAAACGGCAGCCATTTAAAAAATATACAAATAAATAAAAATATGGAAAAAGGACTTACTTTTTGCGTGCAAAAACCATAAAAAAGAAAAAAATATTCACAAAAATATGATCTTATTAATCCGACATCATAATAAGTCATTAATCAGAAAGTTATGTCTCCGCGTTCCTCAATATAAAAACCTTACAATTATTTATCATATTCACAAATATCAGCGCGTTATAATAAAGAGTATGAGATTAAAGTTATAATTTATATTTATAAATAAAAACATATAATACATATATTTATTTAAAAAAAATAATAATAATTTTAAATTATATTTTTAAATAGTATAAAACCAATTGAGTAATTTGCCTGTTCTATAAGAAATATTTAAAATAATTTTTAAATTGATATAAACGAATAAGGTCAAAGAAGGATTCAAAAATAATGTAAAAAGAACAAGATTGAAATAAAATTAATTGTATTCGATATCTCTAAGATAAAGTCTTAAAATTGCATCTAAGTAAGATATAAGCAAAGTGTATATATTTTTTTTTAACTTTACAACTTTACAATGAAATAAAAAATCCAGATGTAAGAAAATATATTTAAAATTTTATTTCAAAGAAAACCTTGCATTTTTCCTAAAAATAAAAAAATTGTTTACCTATATCAAAAAGAAAAAAAATTAATACAAAAAAAAAAGAAATTCGACCTGATCAGAAATTTCGAAAATTCTTATGTACAATTTACTACATCATCAATTTTATAACTTGTATACACAAACACCAATAAATCTCGGAGCCAAAAGGTGCGCACAAATACTAACACAACAAAAATGCAATAGTGAATGAATTGTCGAATTTATTTACGAAACTTATAAAGATCCTGGGCAAAGACACGAACCGAGACAACTAGATCACCGTGCTTAATATAGTTGAACTACTTGTGCCTTTATAATATTACGGTTGCCATTATAAAATGGGTGATAACTACTGCTGTATACGCCCCCAAATACGAATTTCGAAATACATGAATGATTTTCATAATGGCTACCACAAAAAAATTTCCGTTGCTTTGGTATTTTTTACTATAATAAAAAAACTAAAATTTTGATTTTTATAACAACAACAAAAATTTCGAATGCTTTAATTTTTATAAAATAAAAATAAAATTATATTTAAACATTTTTTGAAAATGGTTTAAAAATTTAATAAGTAATATCAATAATAAACATAATTGTTACAAAAATTGTCTTTAATAAAACAATAAATTTATTAAATACCAATCAGATTTTCAGTTAACGAAATTGTGATTTATAGTTTTGTAAAATTAATTTTGCATACAATTTTGTGTTTACCGACGGTTATGGTTTATTAATTCCAGATATGAATCGCCTACGGCCTGAAACATCTTTTTTGTTGTTGTATATTTTCATTAATCTTTTGTGAAAAATAAATTTTTGAATAAAATATTTAATAAAATAACCAACATTAATAAAGTTTATTATAATTTAAAATGTTGTAATGAATATTTGAAAGTTATACAAGTTGTAAGTTTTTTTAAATATTGTGCTGTTATTTACTGGTAAGTTTAAATTATGTATTACTATCCCAATATAAGATAAATTTTATAACCCAGAGTAATAGATTACACACCATCGAAAAAATGAAAACGAAGTACCATTCTTTTTTGTGTGGTAAATAAAAGTACGATTCAAGAACAAATTAATTGTAAAAGATTATTGACAAATTTTGTTTAAATGGCACAGTCATATAGGTTCGCTTACCAATTAAAAGGTTGTGTTTTAACTTATGTAGACATGCTTAAGTATTATATGTCGGCGGGAAAACACAAAATTTAATTTAAAAAAACAACTTTCACTCCCATAATATTCTAAAAAGTGTTCGTTTGTAAAATCACTATATAAACGATAACGATATGCCCGTGTTTTAGATGATCCTAAAAAGACGGATATGATGTTAATGTCATTCTATCTTAACACTTATGATTTGCTACCATAAATCGAAAGATGGCGCTTTTTTTCATCAATCAAAAAATTCCATTATGGTTACTCTTACGTATATTTTCTAACCGCTTTTTGTAAAATACCGTTGTATGCTACTTTTTATTACAAAATTTATTCTCAACATATTATTTTGCTAAGTTGGAAAAAACTTAATTTAAATTTTTTTAAAGCCTTTTTACGACATTTGAATTTTATAGACAGAGTGAGTTAATATATTGTTTACCGGGATGAGAACTGAAATTGTCGTTTCGCGCCCTACAGAATTTTATACATTATATATAATTAAAATTTAACAGAAATTTTAAAAAACATTTACGCTTTATGCTTTAAGTATATATAAAGAGTTATAGTAATATTGATAAATTTTTGAAAGCGGTCTTAATAATTGAGAGTAAATGTTTAGATTTATATTTAATAATTAAAGTATGAATTTGTCCAATACATTACTTATTTTAATTTTATGTACCTATAGTTTAATATTTTGTTACCAAATTATGAATTATTGAAAACATACGTTGATTACTGTTTCTTTACAGGCACAAAAAATAGTACAAAACCTTATAACTTAAAGGAGTTTGAATATTTTTGTTCGTCAATTCAACCAAATTTGATTATACTCACAATCTAAAAACAGTCTCCCAATTTTAAAGCATTGTTTTAATCTCATTTTATATAAAATAATATTCTGCAATAGCAAATTTATGAGAACATTATTAGTATTAATTAAAAAATAATTTATATAATTTTTGTAATTTTACTTTTATAAAAAAAAAAGACTTTTAAAAAGAGGTCAACTTATTATCTTTATAATAATTATGTATATGTATATAACATTTTTATTGAGCATACGGGAAGAAAATAAAATTCGTTTTATTTATTTTTCGCAATAAATATTCGAAACAAATCGGCACCACTTTGACTAAATGAGAAGCATATTAAATTTAATGATGTGGCAGTATTTCAAAACCATACTGGAGTAGACGGGCGGGTATATTTATTATATAATGAATGTTTACCATGCAATCGATACCATCAGGATGAAAGTGTTAATATGCCACCACCATCTAGAAGGATTTAGCATGGATCGATCAGGTGAACTGACAATGACTATAATATTCATACTTTTTCCTATATATAATATTTTCGTATACTCTATAGGTAAAATATACATATAAGAAATATTTTTTTTGCATAGACATTTTTGCTTTAAAACTATGTATACATCAAACAGAATGAAAAATATTTAATACATACTTAGTATATAATGAATCGTGCACCCATAATAAAAGCATAAAATAAAAAATGTATACAAAGAAAAAGTTAACAGGTTGTAAAAAGTAAAATGCAATGCATAAGGTAAATATCTGATAGCCATCATTATAGCTTATGCGATTGTTTATTAATTTTAATTATAAAAACAAACTTAATTTTATTGCGTATGAAGCAAATAAAGATTGTGTTTTTTTTGGGATTTTAGTTTTTTCTTTATGTGAATTTTTATTGGTATATTTCTCGTTTATACAAAATTTCGGATGAAATGATTTTAGAACGAATCGTTAATTCAACATAATATTTTAATGTGGTGCCGGTCTAAATATAGTTTTAACATTCCAAATATAAATTTAATGCAAAATATTAATTCACAAGTTTTTTTGCTATTTTTACTTGAAAGTAAATAAATTAAAGTACATTATTAATATTAAAATAACAAAATTATGTTTGTAGATGAAAAAGACAACCTATTAAACTATAATAAAATAAGTATTTTAAGTAAATTGTAAAAAAATTGAATAAAGGTAATAAAATGAATGAAATTAAAATGAATGCAAAATTATTAGAATGTGGTAATGAATGCAATAACTAAAATTATTGAGATTTTTTCTATTCGCAATTCAATAACTTATGCCAAGTAACATTATTTTATTTAATATGAAACAACAACAATTTATTTATGTAATCAAAAATATGAATTGCAATAAAATATCTGTAAAATTGCAATAAAATGTCAGGAAATCCTCTAAAGAGGTAGATCCACATTAGGCTGTTGTACCAAAAGAAGAAGAAGAATCAAAAATATTAAGACTAACTTAAGCTATAGCTATACGTGAAACTATTAATATCCAAATAATATTGATCTTGATTTAATTTCAATTCATTTACGATTTGCATGAATTTTAGTAGAGTTGCTTTTATATATATAAAAGTTGGAGTACCTATCTGAATTATTGCAATAATAAAATACTAAAATATATAATCTTTTTTCAATTTCATATAATAAATTATGAAATATATTCATTATTTAAATTCAAAAATAAAATAGACTATTTTATTTTTTAATACCACTTTTTTTTTGGAAATTTATATTACTTTCAATTCTAAGTTTAATTTCATATTTTTTGAAATATTTTAATATATTAACCAATATTGATTGAAATATTTATAAAATTCTTACAATTTTATTTTGATTTCCAACCCTGTTCAAAAGTAGAATAATTTCTTAAAAAATTCAATATTTTTTCTTTATCAAAACAATCTTATACGAAATATTTAGATTTAAGACTCCTTTTTCATTGACAGCGTATATGTACCAGTTGTTCACTAAAACATCATCTTAGATATGTGCTAGTAAATGTAGAAAATTCTATTATAAATATATATCTAAACATTACTTTTAATAGAATATTTTTCATTTAAAATATTTCATAAAACAGTTCCCATTTGTCTATATGTATGTATATACGACGTATATTTTTCTTGGTGTATGTATTTTTTTTTATTGAGAACCATGAACACGATTCTGACATTGATGGATCGATAGAATGGAAAGCGAAAAACTGAAAATGTCACTCGGATTAATGCACGGAAATAAAATATACACCATTCCATAGTGAAAATATATAAAGGAAAATATTAGAGGCGCAGAGGAAAAAAAGGGATCCATTACTTCCACCCCATAGTCAAAGTTATAATAGTATATACATATATATAATTCTGTAAAAAAATATATACTTTATATTGCTACATACATATATAAAGGAAAAAGTAGCCTCTCAAAAAATAATCATATATGTCGTATAACACCATTTTGAAAAATAAATTATCTACTTTAAGGCAATCATACTATATACAATATGTTCTATAAAGGAAAAACTGACTGTAAATGACTATTTGTATTAATTTTTCTCAAAAAATTGCCATACATATATATTCATCTTTATATAAAAAAAAGCAAATATCTATTTCATTTTAAAAATAAATAATTTGATTATCATTTTAATAATTCGGTAAAGGTATTTAAAAAAACTGAACTTAAATATAAGAAAATCCTATGAGTATCGACTTATTTTTAATATTGATTTTAGTTCTTTATTAACAATTACGGTCGCTTTTTGAAAAAAAAATTATATTTTATTTCCATTGGGAGCCAAGAAGAACGAAATTTCATTCAAAAATAAAATTCACATTCTGATAAATTCAAAAAAAGAAAATTTAAATTTAATTCATAATATTCATGTTATGACGATATTATTAAATGTTATTCCATCATGATTGAAATATTTAATCACAGTGTTTGACATATGTTATATCATGTTTCGTTGTAATGTAGAAACAAGTTTTTTCTCCTTACAACTTTTTTATTTACATTCATATATATTAGAATTAAAAACAGTTTAAATAATATTTAATTATTTGAATTTTGAAATTAATTTTTTAAATATACATACATATATAAAATCAGTTATACAGTTTCCTGCGCGGTCGGTAACTTCCTATATCATTAATCTTTTTTTGTAATAGAGATAGAGTATATTTATATATTCATCATTCGAAATTCCAAATAAAAATAAAATCTCCATACCATATGAGATTATAACTTTTCTCAGGATGCCTGATGAATAAAAAAAAAATATATTAATTCAATTTCTATCTGAATTATTGCAATAATAAAGTTTGTTATTTGCTGGTGAATTAGTTTTATAATTCTGGGCTTTTTGTCAACTAACTACTATGATTATATAATATAGAAATACTATTTCTTATCTTTCCAACACATGATTTAAGATTAATTTAAATGAACATTTTACGTCCTTTAAAAAAAGCAATATAAAAAAGGTTACGCCATCTAGCGACAAAAATCTAAATAATAGTAACTGGAATTTTGCTATATTTTTATTTTCAAATAATGTTTTTTTTTGCTAATTGGTCCAACATATTATAGAACTAATATATTTTTTTAAAATAACTACTGACATGACAATACGCTTTTCTAAACCAAGAAAACTTAAATTTTTTAATTATAATATAGAACTATTAAAAACTTAAAGCAATATAAATAAAAAAATGGCGCATTGGTTTGTTCTGTATTGAAAACTCACCCCCCGGTTTGTATCAGATCAGATATTTATTACTAAAAATAATTTTAAATAATAATATGTATATAAATTGTTTCACAACTGTGACAACTTAATCAATTTTATTTTAACAATACAAGCAGACTCGTTTCCACTACATTCTCCTATTTTAATTCGGAAACCAACACCTTATTCCATCCATAGCAGATATTAGAATTATGTTTAGGTATTTTGTTGCAGAGAAATAATATGAAGCATATTTAATGAGCAACTATAACTAATGATATATCATGATTTGGGCATTAAACATGGGGGCAATTTCTGCATGATTATTTATTTCTTAATAATCTGTATCTATACCACCCGTTGAGTTATACCGACGAGGTTTGTTAAAGGACAATAAACAAAATTTAATAAATAACACCAAGTTAAATTATTTTATTATTTTCCTATGTACTTAAATAAAATTTAGTTCATTTTAAAGCAATCGAAAATATACAATTAGAGGCATTAATAATTTTTTCATTAATTAAAAATTAATAAAAATGACAAGAATCATCGAAGGTATTTCTTTAAATATCGTTAGATTTTCATATTTTAATCGATTGATTATATTTAAATTGTTTTAAATTTTCAATCACAACATAATATTAATATATATATTATATTAAAAACAAATGAACAAAACATAAATCTAAAAATAAAATGTTTATTTTTTGTTATGTGAAAATTAACAAAATAAAAAATGAAATATGGAGTAACGTAAATATTTTTTTAATTATTTTCTGAGTCCCAATTTGAATTAATCAAGAGAATAAGAAGAATGATGGCCTTTATGAGGTCATATTTTTTACAAAAATAAATAGAAATGTATGTATATACATATATATGTATAAAAAATGTGCGCCATATAAATTTTCTCTATCTCATTCCCCTGTTTTTATTTAATACAAAAATATATTAGTCCTTGCTGGAATATCCGGTATAATTTTATTTATAAAATATTTTTGTTTGTATTTTAATTAACGCTTTTTCCCACAAATATTAGATGCATACTTGCAATATAATGTCTTGTAGTATACACAAAATTATGTTAAATTTATCATTTTAAAAAAAGTTAAGGGAATTTTTATATTTCTATATTTTATATTTAGTTATACGTCTTTAGTTATATTTAGTTATACCTCTTATACGTCTAATTAATTTGTACGAAAATTTAGTAAAAAAATATTAACTATTTCAAAAATTTAAAATTATTTCACTACAAAAATTTTTGTATAGAAAATAAAGCATTTGAGAGGTTGTTCCTATTAATTAAGTATAAAATCTAAAATTATGTTCTAAAATTTATGCAGTTCGTAATGTTTTCGATCTTGTTTGAAAATTATCAACTGTCAACAAAATAACTAAATTAAAATACTTATTAGTGTACTTTTACTTTTAATTTATTTGATATTTGATTAAATAATGACATTCGGAAAATCTTTATGTTGTGTAAAAACAAAACTCCTGAATATTACTGTTTGTATGTGGTGCGCACATAAAACACGATTTTAGAAATAATAATTATGGAAATATAAAATTATTAATAATTACTGTGTTTTTTTATGTTCAAACGATATAATAATCACAACATGTACCTTATAATATAAATTTGATTGCAATTTAATTGCACAAGACTACGGTAAAATATATTAAGAAATTTATAATAAATTTATTATCCAAGGAAAATAAATGAACTATTCAAGTATCTATAATTAAAAATGAATTATAAATAATTGTACGTACATTCACAACATATATATGTATATAAAAAAAACATTTTTCTGTTTCAATTATAAAATTTTAGTTTTAATAACGAAAGTTATATTTTCAAATGCAACAATATATGGAACTAATTTCTATTTTTGTACTTTATTTGCAAATTTAGAAACCTTGAAAATTTTGTAGGTATTGACGAAAAAATAATTGTATCTAAGGATTGTGACAAAGACAAAAAAACTCTTTAAACATAAAGTAGTTTAACAGAATTATAAAAACAATGCACTACTATACTTTTCGTAGTTTTATTGGCCTTTGCAGGGAATATGTTAACAAACAAAACAAAAGAACAATAAAAGGAGTTGAAAAATTTATAACCCTGGTTGGATATATTTGCATATTTCTTGCACTATTTTCATCTTATACGTCTAATCTAAGGCCATTTGTCCCTTGTATAAAAAATAAATTGTGAAATTCTATTTCAGTATATAACAATTCTTCGATAAACATTCAAACGGATGTTTGTTTTGTACATTTAGTGAAAGTATATAGTATTATCCAACAAAATATAAGAATATGTAACTAAAAAATCTTTGAAAAAGTTTACCATTTTTAAATAGTTTTATTTTGGAATATAGTTTTAATTTTATGTGCGTAAAATATACATAATATCAAAAATTAATAATGAATTAAACTATATTCATTTTTATTTATTTTATTTTCAAAAGTTTTCTTTTACTGTAAAAGAAAAATCATTTTAAATAAGTTTAAGAAATATAGAAAGAATTACATACTTTCAAATGATATGTAATAATAATAATAATCAAGTGACAATAATGTGCAAATACAAATTAGTACAATACAAAATATATTTTGTATGTGCAGGAAATAGTTAATTTCACATATTGTATACATAATAATAAAATGTCCTTAAAAATATTAAATAATTTTTGTGAAATGGATTTGTCGAAAAAACTTAGTAAGAATTATGAAAATTTATAGCATGTATTAAAATTCGTCATTATTGAAAAAAAAAACTGTTTCATATTTTTTTATTTAAATTAACCTTTAGTAGTTCGATATCACATAATGTTAAGTTAAATATTATACATGTTGTTATCAATACTAAAATTCTCGATCTAATCCTTAAGACCTAATTTGTAGTAAACTTTTATAGTATTACACATACATTTTTATACGTTGAATTTGATGTATTATTAATTTCAATATTAAATCATTTCTACAATATAAATCTAGAGTATATTATATTTATTTATGTTTGAATTTAAATATTTGGAAAAAATTGTCATACACGCTAAATTAATATTATTTTAATATCATCTAAAAAATTCAAAATATTTTTTATTTTCTGTTTAACATGCTCATAATTTTGTATAAGGAATTTTTAGATTTATAGATGATTAAAAAATAAAAAGGAACAGCATTATATTAATTTTTTTTTAAATTCCCATCCGTCATGGAAATTTCTATTAAGTCTGTTGTTTGTATTATCCGTTGAATAAAATTATAAGAAACCATATCAGAGCCGTTGGACAAAGTAAATACCAACCTATGTATATATAATATAGTATTTTTACACTATACTGAAAATAAATATCTGTGTAACGTCGACGGTGATTTCATTATATTTTTCGTCCTTTGAATTAAAGGCTCACAATTTCAACATAAAATATACCATATAACAATACTTCAATTTATTTTAGGTTTTACTCCAATTTTTTTGTTAAAGATTTTTGTCATTTTGTTAATATGTACAAGATAGTGTCTTTTAGTATACGTATTATTGTAACCTTATTCAAGCAATTCATGTGTTTGTGTGTCACAATCCAATCCACATCAATCTTATCCTAGCAATGACGGATGACATTTGTCAATGTCAGAAAACTTTTCCCCCAATGTACACAAAAATAATATTATACACTCTCAACACATCCCTCTATTTTTATTTTTATACTTTTTGCTTTTTATTTTCTCTGAAAAAAGTCACCCTTAAGAAAATAATATCTTCTGTTTCTATAGAATAGAGAATAGACTAATATAGTATTCGTTGAATCATGTATATGTACAGAAAAATCATGTATACGTGTTTTATTTTTAAAAAGTTGCGCTAAGTGTTTTCACAAATATTTGCATTAGTTACTGCCGATTGACAGGAAAAAAGAAGTCCGACACAATATATACATATATGTACATTGTACATATACATATATTTATTTGAACATTATATGTAATAATGTTATAGTTATAGATTTGAATTTGAAAAATATCACCCCAAAATAAATTTGGTTTTATCTTAGAGAATAATGCTAGAACTCTGATTTGTATGCTAGAAGTCAAATAAAAAAGTGTAATAACAAATGGCTGCCAATAGCTCTCGATGGTTCATTAAATTATTAGGAATTTCGAAATTAATATAGGATTAAAATTTGAGGTGGATTACAAAATGTTTGTGTAATTATTATTTGGAAAAGAAAAACAAATGTACATAAATATTTATTAAAATGTTTATAACAACGAATGCATAATCTTAATCTCGTATATTAAAATACTATGCAGATATGCAGATATTTTCCAACTAATGTGTTGGATATGTTAACGACTTCCTGGCGTTAATTTGAATCAAATCAAAAATTACTTAGTACTTAGTATAATTAAGACATAATTATACTAAGTACACTATACTTCGATCTTCAAATAATGTGTTCTGGACTATAGCAATAAATGAAGCGAAACTATATAGTTCTTATAAACAAACGATTGATTGAAATATTACTAGAAATAATAAATATTCATAATTAAGTTCAATATACTCTGAGCCGGTTATCTTAATTTATATCTATACTATACCTAGATCATTATTTAAAAAGCTTAATATTATAATTAATATGCTTCCGTACTTTCTACAATGCTTCTGTACGAATGTTTATGTGAGGTATAATTAAACGTTAAAAAATGAACTAAATTAATTAAACTTAGTTCAAATATTTAAAATGATATCGCAAACAGTGCTAAATGCTATTCGTCTCCAAATGCTGCCACTTTTGTGTGTTTATTAATTAATAAATATTGCAGCATATAATTTTGAAACAAATTAGTACACCTAAAATCATTAATAAAACATCAATTTAAAAATTATTTTAATTCATTAATCATTTGATGACTGATAACCGTGTCTTCATAATTTTTTCTGTTTTCTTGTTCAATTATTCGAATTGTGTTATTATTTGAAATAAAACAAATGCATACATAATTGTTTGTTATCCTATTTTATTTAGGCATCACTATGATTACAGTACAATTTACAATGAGGAATGATTTTTTTTTCACAGAAGTGCTCAAGAAATCATTAATTTTACAGCTTTGCTTATAGTTTTGTCGTTTCTTTATATATAGATTCGTTTATTTCTCATTTTTTGATAAATCCAAATAAATATAAATATTTTGATAGCTGCTGTTCTTAGGTATCTGAATATATATTTACTTTATTATGCTTTTCTTGTAAGTATAGTATATATATGTTGAAGTAAATTAATGATGTTAGCCAGTGGTTTAAGGGTAATATTTGTTTTATGTTTAACATTGAGTCATTGATATTTGATTGTTAAACGAAAAAAAAAACAAGATATTTGGCCTTGTGTCTCTCACTATGAGTTCCAGTGCTTATTTTGTAATAATGGATGGATTTGATTAAAATATTGTGGGAGATTTGTTTTGACATTCCACGATAGCCTGATATTAAGGTGTTTGATTAATTAATTCTTATAAAATTATTATTTTGTTTGTTATCTTATTATATACTATGCCATATAAAACCAAGATGTTTTCTCTTCCCTTTAATTAATTAAATAAATTACGAATAACCATTAATTACGAACAAATAAAATTTCATTGTTAATATTTTGTATATTATTTGGAAAATTATGTAAATTTAATATTTTTCATTTATAAGTTTAAAATTTCATTTTTTCGCCACATAAAAAGATATCAATTAATCTAAATAATTTTCAATTAAACCAAATTGAAAATCTGAAAAGGGAAACAAATAAATATGTATACATATTATAAAATTTATATTTGATAATAACTTTTATAACTATATTTACAAATTCCATTAGAATAAAAATAAGAATAACATATATTTGAAATCTTATGACTCTAGGCATTATTTTTGTACATTTACTATCAGTTATAAATAACTTTAATTATAAATTAATTCAATTAAATTTTACTTTCAAAGATTTTCGAAATTTTATCATAAACGTTTGGTATTGTTGTTTTATTTTTAGATTGCTATATAAGAAGTGATTAATGTTCTTATCACCGCACAAAGTTCATCATCACCTCTGGAAACAAATTTTTCAACCATATAACCATCAGATAATTTATATACTGTTTTTTGTTTTTAGTACATATTTTCAAAAATGAGGGAGATTGATAAAACAAAAGAGTAATATTTTTGTGAGATTTTGTTTTACAGAGTTAAAAATATAAAATATAAACAGCACAGAAGCATTTTAGTTAAATCATTTAATGGATTTTTATAATGTTTAGTCATTATATTACGGATACAAAAATTAAGTTTCTCTCACATCATTTATATTCTTTATGGTATAACCATTTATGATATATGGGTTAGCAATATTTACTGTAAATAATAATTTTTATAATATTTATATTTTATTTTATCCTTTTTTACCACCAAGCCAATCTACTATAGACATATTATAAAAAAAAGACGTATCTTCTATCTATAGTGTATTCCGTTGGCCATATCTTGAGAATTATATAACATTTTTCTTCATATACGATATTTTTTTTGCACTTAAATCAGAATCTGACGAGAAACTTTTTTTTTTCATTTGTATTGATTAGTTGGGGGATACATGTATATACACTTCGATTTCATTTGATTAATAGAGGTCATCCGTTTTGAATGACAATTCCCCATAGATTTTCAAAACGATTGGATTTTTGAATTATAAAAGAGAATCAGTCTAAATTATCTTCAGGGATATTTTTATACTAAAGCTTCGAGATTTTTCTAATTTTTTGTTATTAAAAAAAATTCTTCTAATTTTTTGTTATTAAAGTTGTGATTTGGCTTTATGAAAATATATTGAGAAATCGGTTTTTTTTTATTAATTTTGAATATTCTGTACAGCAGCACAACATTGACTTAATTTCAAATAATTTATGTTCAAAATATATTTTTTTTAACTTTCAGTTTTATTTATATATTTATGTATGCACATATATTTGCAAAAATTAGTTATTACATCTGCTCAGTATGCAATAATGCTAAGCTGTGGTTTATAGCATTAATATAGGCGATGTCTTGTTTGCTTTATAAGAAAAACTATAAATTGTAATATATTCAATTACAGTTTTTACATACATGGATTTATTTTTATAGTAATTTGTCGTGACCTATGTTATTTATAATTTTTGATAAGAATTTCCTGAATATATGTACATTTTACATACATATATTTATGTAAAAATCTAAAGAAACAAAATATTAAATTGAAATTATTGTAAAACTAAAACTGGTTCACGAAAAATTAAATTTCTATAAATAAAAATATATTCCCATTAGCTATATACATAGTTATTTCTAAATCTTACACTAATTAATTATTTTTATTGTAAGCTTCTGGTAAAAAATTATTATTGTCATCTTTTTACGCAGTAATCAATTACACGTATTTTTAACATAAACTAAAACAGAAATATTTTTTATAAAAACCAACCATAGGCATTATATTTTCGTTCGGAATATTCTCCTTTGAGATAATTTGAAATTCTGAAAGCATTTTATATGAATAATTTCATCACACAATACTTCATTGTCAATATGCACGAGCTGTTTTTCTTATTTTACAAAAGCACAACTGGATCTATACAATAAGGGATGAACTGTTGTATAAAGAAAAAAAAAGTCAAACCAAGAAGTAATTTTTACTTGCCAAAATTTAGTCCTTGTACCTTCCCCATTTTATTATATTTATTTATTTATTTTTTTCTGTGAAAGTTTTGTATATAATGAAAGATGCATAATACTGAAAACAATTTCCTATGGTATACGCAAGTACGTCATAGATTAATGGCAGCAATCCATCAAAATCACTCGATAGAAATGAAACAAAGAGTGTTTTATATATATACCACTACAAGGTAGAAAAAAATTCTTAGATTTTTAGAATCTAATAGCCCAGCATAGTAAAAGGTTGCAGTATTTAATCTTTATTTAATACTTTTATATTTGTAACTTCTTGGGGTCAAAAGAGGCTAGTTTTAAAAAGGATGTTAAAGATAAATATAAAAGCAGATATTTATGGCAAAATGTATAACGTCAATCAAACACAATTTTTCTTATCTTTTGAATTTTTAGAAACCAACTTTTTGAAGAGTTATATGTAAAAATGTAATTATAAATAAAACTGTATAAATTTTTAAAGTACATACTACATTTAATTATGTATTTGTATACTGTTGTAAATTTTTTCGAAAATAATTTTAAAATCCTGGAATGAATGTCCAGTATGTCCAGTATTGAAAAAAGTATTAATTTTCATTATAAATTAACCTTAATTTCAAGGTTATTGCTCAACATTGTTTGCAAAATAACTTTTTACCTGTCGTTAACGTTAAAAATGCAAATTAAAAGCATGCAAGGTGTTTATTTACTGGAAAAAATCCGTAGAATATTTTTTTGTAAAAGATTTTAATAGCTCTATAATAAAGTCATTTAAAAGGGTAAAAACTGAAAAGAGTCAATACAAAATGTAAATTAGGAATAATCTTTTTTTTTAAATTAACAACATTTTATTCAATGGTATTTTATGTTTTTTTAATTGTAAAAAGAAAAATTGCGAATAAAAAATTTTAATCAGCTTGTTTTGTAATTGTAATTGTGGTCAGATGTAATTAAATTTGTTTTTGTGCTGCAAATAAGTGACACCAACACTATATAAAATTATAATAATAAATTTAAAAAAGTATAATTAGAAAAAGTCCCTTCAATAACTCATTAGGATATAATTATAATTATAATGATGATTTAAAAATAACACAGTGTCTGATGCTAATAACTCAATCAACTAAATTATCATAATTTGTTTTTGGTCTCACCGTAACTATAAATTGGTTTACAAAAATATTATTTTATCCTATTAAAAAGCAGCAAATATTATAAAAAAAAAATTATTATATGTTTAAAAACAAAATTAGGTTGCTGTATTTTTTTTATTATTATTATTCTGTGATAAACTCCAATCAGAGGTTCTGCAATATATAGGTTGATACAATGGTTGTCAGGTAATTTCTATAATTGGTGTAATTATTATACTTGTAACTCAACGTTTAAAATAAATTATATATTTAACAAAAGTAAAGGAAATAACGAAGGTTTCAGAAAACTAACCAAAAGATCGTATATGAAAGATTATTTTTACGAAACAAAAATAGTATTTCGAGTTAATTTAAAAGTTACTTAGAAAAGTCATTTAGCTTAAGGTAATTTTAATTTTTAAATTTTCTCTAGTATAGATTTTAGTTATTTAATTATTTTTTAGTGTATGTATGAGTTGTAATTGTAAGTTTAAAGGTGTTAAAGGCAGCACCCACTCCGGCCTTCTTTAATCTCCTTTATTAAGTGTAGAATATAAAAACTTTTTAATATTAATTATATTATAATAATACTTTCATTTTATAACATAATTTATTTATTCTACATATAATCAAGTCATTTATTAGTAGTTAATGAACGAAATGATTTATAAGATATTTGTTTTTGAACCTGTCGATTATGACAATGAAATTAATAAATTTTCTGTACGAAATAATATTAATCACAATTATTTCACTCTTAACTATTTTTAAATGTAAGTCTAATATACTATTTCTGCTTAATATTTCAATATTTATTTATGGAAAAAATATTATTGAACAAACATCTTCAATTAACCAAGACACTAAATTTATAACTAAAACTTTAAATTCAAAAATTTCGAAATTAAAATTTTGTAAACCATAAAATTTTGTATGAACATTTTTCGGAACGCATGAATATAATAGTATATAAATAACATTATGAAGTTGTACATATCTTTTAAATTTAATTTATATAATTTTATTTTAAATAATTTGTTTCACAATACGAAGTTTATTAAAATATCATTGAAACTTAATGATAACTCAATAAGTATTTTTGATTAATTACATTCCCTATTTATATGGGTAACCAAAAGAAAATTATACACATTACAATTTACGTTAGGTTGCTGTATTTTAAATTTAATTACTTTATCCGCCTGTAAAATGGAAATTACATTCTCTTATATAATATTTAACTATAATCAATTAAGAATAATCAATGTTTTTAGAATACTGGACAGTAGCGACAAACAACAATTTCATTAAAACTGATTTTGATCGATGTCTTAATGTAAAATTCATTAATATAAAATAAAGAAAATAAAGAAAAATTTAAAAATATCACTAAGTCTAAATTACTTTCATAAATCTTGAATTCACCAAAATAAAAAAAATATATATAATATAAATATATGTATCTCAAAAGAAAAAAAAACATTATCAAAATCATTTTCATGAAGGTATAATTTTTTTTCATATGATTGTGATGTTTTTGATAAATGATTGGATTTCTTTTAAATAATGGTGGGAGAGCGTACATTGATGAATATCCGAAGTCAGTAAAGGTATTAATAAAATACTGAAACTATAGAACTTTTTTTTATAACAGGTAGAAATCTAAGCCTCATCATCAAATGTTCTTATACGCGTATACATATGTAGGATTTTTCTATAAATGTATACAAATAAACTAGCCTTAATTCTGGATATTTTTTTTATTAATTTCTATATACCTAAATAACCAAAAAAATTTGAAATATAAAACAATATAAATATATACATATTTCTTTATAAGTCACTGCCTTTTATATTATGTATAGTTTTCACTCTTACCGCAAATGAGACCTATATGCTATGCTATACTATAACTAAACAATGAATTTAGAAGAAAAGAAATGTTATTAGAAAAGAAAAAAATGTAAAAAATAGCCTTTACCGCTGGGAAAAGAAATGAAAATAATAGGAGGGGATATCCGAGATATAATTCATCCATTACTGACGGCCATTATTACTTTCTAATCTTCGGCCACTTATTTGGTAAGAATTTAAAACACTATGCCGGCATTATATATTTGTATTAGTAAAGGAAACCTTAAAAACACAACTTTTATGGTATAATGAACTTGTGCTTCAAAGGATGATGAAAATGAATAACAAAATATTGCAATTGCAATTGAATATTTTGAAGTGAAAGTGATGTGATGACTTAGACTCTTAGAGTATAAAACCCTTCCTTTTGTGTATATTAATCCTGGTAAACATTCTACAGATTTTATTTCACTTACATAGAGTTTATTCAAAAAATATTATGGAATACATATTCTAATTGTACTGTATAAATGTTGTAATTTATATTGAAAGCATTATTTAATTTTAAAAATCATTTACCTACTATAAAATAGTAATATGTAGTATATCTACAATCTACTCTGAGCAAATAATTTTACGAAATTGTGGTGTAGACAATTATTTCCTAAAATTGCCCTTAAATATCTAATTCATAATGATATTATGTACATAAGATTTATTATTTTATAAATTGAGATGAACTTATTTATTTTATTGCAATTAATTTAAAATATATATGTGAGTATATATTATAAGAAGTACTAATCTTAGACCAACACTTATGGCATATTGTGTTTGAGGAATATTTCAAAATATCTTTTTTCTCTAATATATATGTATATGTAAGTACTATACTTAAGTACGTATAATATTTAACAGTTGATTTCCAAAGAGGTTTTTTCAATACTAAATAGTTTTTAATAAATTCGGATAATTGTTTTACACCTCGTTTAGATTAAATTCTTAAAAATTATTAACAACTTTTAGCATTAAAAAAAATTCCTCGTATTGTTGAACTTAAGTAGTGGTTTCATAATCAGAGTTTTTTCTGTCAATTACTAATGTTATAAAATACGAATTAGAATTACTCCTTTAAACATATGACTCGGTATATTTACATTATAAATCATGCATTATATATAAAATCATGGTATGTATTTTCAAAATGATGCAAATTTACGAATATACGTCGGACACTATTCAAAATTTAAAAAGTCGAGGGGATAATGAATTTAAGAAGAAGACAGAATAATCATATGAGTATTTTACAAGAACACATCTTTTGTTTAAGTCCTTTAGGTAGACTTTTTATATTAAACTTTTTCTTTAAATAATTTTCTTTCATCACTTTCAACATAAACGAGATAGAGATACAGTAGAGATAATAACATTTTTAGTTGTTTTTCATTCTTTCTTTTCAGATAAAAGGTAAGTAAAAAATGCTGAATAAAAATGTTGAAAGTGTAAATATCTACTAAAATTAGGCATATTTGAATTCTGAAAAATATTTTTCATAAAAAAAATTAAAAAAAAGTTATGACACAATTAAAGTACCTACAATTTTTAGAGCTTTAAAAAAAATCCCTTATGTTAACGCTTTTCTGTCCGTCTGTCCGATTTAAACAATAAAAAGCAGTTATCGGCCGGTAGGTGGTGCTATTCGAATTTGCCAAAACATCTTATTCCGAATAAAACTGTAATTTTATATAGTAATTGTGCACCAAAAATTAAGTTTGTCCACTCATTGAAAAGGTATATTTCATAGTGTAGAATTCGATGCCTGTATTTGTATTTCAAATTTCTATCGCTAGAGGCGTTGAATACTCTAATATATATAATGTTAATTTTTAAAGTGTGATTTCCAATTTATAGAATGTGAACCAAATATTAGGTTTTATTTCGCATCTGAAAGTTAGTAAGTAGTAGTATAAATCACAGTTGTTATTATTTTAATTTCTGCGGCTAGAGGGTGTAACATATACTTAAAATATGCATTTACAGTAGTTGAATTTAAAAAAGCTCATAATTATAAAACTACTGATCAGTAGTTCGGCTGCACGGCATTTTTGTTATTAAAACTAAGTACAATAGTTCAATCCCAAGACTTGAAAATCAAATTTAAATTTTTTTCAATAATTAATTATAAATAAAAAACTGCATTATAAAAATAAAAAAAAAGATTTGTTTATTTGCCATATAATTACATCATTTTTCGTAATAACTTGTATTGTTTTAGGAAGCTAAATATATATTTTTTTTTATTTAAAAAATTATTAAATAATTAAGTATGTATGTATATGGGTTTTATAAAATACTTTAACTACTGGTAGTAAGCTTTGACTACTGGTAGTAAGCTGATCTACATCTACTAATATTAGTAAATTTTTCTAGTTTCCCTTTGCCTACATTTCAATAATATGAAATCAATTTTCCTTAAAGTTTTCCACATATATCTCCCATATCTTCACTATCTAGGGCTATTTATTTTGAATAACGATAATGTATGTTGGGCTCGGGAAGGAATTATATGAGATATTTTTTTTATTTTCTGTTATTATTTTAATAGCCAATGGGCGCATTCAGACCACTAAGCAACTTAGACTATAAGCAGACCATTAAGCAACTTAGACTATAAGCATAAGCTTACTTAGCATTGTGCTTAGACTTACACTATTTTGGAACCCTTAGCACTTAGCTGGTCAGTGGTGTGGAGTGGATGCGCCCATTGCTTGAACAACAATTTCTTCGCAGCTGACTGTAAATATTTAAGAATTATTGAACCAAACGGAATTATGAGAATTAGCGAAGTATCTAACAGTTCTATATCTGGGAATATATATTTGAAAGATGCTAGTTTCTTGTTGGCAGCTCAATTTCCTAGAATAAAGGGCGAATTCTATAATTTGCGTTGATTAAAGAGAAAAATATCTGTTACAGCACGTGATTATTCAGTTTATTTAGGTTACAAATTCATCTTTTATTCTCGATATATTTTACAACATAATTAATTAATCTTTTTTACAAATAATTTTTAGATATAAAAATATATGTAAATGTAATTTAATTTCTTATGTAAATATGCGTAAATATTACTTTAAAATATTACTTTAAATTAAAATTATTGAATAAGTCAGAATTATATTATTTAATTAAAATTTTAAGGATCCAGAAAAATTCTGAATTGTCAATCAGATTGCAAAGACCAAAAATTATGAATAATATAATATAACTAGAATGGAAATAAGACAAATTAGACAAATGCTACAAATATAATCTTTGTAAAATAACTTCTTTTTTTAAATATTTCATTTCTAAATATTATAGCGAAGAATTACTTTTTTTTTTATTAAAGGGTGAGTACACATTATATAAATATTGCTCTTTGTCAAATACATAAAAAACGAAGCCCGTCTTTTGGGAATTACATTCATTAGGTATAATTATATTCGTTTCAAAAAACTGTACATATATGTATAGAGTAGAGATAGTTATACAGATTCGAAATGGGTTTAATAAAATCCTGAAACTTCCTATTTTACTATTATTGAGCCTAGCCTCATGTTACAGCACAAAATGCATAATATACTCGTACTATACAAGGATGCTATTCCATTATGGTCAA
This sequence comes from Empis stercorea, assembly GCA_949752835.1. Lineage (NCBI taxonomy): Eukaryota > Metazoa > Arthropoda > Insecta > Diptera > Empididae > Empis > Empis stercorea. Next base: position 38,599,989 of record OX457086.1, on the reverse strand, counting down.
TTGAATTATTTACTTTTGAAGCTTTTTCTTTGTATAATTTTTAATTCTAAACTTTATATTTACATATATTTAAGTTATAAGTTATTTATTGTTGTTTCGTATGCTTTTTTCAGTCAAAAAATAAACTTTATTTTAGATAGATAATTCAACAGTAAGCGAATGCATTGAATTTAGTATAATTTTCATATCTCCTTTACCAAAGAACTTAAAACCAAAATTATATTTCTAGGTTCCATTTGCTTTCACCCATTCAACTTACATAAATTAATAATGAATTCGGAAAGCTATAAACTATAAAGTATAAACGATGCATTAAATTTTTTTCAAAAATCTCAACCAAAGATGGAGTAAAATGTGTTTTATTATATTTGTACACCTTCCTATGTACAGTTTAAGTTTATTATAAAATATATATGTATATGTATAAGTAAATTTTAAGTACAGTTACAGTCTGATTTTGACGTTGACGAATTTTCCATCATTTTTCAAATTGTGTATATATAACACATAATGTATACAATTGGTTTTTTTAAAGGAGAAAAAAATACGAGAATAAAAAAGATTTACGAAAAAAGAAATCATGTCAATAAAAGAATCTACTTTCAACATAAAGGCCCTGATAAGTATGTACAGAAATAGTAGAAGAACATTTGACTATAATATATAGAATAGAAATAGAGGACTTTTTCATATATGTATAGCAAAATCATTTCGTAAAAATTTGGCAGAACTTTGTAATTTTTACAATTTGAAAAATAATGTTTTATATTCAACTGGTACTTATTAAAATTTTATTTAGAATTTGATCCAAAATAAATGTATTATTTTCAACTTTAGGAATTAAATATATATCACTCTATCCTTCAGAATTCAACAAAATACTATATGATATGTATAAATAGGATAAAATATTCACAATTACAATACATAGCATTTTCTGGTCAAATTAGTCTTTTTACACATAAAGATAGTCTAAAATCAAATTCAAATTAGCCTTTTAAAAATAAAATTTCTCTGTGTTTTTTAAACCTTTTATTTATTTAAACCTTCAAATAATATTATTGTTTTTATTTAGATAGAACTAAATAAAAAAAATGATATTATTTTTTCCTACTTAAATAGAAGGTTTTATTTTTAAAGGTCTAATTTGAACTGGAAAGGGTATAAATCTATATTTAAAAGACTAATTTTAAAATTAAAAAGACTACATTTAAGTGTAAAAAGATTAATTTGAAATTTTTAAAGGCTAATATGGTTTATTAAAAGACTATTTTTATGTGTAACAAAATACGACTTAGTTGTCCATATTTTTTTTTTTAATTTTTAAAAGTGCTTTATTATTCTTCAATTTCAATTTCAGATTATAATTATTACTTAAAGCTAGTAAATGGTATATATAAATGTAATGTGATCCTTTTATAGAATACTCCATATTTGTAAAAAGTTTTTTTTTCAAATTTTTTTGTTTTTAGTTGATTAAGCCAAAACTAGCTTTTTATTTATTTATTTTCTTATTATTGTAAAAAAAATGTAGAACAATACAATTATAATTTCTTATTTTTGAATATTTATAGTTGTCCATATTTAAAGCTATATTTTGTAAAAATAATTGCAAAAAAGAATTGCAAACAGTTTAATTAAAAGAATGATAATTTCACATTGAATAATAACGTTGATGTTTGTTGCAATTATTAACGGGCAATATATCGAGTGCTGCACAAATAGAAAAGAAAAGATATCTGAAGACTGGGTGAGGCGAAACGCAATACTGCTATATCTAGAGAAAAAACTTCGATTAGCTTCCCTATGCTGTCTATGTTTGTTCTATCGCACCATATTTTACCAGGATCAGTTTCTGGCCTATTAGTGCTTATTAAAAGGGTAATGATTCCTGTAGATTTAAAAAATTAATTTCAACAAAACCAACACTCTAATATAACAGATAGCAAGTTGCCAATATGTTGACATTAGGAAGTTTCTCCTACCTGGGAACTTTGTGCGGACGGAGTTAGACGAAGTGAACAGAATTAAAGAAGCTGAAGCGATGCAGGGCACGCCTGAAATATCTCTAATGAGAATTAACGACCAAACTGAATCCGGGTGATACGATATTACCCACTTCAATGAGCACTAAAGTCAATAATTTCAAATTAAATTGTAATGGCAATAATTTGTATTGAAATTAACTACTATGCTAATAATAACAATTAAAACTAGTTTCTTTTTAATTATAATATTTAATACCGTATTATTTTAATTTTAAATAATTTAAATAATTTTAATTTATTAATTTTAAATAATTTTAATTTATTTTTATTTTAATTTTTAATTCTTTTTATAAATGATGGGTGTGATAAACTTGAAGCATAATCGTGTTACATGGTGATTATTATATTTAAAATCTGCAATTAAATATTAATTGCAAATTGTATAATTAAAAACCAAATGTAAAATAATTTATATTTACAAAATTTGTATAAACTCTTATAAATATTTCAAATTTTGATGATATAATCATCACACTTATCTGAATAATATAACTTGTTGTAATTTAAAAAAATGTTAAATAATTTACTCTATTAAATAATTTACTATATAAATAATAATAATAATAATTTTTATTATTATTATTATTAAAATTTATTGATTAATATATTATTGTGATGTATTTGCGTCAATTTCATTCAATCAATTAAAGTTTTAAAAAATATACGTATGTATATATTTTTTTACAAAAACCTGGAAATAATTTGATTAAAGACCGATCTCCAATGTAGGCTTCAGCGCAAAACTTCGGCGACAAAAAAAGTTCATGATATGGGAAACAATGTAAGTATCTCCAATGTGAGCGCTGGCGTCTGGCTTTAAAAAACGCCAACGCTGAGATTGCTCAATGTTCAAAAAATGAAGCTGAAGTTTCAGTTGTGCAGATATTTTTCATATTTGTTTTCTTTAGTTGGCTGCATTGCGTTTTTCAAAGTGATTTAAAAAAATCGGTAGGCGTTTTAAAAATTATTTTAGAAAATTTAGAAATATTAAAATTTATTTAGAAGTTTTGAATTGTATCAACGCTCACATTGGAGATTGTTTGGCTTTTGGAGATTGTTTGGCTTTTCAGCTGGCGTTCAACTTTCTTCACCGCTGAAGCATACATTGGAGATGCTGGCACAAAATGCATTAAAAATATATTCAGAATGTATTCAACGTAAACATGGAATGCATTCCTATATATCACGTTTTACTAATAAAGTTGCGTTGTCCGCTTTCGTTATCTATTTCCCCTTAAAATTCAATAAAAATAATTACGGAAATGTATTTTAAATTTATTTTATATGACAATTCTTAATGTATTTCACAAAATGAATTCTAAATATATTTTAAATATACATTTTGAATTTGAAAATTCAACATTTTGAAAATTTACGAATGGATTACATGTGCCTTACTTAAATCAATTTTGAATGTATCTATAAAATACATTGATGAATACATTTTCATAATATATAAAATACTCATTTGCAAAATGTATTCTGAGTATACTTGGAAAATATACTAATAATGGATTTTGAGAATGCATTAAATTTGCATTCCAGAAAAAAAAATCAAATAGCTAATGTTAAAATTGATTTTTTTAACTTTTTATTTTTCTTAACGGATATAAATATTTTTTTAAAATACTGTTTTAAATTGATTAATTTTCTTTTTTCAGTTTTCTATTATAATTGATTGAATTCTTACAAAAGTACACAGGTTTAATAATTTAATAATTTTCTTGAATTCTGTTTCAAATTTTGTAATTGAAAAATCTTGAATGTAATTCCAACTAAAATAATGAAATCATCAAATTATTAGGAAGTAAGAAGAGGAAAAAATACAAAAAATATATAAGAATTTTAAAGCAAATATTTAATGAATTAGTTACCAAAATTCAAGTTTATTATTAAAACCTTTTAATAATGATATATTCACTTACTTTATTTTTTTAACTTATTTTTAAAAAATAAAAATTATATTTAAGAAATTCTAATATTTTCGTCTGAACAAATTTAATTTTGTAAATTAATAAAATTATTAATTTAGTTGTCAAATTATATTTTTTTAAATTTTTTTTAAGGATTTTGCGTAATATTGATATGCGATACATAATTTTACAAAAAACATAAATTTAGGGAGGGGGTAGTAATCAATTACATTCGTGTACGATAGAATCGAAAAAAGAATGCATTTTTTAGGTATTTTTGCGAGATAGATTGCGTTGGTGCTAGCTGGGTAATATTTTAAAACAACCATTCAAATATTTGAAATAAATATGAACTCATTGAAATAATTGGAAATATGTAATACTTTTAATGGTATAAATATACAAATACAGTCCAAAATTAATTATTTGAAAAAAACTGCATAAACAAAGTTAATTAAATTATTTAATTAGTTAATTAAATTAACATAAAAAAATGTAAAAAATACAATTTTTTAATGGCAATACTGAAATGTCAAATTTCAACTAAAGTGGGATACCACACAAAAAGGGTTATCTATGTTTTTAAATGAAAAATATCCCTGGTAAAATATCATTTGCAAATAAAAATATCCCTTGCAAATGAGAATTTGCTGTTCTTTTCGCACATTACAAAAAAATATTCTCATTTGCAAGGGAAAATATACCTTACAAATGAGAATTTGCTGTTCTTTTCGCACATTCGCACATTTCGGTCTATTTTTCCTGCACAAGCGGCAAATTTTTATCATTAAAATCCAGCATAATATAAATTAGAAAAGTTACATTCAAAATATTGTTGCAAGTATGGGTTTTTTTATTGCTGACAAATTAATTTTATTTAATTTAAAATAATTTTATGGCACATAAGTTAATTTCATCACATAACATAAATTTATTTACTGTCGCTTTTTATGCAACACAGCCAAATTATTATAACAGACGAAAATAATATAAATGTATCTAAAAAAACAAATAGTAAAATATTTAGAAAGTCATAAATAATTTAGTTTGGAGTATTAAAATTTAAACTTGTAAGATATTACAAATAGTCAATTCAATCAAACTAAATAATTAATTAATAATTCTGTGGCAGTTTTTTCATTAAAATATATGCTATAAATTCGAACCGTTCAGATTCATCACTCTCTATCTATATTAGAGATGACTCTGAACACATTGTATATATCCTCAGTGTTCTAACATCACATCATATTCAGATACATATGTAATAAAGGGGAACTAGATGTAACTGAAACTCTTGAATTGAAATTTAACAAACAGCCACTAAGATATGAACTAACTCTATGTTAGCTCTATGAACTAACCTCCCCAATTAACTATAATACCGCCTTAAACAAAAATGAACTAAAGCCAAAAAAAACCGTACAAATTTGGTTTTAGAGTTTAGTTCATTGTCCTTTAAGGCCTAAAAAGTTTTGGAGTTTAGTTCATGTTCCTTTAAGGCGTTAGTTCATTTGGGCGTTAGTTTGAAATTGCAAACCATTATCAAGGCTTCAGTAATTGTATAAGATATAGAGGAACAGTTAATTGAGCTGCACAATTATAAAGGAAAATTAAAAGGTCCAGGATTTTAATTAATGTGCAATGAAATCATTAGATAAACAGTGGATATTCATCCTTGAATATAGGATGTAACCTTATACTAAATCATCTTGCGAAAACGAGCACCTATATGTCACACTAAGAAATATAGCAAAATCCTTTATAATCGAAGATAGAAAAAATTAACCATAATTTTGTTACTTCGTTGAATTATTTCAAATAAATTTCAATTCGCATTGCATATTTCGAAGTTGCATTATTTTTTAGGGCTATCCGCTTTTAACGTTATTTAAGCTATTTTTAGTTAAGTTTTGAGTAGTAGTTAGTTAAATCCAAAATCCAATCGTTAAGGAAAGTGCATATCGATACCCCTAAAAAGTGTATACTATCCATAAATTGGAGAAAAATCAATTTTTTTATAATCTCATTTTGTTAATCGTAAGTTTATGAAACATCAAGGAAAGTTGTTCATGTTAGTTATGTAGTGTAAGTTTATTTTTTATGTAGGGGCTTAGTAAGACAAATTTATATTTAATATATTAAATTACGTACCAATGATGGATTTTAGTGTAGCTTGAAAATATAAATAATATAGTATTGAAGTCATAGTAATTGTTTTTTATAATTTGAACCAAAATTTTCGAGATCCATTAATTAAAGAATTACCAATGCGCGTTGAAGATATCCGGCTCGGTCTTGCAAAATAGTATTATCAAGAAACTAATTTTTACCTTACTCCCATGTCTACTCCCATCCTGAATGGCTATAGGTAGTTTTATATATAAATTTCCTACTGTGTACATTCCCTACCAGTTATAAGGAACAAAGGATCGAAACTGTAGATGGTTTTAAGAAACTCCAATCTATTTTACCTAACCTAGTAGTGACAAGGTCCTATACCTCAAAAATTTACTTTAAAATTTAAAAAATATAAAATTTACGCACATATATGCATATATATATATATATATATATATATATATAAATTCCGGTGAATTCGGAAGATTATATTGATCCTAATCCTAGATGATTTAGTTATAGGATCCAATTTGAAAATTAAGTTTAAAGTTTCCTAATTCGTAGCTTAATGAATTTCATCATTTCCTCTGGGTAGGCCAGTGAAGTCGTAATAAAGTTATTTAACAAAGGTTTAGTAAAATTCAAATCTTGAAAAGATGCGTAAAGATTAGGAATTATCTTAGAAATAGAAGTTTAGTTTTGTAGGATTGGTTTTTTTTAGTTTTGTAGCAAAAATCTTGTCAAGGGAACATTTGGAAGAAGCGATATAATATCAGTATTAACCTGCGGTGGAAGAAGTTAACTGCCATTTAACCTCAGACCAAAGTATCCAAAAATTAATTATGTTAATTTGGTTTTACATATATACAAACTATGTTGCATTTTTGAAACAAAACATAGATGGTAAATTTTTATTTAAAAATTTATTCATATATTTTTATTGCTGTTCATCTACTGAAGATAGATTATAATTAGATTATTTTTGATTTTAATAATATAATTTATTTGTGTATTTAAGTATAGGCCAATATTTCCTACTTTATATCACCTATATTTATTTACACATAATTTACTTACTTGTTCACATCTATATTTTTTTCCTCTAATTTTTCATTCCAAATTAAGGTGTATTGTTTTACAATAAAATTAGATTTTAAAACTTAAGGATATTGCACTATAGAGATTATATTGTGACAATCTATAATTCCACACAAAGCAAATTTATATAGGATTCCAATTCCCATATTTAATACTTATACAACAATATGGTTAATGACTGAAATACGAAGTTGATCTTGTTAAATTTTGAAAGTTTATAGTAATATTTCAATATTTTTCTTTTATATCTACACTGAAAGTAATTTCAAAAATTTAGATTTGCTGTAATTATTTATAGATTATTATAACATTAGCTATATACATACTCGTATATATATTTATATGTATAACAAAAAATATAAATAATTTTGTTATTATAGTTGTTTTCATCAATGAAATACGTTATACCAGTTGAAGTAACTTTTAAAAATGGGCAAAATTAAATACCAATTACATAAAATTAAATATTAATTTTCCATATATATATCTAGATAATATTTTTATATTATACATGTATGCATACATACATTTTTATTCTGATTGAAATGTTGCGTGCAGATGATTACTCCCTGTAGCCGCCATTGCTATTTTTTATATTTTTATAAAAGTTATTTATTAAGTTTCATTTTTACCAAATGAAAAAAAAATATAGCTATACATTATGTAAATATATACATACCTATATCCACCTTATATATACATAAATATTAGTAAAATAAATAAAATAAATATTAAAATAACTAAATGAGTTGTAAAAATGGGCCGCAAATTTAGGAAACGCTTTTTACTAAAAACTCATAATGGTTACTTATAATATATTTAATTTAATTTTAATATGTACATACATACATACAATTATATGTCCTGATTATTATATTTATATTTATGTATTTTTATATATCCAAATTTGAGTTTTATTTTGAAATAAAATACTTAATGGTTTTGGCATATACAAACAAACTATGTACATATAATATACGTATATCATGTAGATATATTTGTATATAAATGATGGAAAAATATCTATGAAATAAACAAACAATAAATTAATTTCTCAAACTCAACATTTTACCTGTTTGAATCTGAACATAAATAATTATAATGTATGAATAAGAGGCATAATAGTTGTTTTTACAGTAGAGTGGCGTTGCCATGAATAAGCCACAAACAAAACTGCATATTTAAACTAAGTGTGAAAATTTTCATTGTACTGAAAAATATTATTAAAATTAATGAGAAATAATTACCTACATTTAATTGTAAGCTGTAGTAAATAAAATTGAAAGTTGACAAGGAGGAGAGAAGTAGAAGAAAATTAAAAGCCAATACGCAGAACAAGTCATAAATTGCTAAAAACAACTTCATTATAGTCATGCATTCATAAGAATTATTATACGTACCTACATACCTATGTATGTATCTATATAATTTGATACAAAATATAGTTAATTTCAGAAAATAGCATGATTTTAATTTAACTGAACGAATGCATTCTATTCCCTGGTTTACCATCATAATAAATATAATGACCTACTTTACCGTCGTACAAAATGTATATATATAGAACACTGTATTATCATAATGAAATCTTGAGCGCACCCTAGTATTTCTTTTCATATACTTTTTGTTCTAATTTGAAATTTGCAACCATATTTCGCACCGAATTCTTTTTAGCAAAAAATTCACACACAGATGTCAGTGCAGGCGTTTATTTATATCCTTTGCAATTTTTCAATTGAATCTTAAATGTGTTAACATAAATTTTTTTTTTATTTGATCCTCTGAAAAACTCTGAAAATTTTTTTAAATATATATCATATTTTCGCAATCAATATTTGATTGCATCAGATTTAATTAAATTACAAATCTTATGCAATTACGATTTTATTTATAATAAAATCAAAATGCTACATTATTCCATTAAAATTGAATACATAATTTTTTAAAAGGATCTGTTTCTTTTGTAATGTATATATGTATGTTAGTCATTATTAAATTTACGTCTCGAGAATAAATAAAAACACAAAACACACAACTCTTGAAGCCATAACTAATCTAAATTTAAAAAAAAATTGTGTCCATTGGGTTTGAAATTATTCTTTTGACATATTGATTTAGTGTTTTTATTAAGCCAAAGCTAGTTAATATTTTTTCATACAAATTTGTATTTTTAAACTTCAAATTATTCTTTTTATATACCAAATTAGTTAAAATTGCGGATATTAGTAATTATTTTATACAGATTCTTTTTATTGCATCTTCTTCTATAATTCAATTAAATTAAAGCTACGAGAGTCACTCAGATTAGCAATAATGAAAACAGGTGCTGCTTAGATTCTTACTATCATAATATTATTAATTTACTATCATAATATTATTAATAGCACATTTAAATATAACTTCTAAAGTTTCTCAATCGTGATATTTTTATTCTAATAATTAAAATTCGTGGCTAACCTAATATAATACACAAAAAACATTTTTGTATTTACATACATTATGTACATATAGCGGATTTATCGTTTGAAGTGCTTCTAGTTTTTTTTATTTAAATAAATAATTTTCATATGTCTCCATAAGAAAAATATTGAAAAGCGCTGTTTTATTTTGTCGGTGTAGACTGTAGACTGTTTCGAGCCATTTAGTTTATATGAGACGTGCATTATCTTTTCTAAGGAACCATATGGGACAAAGTTTTGATCAAAGAAAATTAATTACTATATAATAGAATTTTTCCAAATGTAAGGGTTTATTAATAAATTCCGCAAAAGCAAATAAATATCCAATATGTGGATTTATTAAAATTTTAATTTAATCTGATGTTATCAAAAATATTCAACTATCTATAGTTTCTTCAATATAGATTTTTTGTGTTTGCGAAAATGACAAGACCTAAACCGAGCTAAACTAAAAAATATTAAGAATTAAGTCAACTAATTATGCTATTTTATTGCACTATAGTGAAAATGTTAAATTAATAATTTATACAATTTAATATAACTATGTAAATAAGTTCAAAAGTTTATGTTATTTCGTTTCTAGATTTAATATGGCTAAAAACGCAATCGAAAAGGTCAGAAAATAAATAATTATGTAATTATTTCCAATTGTTCCAATTATTTCCAAAATCTTGGAAAATGGGCTGAAAAATGTTGAAGAGTTTTGTCTCAGCATAAAAGTTGAAAAAAGAAGTAGTAATACAAATATGCTTTGTCCGATTTTTCATATTTCACTATTTAGAATAAATGGTATTGGAATTACGGATTTTGATTTGCGGAATTACAAACCAAATCCTGTACAAGATGTATAATATTACTTCTCATATAAACATTACTTTCAGTATCGATCCTAGGTCATCTAATAAGTTTACAAATAATTCTTTTCAAATAATATGCTCCACGTATGTAATTAACAAGACATCTTTGTTTGAGTTTTGTATCTTTGTTTATTTTTGTTACAGTCTTTATTTAATGTAAATTATCCATTTATTTACAAAATATTGTCAATGTTGAAATTTGACACACTTATCGTCATGTCCTTGGATAACTGATGTAATATATATATTCAATTTATTTTCTATATATAATTACGCGTGTGACGCTATTAACTATTTTCGATAATTGCTATTTTTCCTTTGAACGAATTTATTACCTATTATTTAAGAATACTAAAAATTTATCTTCTCAGTATGGTGGAATGTACTTACCAAAAATAAAAATAAAATTTCTATGTCCTTGACTATATTTTCATATTCACTATAAATTATTTTTAATAGCTTTATTCTCACTAAGGATACACTATTAAATTCTTGTCGCGCGAATAGATTATAAAAATGAAATATTCCTAAGATTTTTTGTTTTAACAATGTTAGTACATATTTCTTTATTACTATATACAATATTTCTATTGTCGGTAATTTTATAAGAACATTTCTTTTAACGTCAAATCCGGGACTCTTTCCATGCTTCATATAAACTACTTTTCTCCGAAATATTATTTTACCGATCTTTTCTGCGATTTATCATGAAGGCCTTTACGAAAAAATGTTTATTTTTTTACAATTATTAGGGTACTATATAATAATATCGTTTTATGAATTTATTACAGTATAGGAAACAACTTTTAAAACACTACTTTCCCAATGATCCCAAAATAAAAATTATGTTATATATGTTTGAAAAAAGTTCTCGTATATAATGTTATTATTGTTGTTAGGTGTTGTGAAAGGGGGATATTGTTTAATGTATAGTTGTTTTTTATTTAATTGAAAGGAATAAAATTGTCAACAGTATTGCAAATTTTCGAGCTAAAGTTGGATACCTTCCTGGTACAGGTTATTTACTCGGTTTAGTTATGAATTAATATTTCATTGTATAAAGATCAAGTGAAATAAGAAATTTATATTCTTCTATATTATACATAATTATGAGAATATCAAAAATGTATATACCTAAAAATAGTCAACATTTTCATTGGAAACTGGGTATACATTGAAAATATAAAATATTTTTTCACTAAAGGTACAATTGTTCGCTGAATACATTTATTTTTAAATATTATTAGGAATAGTAATAAATGAAAACTATATAGGTATGTATTCCATTCTAGCGAACATTATTGTCAAAGTAATAAAATAATAAAGTTGCCAACAGGGGCTTCTTCATATTGAAAACAGAAACTCCTGTAGCTACCTCTAAAAATTTTAATTGTCAACAAAAGTCAATATTAGTAGCTAATCCTAATATTATTTGCTATACAAATAATCGGAAGGAGGCAGAAATAAATAACTCTGCTCGTTACTTTTAGATTGTTTTTTCAAAGAACAAAAGCTTAATTATCATAGTAAATAATTTTTGTTATAAATTTAGTAATTGAAGAAGGGATTATTAAATATATAATTATATTAAAAATTAATGCAGATTCCGGTTGCTACTGTAAATTTAAATTAGTTAGTCTAGGATTTCGTTCTTAATTTATTAGTATTTGCCTTTTTTGAAAATAGTATCATTTTTTGTGCAATTTATTTATTTAATTTCATAATAGATTTTCCATTATTTCCAAAAAATATTCTGCAGTGTTTAATATATATACTCGTATTCGTATATATATATGTTTATATATATCTATATATTAAATTATAATTTAACAATAATCAATAAATTAATTTCATTTAATTAATATTTTTCATTACCTCTTAACAATCTAAAATTATCATTTATATTCTAATTTTGTTCCGCACAACAAAAATGCCTTTGCCGTTTGCTTATATTTTATCTGTAAAATGCGCTTGACAAAATTAATGGATTTTTCCTTGTTTTTTTTTATTTCTTCCCGAACTTGATTTGGATTTTTTTTAACTTTGCATGTTGAACATAAGACCAAGCTAGTATTTTTTTTCTATTTTACACCATCATTAATTATGTGTGCAATTCAGTTATAATGCAACCTATTGAAATCATTTTCAGGTCATTTTTCATGCCAATCATTATAAGGAGACCAAGAAGAGCCACTTTGTGGTAGAGCTAGCTATTGTGAAAATATTTTAATTTAGTGCATTTTCTTATCTATTATTTTTATAAAAAAAATCAATATTTAAAAACCATTCATGAAGATAGTGTCAGTTTATACGTCAAACAATATTAATATTTTAAATTCATATATGCAAAGTTAGTTTTTAGGATCTTCAATAAGGATAATTTTGCTAAAATTCATAAAACAACAAAACGGAGGAAAGTAATTACTATATGGTATATTATAATATTATTTGATAAATTTATATATTCGTTTTTTTGTCGTTTGTCCATAGTTTGTCCATTATAATGAAAAATATTTTTTCTTAACAAAATAATCAACATAATCAACAAACAGAGTAGTCAACATGAATAAACACGAACAAACTGTTGCATAAAAATTGTGGCTGACTACAGAAAACTAGTTTTAATTTAATCCCAATAATTAATAACTAAAAATGAAATACCTACTGACAAAATTTAATACTTAAAATTATTAACAATCTAATATTGCATACGAGTATATCATATGACGTAATTCAATTTTTATTAAACAATGCAAAATACTGAAGAGCATAATTAATGAATTGATGTCAAACTTATCACAAAAATTCATTAACAAAACACACCAAAAAACATAAAAATTGACAGAGATTTCGTACGTACACTATCGTTACCTTATAAATTGTGTAGTTGTTTTGTAATACATATTTTTTTAAAACAACAACGAGCATAGAAATTTTTTTTTTATTCAAATTCATAAGGCTTGGTATGAAGGATGATATACAAATTCAATTTTAATAAAATAAAATATTAAAAACAAACCCTTGGGTACATTTCCAGGGGTTTGTTTTTAATATTAGGTACAAAGTACATTTCCTCAAAGTCGCCTCGTATAGTGCAATGAAGTATTGTGAACCAATGGCAATTACTATATATATATTTTTTCAGAAAACAAATGAAATGGTTCAAATTTACGAGCTTCATAGTTTCAATATAAAAATTGCAGAAAATTCTTTGGTAGAAAGATTTAATATAATTAAGCATTTTGATTAATTATATGATTGAAACAAATTATTTTAAATTAATTATTAATACAGTTAATAGAAATATAATTTTAAAAAGTTTTCTCAATATTTGTTTTCAAAAATATAGTCTAGTTGCAGAATTACAAAAGAATTAAAAAATTGTTAAGAAAATTTAAAAAATTTAGTGAAGAAAACAATATTTATATATGTACAATGAATTAAATTTATATAATTTGTAACTTTGACGGAGAACATAAAATATGTTACAGCTTCCATAGAACTAAAAAAAAAAAGATATTGATTTAAAAGTTCAATATTATGTCAATTATCGTATTTTGAGGAGGCATAATTCGAACGGTCATAGAGATAGACGGAAATTGTGTTCTACTGAACTGATTTATTTATTAATATGATTTATTTATTAATAAAATTTTAAAATTTTTATATTATTTGTAAGAAATGTTTATGTTAACGGACAGATGGACGGACAAATGAAAATAATATGCACATTTTTTTCCACTTCGGTTGGAAATGTGCTAAAAATTATATTTTGCGATATATACTGCAATATCATGAATAAGGTTGAGTAATAATATAAATAAAAAATATAATATAGTTTACTAGAGTACGGGATTTCAAATTTTTATTGAGTAAATATGATTTTTTTTAAAATCTTATGGTGCTAATTGTAAACTAACCTATATGTATTAAATATAAATAGTATTATAATAAATATATTTATGAATATAATATTAATAATATAATTTAAATACAAAATTATGTTTTATTAATTTATTATTTATTTAAGTATTAAAAACTATAACGCTTGCGTACATGTACATCACATGAATACAGTCCAATATTCTATTTCAAATATTATGGTAATTAAAATCACAAAAAAGTTATATTTTTCGTTAGGTTTTTTTTGCTACATTTCCAATAAAAGGAATAGAAAAATCATAATGAAGTTATTGACATCGATTTCATGAAGCAACAATAGAAATACGGTCATATATATTTTTATATACATATATACTATGTTAGCTGCACGAATTTGATACTACATATGTATATGTTTTGTATAGATTTGTTTAAATAATAAATTCTCGATGAAGTAGGTTGCTGATGCCGCACCAATACAATGCCTTTTTGAATTATGGCAAACAGTTAATTTAATTAAATAGTGGATTTTTGTAAATATAGGACAAAAGTCCCTAAACTGGCAAAAAAGAATGCATTTTTTGATTTAGGGTGGTAATTTACAATAAGTTATTTTACAAAGGGCAAGAAATAAAGTTATATATGTACATACACACGTATATAAAGATGTATATAATATCAAATATATATTACAAAAATTGACGAAAAATTGGGAATCGAATTTACAGAATAAATAAACAAAAAATATAGAAAAAATGTGTTAGGTATTTTTAATTGTGAAAATTACAAAATACAACTTTGGCTTTCATATAAGAATTGATTTTTATCATTGTTTTTTTTTACCAAACACAGCACATTACATATTAGTTTTTTTATTTTTACATAAATAATTTGTTAATAGGCTGCCCTTGAAATAATAAATAAAATCGATTTTTTCTCATTCATAATCGTCTTTTTAAGGCAATGAAATTATATACGTGGGAGGCAGAGAAAAAACTTATCCGCGAAAATGGTAACTGATATTTTTGCCTATAGTAAAATTTTGTCATTCATTTTTTCCTCTTTTTTTAGAAACTTTTTTTTACTGCATGAAATAATGTTTATAACTTGCAAACGGAAATTATTATTTGCACCCCTAATCTATACACAATACATATAGTACAAATGTAGTATTTTATGTCATCAGTAGTTTCATATGAAATATTGATGATGCAATTCAGAATAAATAGAAATTTTAAATAGTAACTTCAATTTCTTAGATAAAAAAAAGTTACTTAAGTATGAAATTAATATCAATATAAGATATATTCAAGTTTTGTATTCTTTTAGAGGCTAGTTTAAAATAATTTAATGGTTTTATGATACCTTTCAGAAATATTTATTTTTACGATTTACCACCTCAATTCTTTAGAATCATATACTTTCTAGCGCTCTCTCTCTCTCTGTTTCTCTCGTTATTTTTAAAATCAATATTTACTTTTAAGTTATATATTTGTTATTTAGTGTTAAATTTTAGCAACCAAATTTCCCCTACTATTTTACAATTCAACCCTGTTTGCCTGCGAACTTTATAGAGAAAAAGTAATAAATAAAAATATGAATACTCAAATTTAGGGGTCGCACTGTTAAAGAACGATGTTTAAGCAAATATATGACTTGGTGTGAGAATAGTAGCCTTATGCACACACATACATCTTCAACTTTTGTACGTCGTGTGCCATTCCTACCCTATATTTCTTATTCAATGCAATTTAAGCTAACGTTCTATAGAGATTGCAATCATTCATAGAAGGTACATCATCGGGAACAGTACGCGAAATTAATATTGCTTTTTTTAAATATAACGTAAATAAGATATAATTGTAACAATAATAAGTAAAATGACTACAACGCATTACTATTCAGAAGAATATTCTCAACAAGATGGAATTATGTCAGGAAATTATCAATATTACCCGAACTATTATAATAGTGGATATGATCAAACAAATAATAATTATTACTGGAATATATCTGCAAATTATGAACAACGAAATACATGCAATAATTTGGATTATTCAGTTCCAAGATATTCATCAAACTATATTTTCCAAGGTTCTAAATCATCTTATAGTGAAAACAGAAATGATTTTTCAATGAGCATGGAAAAAGACACAAAAAATCTCAAACGTAAAACTGAATCTGGAAATGATTCACCAGCACTTAGAGCTCTTTTAACTGATCCTGTTAAAAAACTGAAATATAATCCGAACTATACTTATAGTATAAAACAGCAGCAATATAATTGTACAGAAAATTTAAATTATTTGGGAGATAATTTAAATGGATTTGAACCAATAAATTATGGTTTACGATATTCGCCATCTACGCGAACGGACTTAAATCAAATACGAAATATAAATGAAACTTCTATTCTTTCACCAAAATCTACAGAAGGAAGTTACTTAGGATGTTCACCAAAAATGCAAAGTCACTCATTGAAGGATGGATTTCCAACACCACCACCATCAAATATATCATCGACCAATGATTGTATGATACGCTCACCTATAAGTGTTGTTGGAGGTATAAACACTCCACCCTTATCACCGCAAGAAAAAACAAAGTGTCAAGATGTCAATCAAATTAATTCAAAACCAAAACGTAGTGAATATCAATGGGAACAAAATGGAGATAATATCTTAGGTAAATTATAATCGAAATACAAATTATAATCGAATTATATTTAAAAATATATTAATATACAATTAAATAATTATATTAACAGAAGTGAAAGAAAAAGATAGACGAACTCGGCAAACCTATACGAGGTGTCAAACTTTAGAGCTCGAAAAGGAATTTCATTGTAATAGATATTTAACACGCAGAAGAAGAATTGAATTAGCACATAATTTGAATTTAACAGAAAGGCAAATTAAGATATGGTTCCAAAACCGACGAATGAAGGCAAAGAAAGATCATAGTTTGATAACTTCATCTGAAAAACAATTAATTTATCCGCAACAAGTTGAATGCGTTTCCTCACATTATATAAATAACAATAATTCTAATATAATGTGTCCTAATATTCATCAGACAACGGAAGAAATATCTGCGATGCCAAATACTTTCTCCACTAATATTGATGAATATTCTACAACACCAAACTATCAACAAGGTCAATCAATTGGTAGTTTTTCATCTGACTACAGAGATTCCTCATTAATATTATCGCAAAGTTCGTCACCTCATACACAACAAAATATACCAATTTCAACGATAACATCCCATGTGTTCGCATCGTAAAATAATAACTAAAATAATGTATCTAAACAAAAAAGCGATGAATATGGGTCTGGTTCTTTTGCAATTGTCATTACTAACCAGAAGTCCTGGTGCGATACGGCCGAAACCAGAAAAAAATATCTATTTATAAAAAAATAACCTTTGAAGGGAGAACGACAGTGCAACAATAAATAATTTTTTTGACATATCCTCAGTTATTTGGTAACAAGTAAAATCGGGTATTCAATTTTAGAAATTGCTAATATTTATATAGTAATAAAAAGGTCTATATTTATAATGTTTAAATTAATAATTTAAATTAATTATTGTATTGTATATAATTGTAAATATCTTGAACTATGTTAGAATTTATATTTTAGTAAAAACTCTTTTTGAATAATATATATGTAGTTATAATAAATAAATTATAATGAATTAAACGTTTTTATTTATTATATTTTTCAAAATTTAAATAAATTTAAGTGAACCTAGGACTTTTTTTACGCTATTGTTGTGACAAAATATTTTTAAATAAAATGTCAAAAAACATTCTAAATGGAGATTTAAAAATTTTAAATTGAGAAAGAAGGATTTAAATGTACTTTTAAGCATCGAGAATTCGATTTTTGTCTAAAAATACTTTTAAGTATACTTAAAATCAGATTTAAAAGTACTTTAAAAAACCGAGAATTCGGCCGTAAAACATATAGCATCTGAGGTGCTTATTTATAAAATATTTTGATTTTGATTTTAATTTTAATTTTAATTTTAATTTTAATTTTAATTTTGTATAGTAATTATATAAATGTAAAAAAAATTTCTTAAGTAAACTATATATTAGCAAATATGTACACGTAAAGGTGGACTAGTGGATCAATGACTAATTTTAACCAAAAATGTGATACTTCCATAAGTATTTGTGGTTTACTTAGGTTTAAGGTAGTTTAGAATTAGTTTGTTTCGTTGTTTAATTTTAGTTTGTGGTTTTCTAAGTTCTAACATATACAAAAATAGAAAAAATATAAATTGTTTTTTACAAAAAAATACAATTTAAATACATATATAATTAAATAAATAGAGTATATTTTAATAAAAAGGTCTAAATGACAAACATATTAATTAAATTAAAGCAATTGATTAATTTATAGAATCCTATTGAATTTGCCTGGATCATTAAATCTATGCATATGTAATATTTAAATAATGTCAATAGTTTTTAAGTTTTGTATTGAATTAATAATTTAATTTTATCAGACAATAAAACTTAATTAAAAAAAACGCCGCGCAGCCGAATTACTGATCAGTAGTTTTATAATTATGGATTTTTTAAAATTATTAACGTTTTATATATTTTAGTATTCAGCGTCTCTATCGGTAAAACTTTGAAATACGGTTACTGGCATCGTGTTATACTTTTAATTACCTTTCCAATTAGTACCCACACTTCATTTTTGGTGCACATTTAATTTAAATTACAAGTTTTATTTATTTTACTGCCCTCTAGCGGGATTGTCTAATTTGTTTTATTTTAGATTAGCTTTCCTGCGCTTGCGCTCCCTTCATTTTTGGTAAAGATTCACCAAGTTAAATAACATTTTTAAAAAACATAATTATACGTTACACCCTCTAGTGGCAGAAACTGAAACTATAATAACTGTGATTTTATACTACTACTTACTACCTTTCAGATGCGAAATTAAACCTAATTTTTGGGGCTTATTGACTATTGGAAATCACATTTTAAAAATTAACATTTTATATATTTTATTATTCAGCGCCTCTAGCGGTATAACTAAAATACGGTTACTGACATCGTATTCTACTCTGAAATACCTTATTTATTATATTTTTAAATTTTGAAAAATATAATAAATAAAAACGTTTAATCAAAAAGATGTTTTGGCAAAGTGCAAATAGCGCCGCCTATCTGCCGAATTTTAAAATTCTATCAGTTACATCTGGTTCTCAATAAATTAAGCTTTGGTGGGTCTATCATAAGCTTGTATGTACAGTAACCATGTGAAATAACTGCTTGTTATCGTTTACATTGGACAGACAGACGGACGGACAGAAAAGCGTTAACATAAAGGTTTTTTTTTTAAATATAATTTGTAGACTTGTGGACTTGTGGATAATATTAGAAAAAACGGTGGACTTGTGGATAATATTAGAAAAAAGTTAAATTTATAAAATAAATAAATAGTCTCTCTAAGGCACAAATGCTCCCAAGTTGGACAAGATCTTCATTTCACATTTGTGATCAACATAGGATTTACTAACGAGCATTCAAGTTTAAATTATAATTTTTTTAAACTACACTAATGTTGTACAATTTGGATTATAAATTAACATAAATTTATTGAAACTATTAAAGTTTCAATCAATTTAATTCGAAAAGATCAATAGATTCCTCTGCAAGAAAAGTGGATGGTAAAATCCACTTTCTTGTACGTTGCGTTGCCTTGGTACTGTATGAAGACTGATGATTGCTATATTTCAATTTGCAAAATGTTTAGACTAATTTAATCTGAAAATGGTATAATGTTTAATGATCAATTAATTTCCTAAACCACCTTTTTACAAAGTTCAACACATAAATAGCCCAACAAGGATTAAATGAATATCATTTTAATGAAGTGAATGGCACTTATTTCCAAATCAAATACTTTAATGAAGTGAATGGCACTTATTTCCAAATTTATATATTTTTGGGAATCAGATTATAACTAATATAAGATAATTTCTGTGTTATATTTTATAGAATTAACAGTATGTAATGAATAAATAATATTATATGTATGATATATATAGGGAGTAAGTCGATGGGACATTTGCACCAGTAACTTGTAATAATTTATTTAGTTTAACAATAAATAAAATCCATTTAATAACAAAATATGTTTATAAAATATATAATTAAGAATGAAAAAAATACAGAGATACTAATCACAATTTATGTTAAAATTTTAAAAATTTGAATTAAAATATTGTATATGTATATTACAATATTTTTAGTGCTACCAACTGTTGTACTAAGATTTTCAGTCTGTAGTTTAGATTCTTTTAAACATTTATTGAAGCAATTTAACTTTACTTCGTCTTAAACATGCAAAAACAGCGCACAGTTTTGAAAGTGAAAATGTAATTAAAACATAAATAATAAGTTTTTTGTTATTTCAGAAGAACTAAGCCGACACTCGGGTGAAATTTATGAAGAATAAATTTTAATTACAAAAATACATAAAACTTTTTATTGTTCCTAATTTATTTTTCAAACTTTGTTTGTTTTTAATTGTTCTATTAAAATATTAATATTCATATTCATAGTTATGGTATGTATTTAATAAGATTGAAAAAAATGTTAATTTCCGAAAAACATAATTTACACGCAAAACGTGCCAATGAAAAATAAAAGAACTCTGATGGCAAATCTTTAAAATTTGACCAAAGTTTTTTAATCTGTTCATCTCTTAACATAAGAAAATCTGATATTAAAATATATAATTTACGAGGTCAAAAACCAAAAATGATAAAAGGTCTAAATGAATACAGTGGGCAAACAGGTATTACATATAACTTATAATATAAATACCAATTTTTATTTCACATACAAATTAAAATTAAGAAAAAAATAACTCCATAAAACATTTGGAAAAGCAATAAATCGAAAACTTATGTCAAATTACCATACAAATGTCATATGAACCCTTTTGGTCTGCAGACTATGTTTTTGTTTTGTTTATTGTTATTTTTATTATGTTCTGGTTCATCATTTAGTTAGTTAGATTAAATGAATTAGTATCTTACCATAATAAATTATAAAAATTTATATACAAAATTATAAGTTTAAAAAAATTAATGATAGCGACAAAAGATTTAATAGATATCAAATAAAAAGAAAAATGCAGATAAATTATTATCCATTAAATAAATCCTTTAAAAAATAATTTAAATATCCTGACTATAAGAGTGTGGAAGCACCAAAATAAAACGAAAATTGAAATATGTGTATTAAAAAAAGAGGGACTGACTGATATACACGCAGTCAAAATAAAAACTAGAATATAAATAACTCTTCGTTTGGAATTGGAATAATACTGTGATTTTATGCACCTGACTGTTTGATTCATTTAAACGGCGCTACTTATGTTTGTATTTTTTTCATGCGTTATAAAATAAAATTTCTCATTTTTGTTGACAGAATTTACAATTCTTAACTCGGAAGTTTTTTTTCTAAATTTTTTGCTTTTCCTAGTATAAGTTTCTTTATCAATATTCATGGTAATATTTTGCTGAATTTATGTTTCGATATTCATTCTAGACCCATTCATCTAGTAATAAATTCAACCACCTATATAAATAATATTTAATTTATTCGCATCCTACTAAACCGAGATATTGTATAAACGTTTTATAACATGGTAAAAATTAGTTACCCCAAATTTTATAAAGACTCCAGTTATAAACGAATATGAAATGAATTATGGTAGGGTATAACGCTGCTACTCTAAGAATCGTTTTTTTAGACTAAAAAATCTTTAAGAATTTACCATCTATCATTGAAATATAAATTTGTGGTGGTTTTTAATAACAACTTGACATTGTTTTCGTTTTTGACTCCTGTGTACCAGATTTTTGATTGATGTGATTTTTTTGTTGAACATGCAATAACTTTCATAATTTTCATGTTAAAGAAGTAAAAAATGAAAGAAGACAACAAGCATATGAAAATTTAAAAAATAATGTAAAAATAAAACCTTTGATATCATTTGTTACAAATAATATTTGCATTCATAGTTTAAAAGAATTATTATATGTATTATGAAAAAAAATTATAAAACATCGATGTTAAATTAAATTTTAAAAATAATCGAATTAAATTCACTTTTAATTAATGAATTGCATGAAAGTTTTTACATAAAGTAACTGTTTATGAAGTCGTTAATAAAGCCCCTCTATGTTTCGTTTAATAGCCTAATAAAAGTAAAAATTATACTTTTCGCAAAGATTCATTATTTTTGTAAATACCAAATTTGTAATTAATATAGGTACACACATAGTAATTAATATAGGTACACACGGTGGATTATTTGGTACTCTTGAATGATTTCGATAGCGAAAACTATAATTTGTGAAAAAATCACGACAACTCGTGCCCGAATTTTTTGTAACAATAGCAATATTTTTATTTTTATGTAAATCAATATCTATTTATTTATTTATTCAGTCTACCAATTAAATTTACAGACAATTATATGTACAAATTACAATCATATTAATTTTTAAATTATTTACAATTAAGCTATGTACAGACAGAAAATGGAAAGGTCGTGAAAAAATTATTTTTTTGTAATTTGTACATTTACCTAGTGAAAATTTTGACTTTGGCAAAATAAAAAAGAAAAGCCAAATTTAAGTCAAATATATTTATTGCAAAAAGTCAAATATATATATAATGTTTTTTCTTCAAACTAATATTCGTCTAGCAACGTAATCGTTTTCAATCATATTGAAATTGATAATTCAGTAATTTATAAAATTTAAAATATTTGGTAATAAAAACTTAAATAAATGAATGTAGGTACAGATCAGATCATTAGTTTAGTATAGTCGTGAAAAATTTGATATTTTTAAGGTTCGTGTCTCTGATAAATAATTTTCATTTGTACATAAGTACGTCGTGTACTTACTATACTTTGTGAAAAAAAATTCAAAAAAATTTCCCGACTTTTTCACGACCTGAAAATTTATATAGAAAATCATCATTTCACTTTCTGTCTGTCCATAGCTTTTATTTAAAAAATATAAAAATAATAATAAAATAAATCTATAATTAAGAATAATATATATCTTTATTAATTATTATAAAAATGAAATTTAAGACTTTTTAAACAGAACTCCCTTTCGTGGTTAAAATAAAGAAACCGAGATGTTTCATTATAATCTAATATCGCACTAGTAAGAGGTTCAAAACGACCATAATTAGTCCTGTGGAAGGGAACAAATAAGAATCGATTAACACCAAAATCTCTTGATGGCACATTGATCCCAATAAGATCTAACAATTAATTCTGCCACCTAAAATATCATTTATAAATATAATCTTGGTAATTTTCCTTCTATTGGATAACAATTCTAGACCAAAACGTTTGCATCTAATACTATATGATGGCAATGCCTCATAACGTAATCTATATTTGCATAACGCTTACCTAGAATAAGATTTTTGTATTTTTTCCAATCGGTCTATATGAACTAGATAATTAGGAGACCAAATTGTGCTGCCATATTCAAGTATATTCCTCAGTAAAGAGAAATATAAATTATTTAAGGTGCCAGTATCGTTGAAATGTTTAGAATTTCACTTTAGAAAGCCTAACATCGAAAATGCTTTAGATTAGAACATATATATAATCAAAATGACAAGAAAAAGATAATTTAGTATAGTATCAAAAATTATTCCTAAGTCCTTTATTTTATGAACTCTTACAAGAGACGAAGGACCTAACATATAATCAAACATTAATGGATTCAAGCATCTATAAAAAGAAATTACTGAACATTTATATATAATTAAGGAAAACCCATTACAGTCACACCAATCAAGGAGGATATTAATATCCATTTTCAGTTTCAGACAATTAATTGAATTAATTCTAGCGAACAATTTTATATTATCCGCAAATAAAAGTATGAAACAAAAACCGAGGAATTGAGGCAAATGGTTAATCATCAAAATAAATAAGAGAAGGCCAAGATGACTCCCCTGTGGAACACCAGATAAAACTTTAAATATTATAGACTTATAAGAACCAATCTGGACATATTGAAATCTATCATTGAGATAGGAATTAAACTAACTGAGAAGCGTTGAATGAAAACCAAGCATTCAAAGTTTTACAACTAACAATTCAATAGAGACCTTGTCAAAAGCTTTAGAAAAGTCGGTATAAATAGCATCAACTTGAAATCCTTCTTCAATAAAATGAATGATTTTATTGTCATACAATGTTAAGTTTGTGGTAGTGGATCTACCAGCCATAAAACCATGTTGAAATGGACTAATTGAGTTTTTTACAATTTCAAAGATTTTCACTTTTACGATTGATTCGAATAGTTTTGGAATAACTAATAATTTTGCTATACCACGATAATTCTCTATTTTACGTTTAGGACCAGATTTGAAAATTGGGTTAATAGAAGATAATTTCCACCTATCTAAAAAAATGCCTGAACTTAGAGATTTATTCAATATAATATGTAACAATCGATCAATTAAAACAAATTCTCGCCTGTTTTTGATAGCGAATTTATTTTCGACTTTGCTACATTAAATTACTAAGTTAAAAGTCTCTAAGTTAAAACATAGACTAAGTTAAATGAACAAACATTTATTAAAAATTTAAATTTATTCAAACAATATAAAATTTCAATTTTGTATTTTACGAAATTTTGTGAAAAATATTTGAATTGTGAAATTAACTTTTTAATTTCAATTAAATTTATATTTCAAGAATAAAGTAGCAACCAAATTCCATATTGGTGAAAGATCAGCTGATATTGTGGGTTGATATTCATTTTCAATTTCATCCAATATATATTTAAATGCATATTTTGGAAGACTAAATAAATGTTGATATCTAAAATTATAAAAATATTATAAATGATAATACTTTAATTTTATGTATTCATTTCATATTCAAGATTAATATTTATATTTGCAACTTACTCAGTCGTATTTAGAGCAAAACTTTGTTTTGGGCCTCAATTATGTTGATTTCAAATTAATATTAAATTTTCATCGTCAATAATTCAAACATATAAAATTCAATTTGCCGCATACGTGCCAAATTGACATATAATTTTTACATTTACTGGAATTGTACTAAAAATTTATTGGAAAAAAGAAAAAAATGGAAAAAAAACGAAGGCGATCAAAACGAAGATTAAGGAAGGCCCTAGATTAAGTTATTCCTTTTTAAGTAAAATTTGTTTGTGCACGTCAAATTAGTTGAATTGAATATATGCTCTTATTACTATTAAATCTTGTGTACCATGCTAAGCGTTTGGAATATCTAAATGAATCAGTGCAGGTAAAATCAGTGTAGGTATTATTTTTTTTATTATAAACAGTTTCTTATGAGTTTTTTGCAGCACATATTAAATATATAATAAGTATATATATATAAAATTATATAATTTAAATTTTTATAATTTTAAAAAATTACTAATTGTAATTACATATGTATAACTACATTTCTGGTTACTAGTGGAATTACATCGAACTGTATAAAATATAGTAAATATGTATTTACTATATTTTAAATATTTTTAGTGTGTAATTTAATTTTAAAAACGTTCAATTCAATTTGAAAATTGAATTTAGTGAGAAAAAATTGCAACAAAAACTTGACTTTTGTGATCCAATAGTTGTCGCTCTGAAAACTTATTTTACATCACGGATACTAGGCTATCTGTGATTACATATGTATACGAGAAGTCTTTCTGCTACTACTGGTATAGGCCGAATTCACTTAGAACAGGATACAGGATTGAACCCAGGACCTCAAACACCAGCAGTAAAACACCAGCAATTATCTATTTGCACTTCAACAAATGTATTAGATCCATTCAATTTCTACATTTTATCCGGATTGTATTCTGGATAGGCCGAATAGTGCTAAAAATTCATTATTGTAATTAATAAAATGTATCAAAATAAAAATTCATATAATAATTGTACATATTGTATTTGCAATAATTTAAGTGGATAAATACTATAAATTTTTGTTTTTAACAATTTTTTTAGTTTAAAGTATAAAAAAATAATTGTACATATTGTATCTTATATAAACCTAGTATTTGAATATATACAAAAGTAATATAAATATATTCGTTTTATTTTACCCTGGTTAAATTACATCCTCCTAAAGCATATTTCAGCTTACACTTTCACTTAGGATCATGTTTGGCTTTTTTACTATGACAGAATGAAAAATGATGCATTTCACATAAAAGGGAAAAATTCTAAAAGAAGGCACCCTTTATACTTTTGAATATATAAAAACATTTCAAATACATTTGAAATATTTTTAAAATAATATTATGTTTTTGCCTTCGGAATTCAATAATTGGCAAGAGTTAGCTGTCACGAGGGAATGTTTTAGCTGCAAAACCTTGAACTAATTTTAAAAATGAATAAAAATATTATGGAAAGGTTTTCTAATTATTTTACAAAAATATCTTGTAGAATATTGATTGTTATTGATTTGTATTAAACTTAAAAAAATAATGTATCTATTGTACTTAGTTCTAGAATTTAGTAACCTTAAAAGGTTATTTCTTAACTTTAAAATATTTAAAGATTTAAATTGTAATGGTAACAAACTTTAATAATAAATTTCTTTAAATATAAATTTGATTAACTTATTTATTTTATTTTGTAGTAGATAATATTTTCTTTCTATGTATAATTTGCAATGGAACGTCGGGAAAATCTGTGAGAGGTGGGCCTTGACCAAGATCGGGCTGTTAATCCAAAAGAAGAAGTATTGTATAATTCATTTTTCATACATAAATGTAGATTCTTACTATCAAAGTTTTAAATTATTTATTTTGAAAAATAATTTATACATCTTATTTCACCACTTTTTGCAAGTACACCAGACCATTTATACACTTTTATACAATAAATAAGATTATATATTATATCTTAACCCTTTGTATCATCATGTATAGTGAATAAATTTGATTTAAATTACTTGCAAGACTATTAGAAACTTTGTTTCTATATTATGCTTTCCTGCAACAATTCTCATATCGGAAAAATTACAAATATTGCATATCAATATGTGTGTATATTTCTTATGCAAAGAGTAAAGTGAATTCTTGTTTTTGTTTGATTTTTGATTTTTTTTTACGTTAAAGCGCACTGTTTCTACACAAAATTCATACCAAATTTTTACCAAAAACGGACCAATTTAATAAACAAAAAAGAAAAAAATATGTGTAAAAGGTTAAAATTTATATTATCCTCCCTGACAAAAAAAATTGGTAGAAATCAGAGATAATGACTTTAACAATAGGGTTAAAATTATTTTATAATAATATAATAATTTTAATATTGGTCATCTTACGTTTTACAGGCTAATTTTGGGCAATCATTGCTTAACCTTAGATAAATAATTATAAATAAAAATAAAAGCAGTGTTACCCGTTATATAATTATTGAATTTATACCAAGATACCCGTTATAATTATTGAATAAAGCGAAATGATAAACCTAATTATATTCAATAATTTTATCATCACTGATCTCATCAATCTCCGTTTTGTTTTTTTTTTTTCTTTTATTTACTAGTGGTGACATCTAAGTGTGATATTTAACGTGTATTTGATTGTATTTAACAAAATTCAAGGGGTGTTTTTTTCTAATTAGGATGAGTTGTTGCATCTTCACTATTCAATATTTGATATTTTATCCATTAGGATTTTTGCAGATAAGGTAGTGTTAGTGTCATTAATAACTATTATAAATACATATATTTGCAACATTTATTATACTATTAGAAATACATACATACATTATATTAACTAATAGAAATTCATGTACCTATTTAATATTTGCAACTTTTATATATAATTTTTATTTTTTTATTATGCTTTGGGTACACCAATATTTCTACAAATAATCAAAAGGTTAAAATTAAATATATTGATTGATTTTTATTGGTACTTTCATAAATAATACTGAAATATAGTCAACATTTCATATAATTTTCGAAAACTCTGTTTTAAACAATTTCAGTAATAAAATTATATAAAAAAATACTTCAAACCCAAAAATAAATTAATAATTAATTTATTATAACATTTTATGTTTTGTTATGGATTAAATTAATAAATATCGCCTCTTTTATTTTCATAACATAAAGATCATAAAATAAATACACCAGTCTTTTAAAAAAAATTTAGTTACAAGAAATTTATTTACAAAATATATGGATAAACAAAATCCTTTTAAAAACGAAGTATTATCGTATAACCATACGCTTTCTAAACATTTAGTTGGACCGTAATTCTAAACAATAATAAACAGTCAATTATTTAAAAGGTATAAATCAAGTAATTTAGTTCAAGGTTACTTGGTAAAAGGATTTTAAAGTTCTTTGAAAAAAGAAACAATTCACAAAAATAAATTGTATTTTTTTATTCTAGTATATATGCAAATTAAAGGATTCGCATTTGTGTACCTTTGTCTGGTTTTAATAGTTACATGTAAGAAAAACAGGTTGATGTTTTTAAACGATAAATGTTTTATTATACCATAGAAATATCATTGTAATCTAACGGCATGATTTAATTAGTTCAATTAAGCTTAAAAAAATAAAATAAAAATAAGAATATGTTCAAAATAGAAGAAAATATATACATATGTATGTATATAAAAAAATAATTTATAGATAAAATTTCTCAATTTGTATATTATTTGATTTTGTAGTTCATACATTAAGTGAAAAAAACAACGGTGAATTTATTCAAGGGAAATACAAATGAAGGTGGAGCATGTAATAATTCAACCTATGTTAGATTATTTACTTTAATTTTAGACCGTACAATTACTTCTGCGCAATACCTAAACAAAATTACAAATAATTTGATAAAGAGAAACAAGGACAAGAAGTATCTGTTCCAAAAAAAATTATTGTATAATGTAAAAGCTTTTTTTAACAATAAGCTTTTAGTTTTTTCGGGAAGGTACTTAATTCAGAATCCCTATAACCTTCAATATAAAAATTAACTTTTTCTTAGCAGAAGAAACACAATTTACTTACTAACCAGGTATATATTTTATAACTAG
The DNA here is from genome assembly GCA_949752835.1 of Empis stercorea. NCBI lineage: Eukaryota > Metazoa > Arthropoda > Insecta > Diptera > Empididae > Empis > Empis stercorea. Next base: position 38,570,487 of record OX457086.1, on the reverse strand, counting down.
AAAAAAAGGTTGTGTTGTGATCAATATAATTTCTACAGCCTGCAGCTTGATAATTCATATTTTACATTTATAGTTTTAAATAAATTTGTAATTCCCAGCGATTTATATAAATCTGTCAACCAAATTTGTTCTTAAAACTAAGCGTATACGAAGACGAATTTGTATATACATATGTAGTAACGAAACAAAAATAATTTTTATAAAATTCATATAGCAAATATAATTTGGTATAACTATATATGTATATACATATTTAATAAATTAATTTCAAATATAGTATCGGGAAAAGTGTCGCGTGCGGACAAACCACTCCTCAACATTTCAATTATACTATTTGAATGAGAATGAATTAAATATTATATTCTAATTGTAATACGACAATTGAAATGTAACTATATGTATTTATCAGATGGTTTAATGCAAATTTGCATTTCAACTTTTTATATTTTCATTAAATATTATGTAAATATATTAAGTAGAGATATACAATCCCATTTTATTGTTTTACTTTACTTTTAATATTGATTTTACAACCATTTTTTAATATAACACCAAGTCAATAATTGGAAACTAACATCTCCTTGAATGCAAAATTATGATATCATAGTCAAATTATATATTAAATATAAATTTGTAAAAAGTTTAATGAAGTTTTAACAAGCTTTTTTATAAATCTGCAAAAACAATTGATAATTTTTTTTTCGTGCTCAGCATCCATAAAAAACTTTTTACCATCTGAGGTAAAATTTGTTTTTATTTTAAAAGATCGATGACATTCTCTCGGCTTAGAATAGTAATAAAAAATGCATAGCCATTACATAATGAAATGCTAAAAGAAACATAATCTTTGAATAATAATACGTACAAATATTATGGTATAATTATAAGCCAACTAAAGTAATAGCATATAAAATAAAACATAACTTAGCAAAGTATAGCAATACATACATAATGTGTGATATTTTTTATCGAGATGCGAATCAGAGCTGTTCTGAAAATTATTTTTTTGTCAATTCGATTATGTATGTATACATTATATATTTATTTTATGTATAAAAATTTACAGATTTAAATTTTAATTATTTTTCTTGTCGTAAAGTTTCTTTTAAATGACGTGAATTGATTCGACATGCCATCCTTTTCCAGTTTAAAAAAACAACATCGGCAAGATGAATGTATAATAAATGTTTGAAAAGAAAGAATCTCAATTTTAATTTTTGTTGCATCGTTTAAAGTCGTATTTTGTGCTAAAAACACTCTTTTTATGGGAATATACATAATACATACACCTAATACACAAATATTTTTTTCCATACACAATAAACATGAGATGTTATTGGATTGTGGTTAAGAAAATGAGAAATTATTTTACATTAAAGACATTTTAAATTAATTAAGTATAAGCTTGACTACTGATATTTTTCATGATTATTAATTGTCAAAATATGTGTGACAAAATTTTTTCAAGTAAAGTTTTCGTCGATTATGAAAAATATGATATCTACAAAACATTAAATATGTATAAGTATTTAAATTTAGTAAATATACATTTAGTAAAACTAACAATAATAATTCAATTTACATTCTATATTTTGTTTTTATTTCATGTTTTATTATTTAAATTAACTAAACTTTTTAAATCTCTTAAATAGTCTCTTAAAGCACAATTTTTATTTTCAATTCTTAGTTTAATAAAGATATAAAATTTATATATTCTATAATTTTTAAGACATTTTATCAATAATTTTTAAAGTACTTTTATATTTAATTTAAACAATTATTAATTATATTTAATAGTGTACAAAAATTTATGCTTTGAACTATAAAAAAAACAAAGATAATATTGAATTTGAGTCATTGCGCTTTGTCAATTTTTTTCTGTAGAATAATTTTTGAATTAATGATTTCATTTGCTTATTTATTTACAAATTTATGAATTTATTTAAAAGCGTTTAATACATACGTATTATCATATTTTATTAATTTAATTGAAGAAAATTCATATAAAATTAAATTATTTATTTCAATATTTGATATACGATTATTATGAATTATGTAAATTTCGATTTGGGTATTTTTTTAACAGCAATGATAAATAAAAACATAATCAAATGTTATTTAGAAAATTAAAGTATTTCATTGTATACCTCAAGTTTAAAACCTCATTCATTCGATTTTAAAATTTGGAAACTAAAATTTTTATAAATATTAATAAATTATCTTAACTTTGCATAAAAATCGTTATATAGTTTTCAGTCAGTCATCAGTACCTAATTGTAATTAAATGGAAATTATATGATGTTATTTTGTAATATTCATCATATTATTTAAACTTTAATGGGTTGAAAAAAGGACCAGTTTCATTAAATTAATTAACTAATACTAAATTCATTTCATTATATAATTTAAAATATGTTTTTTAACTATACTATAAAATATTCCAGAATTCAGAAACTATTAAAGTTTATTAGATATTTATTTCTTTAATTTCATAGAAATTTCATTTATTCACTAAAATAATATGTGACTGACATATGATTTACTCTCTTTAAATAAATACTTGCAATTTCCCGAAAATGTTTATATAAAATTACCATAAATGGTTAATAATATTATAGTTACACATTGTAATTAAATATGAATTAGACATTAAGATCAATAAATGTTGAGATATTATTTATAAACAATTTCTGTGTATTTCTGCACCTGGTTATATACTTCCAAAACATCAACAAAAACTAAATTCAAAATAATAATGTATAATAAATGTTCTAATAGAAAATTAATATACAAAAAATATTTGTACAAAAATATCAGAAATTATTAAGTTTTACCTAAAGGAATATTTGGAGATTTTTAGTCTATAATGTAATACCGTATACAAAGTATTAAAATAGAAATTAGGCGTGGCCATATGAAAAAAGTAGATAGCAATATATTGCCATTTCATTTCATAATAATAATAAGTTTATATTATTTTCGAAACAAGGTACTTTATTTAACTCTTCGGTTTTATATTGGTTGTTCTTTTCGTATATTTTACTAGAACTGATGATTTGCTTCAATAATAAAAAAGGGTCCGTTTTCTTTATATACTTCTTGAATTCACTTAATACTTACTATTTATTAATATGAACCGACGGAGTATTTTTTATGATCAAATCAATTCATATGTATAGTAAATATAAATTCGAACATGTGCTAATTATTAGTGTTTCTCTTTGTGTTGTGTATCTGTGGCAAAAAACAACATCCCGGTATTACAAAATGATTATGTGTATTCGTGTATAATAAATGGACAGAATCATCGTTATTTCGAACATTAAATTATTTGTATATTTTGTTTTCAAGTGCACATATGTACATATATTATCAATTTTTTTTGATAATTCTAAAATTTTATATTAAAATCTGGTATACAAGATTTCTACCACAGATATTTTTCTATATAGACATACATATTTATTAGGTAACAACAAGTCGAATTAAAATGTACATTTTTTGTGTGTAGTCTGTAGTGTAGTTGTATGTGAGATTTTCGAAAAAGAATCTTATACAAGTGCATAAATGATATATATATATATATATATATATATATATATATAAATTGTATATATTCAATTTTTTTAGTTTATGTATGAAGAGATAATCTGGTAAAAACCAGACCTAGAAATCACATCACATATTGTGAGACGCCAAAAGAAAAGCCCTCAAAAGTTATTTTATTTCGGATAAATTTTTCATTGTATTTTTTTTATTTATTTCTTTATTGAAATAATTTATATACATAAATGTATGTACGTACCGTATATAAATAAAAGTAAGTGTGAGCGCGCGCGAAATAATTTTTACTGAGTGTTATCTGTGCATTGGTTTTTTATTATTATTCTTTATTAATGCTCAGATATTTTTATGATTTAAATTAAATCCAACTAGTCAAACTGAAACGTTGGCGCTTTTAACACGTAACTGTCGGATAAATTGTAGTGCTATTAATAACAATAAATTATAAAAATATTATTATATACATATATGTACATAATATAAATATAATATACAAATAAATATATATATATGTACTTTAACTTGAAAGCGGATAAAAATTTCAAAATTATTTATTATTATTTTATTCCTTCGGTTGTTTTTTATTTACATAGAAGCTAATAAACTAAAAAATAAATATTATTAAATATTTAATTATACGAGTATATATGTACATATTAAAATTCCAGTGCATAGTGTAAAAAATATATATAATAAAAAAATATTTAATCCTATATTTTAATTTTTTTTAAATGTTTTCTAACAGTGTTATCAATTGAAAATAATTCAATATTTCTTATGAATAGAAAATAAAGGAACTAATTACTTACAACAAACACGGACTATACCTAAACATTTCAATTCTTTGCCAAACTGGTATACATATGTGTCGTAATGTGGTTAATACAACAAAATTTCAAGTATATATTAAAATAAAATTTATGAGCTAAAAGTTGTCATAAATTTTATTTCCTTTTTATTTCGGTTAAGGGTGGAAAAACATACAAAACTATTTGTATAAGTGAAAATATAAAAATTTAAAAGTATATATTACTATCTTACCTAGTAGTGGTGTTTTTTTTTCTATATCAAATTTTATATTTTTTTGACCAATTTTTTACCTTTAAGATAAATATAAAGTTACATAAATCAAATCGATTGTATGATTATACAAAATTGTACATAACCCTAATAATGTTCTATTATTTGTGTTAAATGATCTGTTTACAAAAATTTAAACATATTTTAATAAACAATAAAATATAATTAATTTTTAATATAATATTGAGGTCGCTAGAAATGAAATCGGTTTTTATATTTGTTTTACAATTTGTGATCAAATAAGGAATTATATAATTTACTTATAAACAAAATTGGATTATACATGCGAAGGACTATTTCTGATCAACAATTATGATATTACATAGATATTAGTTTAGGCGAATTTATTATTTGGTAAGTTATATAATTATGTATTTAATAGTTAATTGAATCATATTTAATTTATATTTCCACTTCATGTTGTTGTAACAATGAATACAAAATATTTTTGTAGAAATCATTTTATTTTAATTAATTAATTAATTAATTATGTAAATTATACGTATATGCCGATTTTTTCATAATTAACGAATTAATATAATTATTTGGAAAAAAACAAAAAAAATTTTATATAAGCAATAAAATTAATTCTTAATAATCTACAACTAAAACTTCACTTGTTAGAAGCTGGTCTCATAAAACATAAAAAGGTATTAAGTAATAATTCATAGTGTTTAAGCAAACCTAACACAATAATAAATAAATAAAAAGGAAAACGAATTTAATTTATGACTTGATTTTATGAAGTGTTTACAAATTTTATGAGCATTTAATAGGCTGCTTTGTCATCCCTAATGCAATAATATAACATAAAAAGGTCGTAACATTCCGGACCTCCAACATTATGAATAAAACCATTATTTTTTCGTAGCGGTAACAATTCAGAGACCATATATAGCCACTTGACACGAGTTATCTTCATAAATTTTCCCAAAATATTACTTATTTAACAAAATGGATGGAAATGTGAGAGAAAAACGAAAACTATTTTAGATTAAAAAAAAGTTATACTAACAGAATAAAAGAATTTATAGGAAAAGAGTGAAGGGTTCTGTATGTTTTTTTTTGTACTTTGCCAAATGATTTATGTCTTTTGAATTACAATCTAGGTACTTATTTAATCATAATAATTTTTTTTCAAATTTATTAATGTTAGAACATTAAAAAAAATATATATTATATAAATATGTTTATGTTTAAATAAAATTGAATTTTAATAATTTTATCAAGTTAACCCTGCCTAATTTATTCATTAAAATAAAAAAAAACTATAAAATTAAAATAATATGCAAAGTTTTGGTTTAATAAATATTTTTTGCCCTTTTGCTGTCTCAATATCAGTGATACAAAATAATTTATGGGTTTATTTTTTTCCACCGAGTCTACAATATGTTTCGGTTATTTAGGATTTAATTAACACCAATTGATCTATGTGGTGAGTTCAAAAGATGGGTTTTTGAAGAATTTATAGGAACTGTATAATTTATATTGAGAGTTTTTTTATCTGTTGCTTAAATTTATGATTATGAACTCTTTGATCTTGTAACTATTGATATTTTCTGAGAATGTCTTAAAATATGGTACATATATATGGAAAATTATTCATATTTACATATATATATTTTTAAATTAATGTTTAATTATTGAATACCTTTAAAATTAAAGAATAAAAACCTAATTTGTCTTTTTATTTTAAATAGTTATAATATGCCATCAATAAATTGCCATGCATAGTTACGACTTGCGTTTTTGAATAATAAAAGTACAAATATGATAGGTATTACATAATCAAACTATAGGTTCCTGCAACCTAAAAAGGGAGATTTGGTTTTACTCAATGCCTAACGGTAGACATTTCTCAAGGAACATTGAAATCAAATGTATAATAGTGTTTGCGATATACTCTTTAAATAAGAAATAGTATTTTCTCCAATAATGAAATTCATTGCGTAAGAAAGAATGAAAAAAGTGGCTTTTAAAATTTCAGTCAATGCCAATTTTTATTAAATTTAAATGAACTTTGGCGACGAATTCAAATAAAATCATGATTTACTAGTGCGATATTTGTGTATGCGAGATGCGAATTGTAAAATGTTTCGAAAAGTAATTTGGTAATATTTATAGAATTTGGATTCACTTATATGACTCGTAAAAATTATCTACTAAATGAATCTTAATATGTACTTATATGCAATTGTCATTATATTAATATAATATTGTATTACTCCATTTTATATATTTAGATTTTACATTTTGCTTTCTTATTTTAGTAAAATAATTTATAAATTACTTATACATATATGTATGTATTTATGCTTTATACATAAAATTTATTATAATATATATGAAAATATTTATGAACCTTAATACAATGAGAAATTATGAATGTATTTGTATTGACAAAAAATATCTTTAAAACTAATTATTCGTCATTTAGAGGATATGTTAGTATACGCCACAAAAATTTTTGTTTTCTTAAAATGTCGTTTTGCAAAGGTTTTTTTTTGTCCGTCGGCAGGTACCTCCAACATAAATAAATAAATTTTGTTACAAACATATTATAAACAATTGTATTTTTATTTAATTTACAAACATACATATTTAACTAGATTTGTAGTTGCATCATACATATGATGGAAAAATCATATATTAGGATTTGAAATGCCCGAAAATTTTATTATGATATTCGTATGAAACGATTTATTTAATTTAAGTGCGAGAATTAATTTCCTCATTATAAATTATTTTATTGAAATAGAGACAAAAACTTTATAATAATGATTTTATAATGGTGTTCAGAAACCTGTTTTGTATTTTTTTGTTACTTTAATTAAAATTAAAACTATAAATGTATTTTAGTAATCGATTATATAACCAAGAGTAATGCAACGCTTAAATTATGATAAAACACTTAACTTTATGTAATTTTTTTAAAATAAATTTGATAATTTTGATTTTAAAGATTGATAGAACTTAAAGAAATACAATTGTTATTTTGGAATATGTTATTGAACAGCCACTGGAAAGTTATTTGCGAAACAATAAGTGTTTATAAAAGTTAATTGCTAAACAATTATTGTTTATTGCTAGAATATAAATCATATAGTTTATATGTATAAAATTTATTTTATAATTACATAAACAAATAATTCTTTATAAGATAATAATATGTAAATTACTATTATAACTTAGGAGCATTCAATATTTAATTATGGTGCGGTGAAAATTCGAAAAATTTAAATTGTTTGAGCAATTCTCAGCAAACGTAAGAAAAATTGACATGTTTCTTTAAAGACCGGCTTTAGAGTCAAAGCTTTGGATTTAGCTTAGATATAACTTCACTACAAAATTTTGGGCTAATAAAATTAAAATATTTTTGTAATCAATTAATATATCAATTAATATTTCTATTTTCCATTTAACTGTTATGATAAGCTAAGAAATTCTACCTTTTAATATAATATATCATGAGCAAATGAAGATTATCAAGATAAATAATTTGACCTAAATTGCTCTACTTCTATAGAAGAGTGTATTTTTCTTTCATTTGCGTCAAGAAAACACGGAACCTAATTTCGTTTAGGCTGTAAAACTGGTCCTAAAGTGACGACTTACTAAATTAATAGAATCTGTAATCATTAATATTGTAGAAATCTGATTTTAATTTTGAAAATTAAAAACTATTTTAATTTTAAAATTGAAAAATTATCTGAAGCACCCGTCATTAAGTATGGTTGTACATGTTTATATGGTTGTATTTTTTAGTAATTTTGTTTCCGCTGTTGACAAGGCGGAAGCCAAGTCCCGAGTGCATGCCAAGTGACGGTGCTAGTGGGAAAAAATTATCCAGACTTAAGATGTATATATATATATGCTACTTATACTTGCGATGTATTGAAAGTATGTAATCGGAGAAAGTATAGTAAATCTAAAACCACTAATATTATTTTTCAAAAAAAAATATGTATGTATGTATATTGAAATGTGTTTTTTTGCATATAAACATTTTTGACTATATAAACTATATATTTGCACGTATTTTGCTATAAAATATTTGTTTCAAATATATAAATTGTAAGCTTGTATGAACTGAACTGCGTCCGCACCCAAGAAAAATGTTTTTTAAACGTTCCTACAACAATTTAAGAAATATTGAAGAAACATTTCAAAAGCATTTCGAATTTTGTTCTGAGGGAAAAATAAAAGTTTTTTCTAGTTTTCAAGTAAAAGTTTATTTAAAAAAACATGACTAAATAGTCTGGAATAGTGAAAAAATTATTGAGCTAATACAATTGTATGAAGTAATCGTTTATTATGGTATACATATCTCTTAAAAATATAAAAATAAAATCAAAAAGGCTGACATTATATCTCCTGTATAGCCAAAAGGCTTGAACCATTCTTAAGTACTGGATTTATGGGAAGAAAAGAAACAAAATCAGCATTGAATAGTTTTTAGAACAATTATTAATGTTTTGTAAACATTTTTTGAATGTTTACAAAATATTTCTTATGCTGCGAAAACATTTACAGAACTTTTAATTTCACTTAATTTTAAACATTGAGAAACTACATTTATTTATAAATGTTTCAATAAATGTTTAAAAAAACATTGTTTTATGTAAATGTTTCTTTGATGCGGACGAAACTTTAGGAATACATACATATTGTATTTTGATGGTGTTGATTGAGAAAATAAGTTTAATACAATTCTGATTGTCACAAATATTTTAAATAGGAAATAACTTACATATGGGTATTACTTTCTTAATTAGAGCACAAATTATATTGTGTCGAAATATATATGTATGTATATTGAACTCTTAAAATATTATTCGTTTGTAGCAACTTAGAAATTTCAATCAAAAGTACTATTTCTGCGTTAATCAATTAATTCGATAGTACATTAAAAATGTCACAATGTTTAAAAAAACACATACCTAGAAAATTAAAAATTTAAAGTACAATTTAACGAACATTTCTTTGTTGTTCAATATAAAATAAGCCTGGTGCAGATATAAATGAAACATTTCCACCACTTAGTTACTGAAAATTACTATAGGTATTTTTGGTCAAGAACAGAATATATCAATCAAAACTTTTGAATATAGACGACAGGCATTTTTAACATAACTTAATTGATGTATTAAATATAAGCGCTTTAACCGCAATTAAATACTTGCCTGAATAAAAAAATCTTGTATCGTAAGCGTTTTAACCGAAATTAAATACTTGTCTGAATAAATTTTTTAAAAAATTATGTTAAAATTATACATCTTCTAATAATTAAATTCAAAATCTTTTCACATTAATGCTAAAATTAAATTCAAACAAAAAATTATATCGTATGAAACGATTTAAACGCGCACTTGTTTTTAAATTGCTAATTATATTTAACCTGAAATTTATTCGAAAACGTTTACCTTTTTTTTATTTAATCTAAAATATAATATAGCAATGATACACTGGGTAAAAAGTTGTTATCTTGTGCTTATAAATTTTGTAAATCATGAGAGATGCACAGACCATTTTGTTGTTGAAGAATATTAAAATTTCTGACTGTTTAAAATTTGTTTCTTAATGCCAATGTATCTTGTAAATTTCTTTTATAAAACTGTTAAATATAAAAGGTATGTACTTACAAACATTTTACATATATGTATAAAAATTATAAAAAATCTTTATAAACAAAACAAAAAAAATATATAACCAAAAAAAAGAATTATTTTGGGGTCAATAAAACTTCAAAATAATATACTATAATTTTTAAGGTAACTGGTCAGCAGAAGAGATATATTTCTTCTTGCATGCAAACAATTCACCCTATAGCACAAACAATTTTTTTTGTTAAAAAAAATAAACCTAATAAAGTCAAGCAAAAAAAATGGAAAAAATTAAATTTTTACAAACGTTTTTAAACTACAATCTTATAGATATATTCGTACACGAAACCCATAATTTTGAACCAATGGGCAATTTAGCCCTTTAACATGTTTAACCGAAGAATTAATAATAAATTAATACAAGCAAATCGTAGTAAGATACTAAAAGAAGTGCACACAAAAATAAGGTATGCCAGGTATAAGAATTTTTTCTTAGCAATAGCTGGAAGACTTAAATTGTTATTTGAATTCCTTGTGCCTTATAATTTTTACGTGACTATATGCATACATATGTTTTAATATAACCACATTCTTGAATGGCATAACATATACTTTTGTATAGACTTAACCTGTACGCGTATCGATTAATTTTAAATGGCTGGTTGTATATTACATATACCTAAGTATAAATTTATGTATGTGCAGCACAGATTTAATAGCGAAGGAGGGACTTTTAAATTGTTATTTAAAAAACAGATTACATTGCCCTTAAAATTTAATTAATTGACATTAATGGAAAATAGGTCAGATATAACAACAGCAAACACAAATGTTCATTACTATTTATTTATTATTATAATTACAAATAAACATAAAATTATTATAAAGTAAATGAATGTTTACTATTTCTATTTTTAGAATTCGAACGAAGAATATTATCATATATCAACAATATATAAGTATACCAATACTCAATTAGTTACACTTACAATACAAGAAAATAGAAATAAAATGGATCCTGATTGCTTTACAATGTCATCTTATCAATTTGTTAATTCATTAGCGTCATGTTATCCCCAAACTCAAATAAGTCAACAACAAAACCATCCATCGAATTCAGTTGGCGCAGCAAATAGTACGGGTAGTACGAATAGTGGTGTACCTGGTGGTGGTAGTAGTGGTGGGGGACCAAATGTACCACAAAACGGATCTGGTAGTGGCAATCAATCAGCACCAAATAGTGATTATTTTCCTACGACAGCTGCATATACACCGAATTTATATCCCAATACACCACAATCACATTATGCAAATCAAGCATATGTTGGCCTTGTGGGGGCTGGTGCTGGAGCACAACAAAATCCAGATATGGTCGATTATACACAATTACAGCCACAAAGATTACTACTGCAGAATCAACAACATGTACAAAATCATCAACAAACCAATACACAACAGGCAAGTTGTAAATATGCGACAGATCCGACAACACCAACAGGAAATAATAATCAATCAATATCAAGCCCCCAGGATTTATCAACGCGTGATATTTCACCAAAATTATCACCAAGTTCAGTTGTTGAAAGCGTTGCCAGATCTTTAAATAAAGCCGGTGTTACCTCAACAAATGTCAATAATAATAATCATAGCAGCAATAGTCATCAAACTAATGTTCCAATTCATAGTCCTCCAGATGCGGGTGACTCTGATTCAGATAGTGAAATGAGCGGAAATGAAGCCGGTAGTAGTCAAAATAGCGGTAGTGGGAAAAAAGGTGGAAATCCACCACAAATTTATCCGTGGATGAAACGTGTTCATTTAGGACAAAGTAAGTTAGACTATTTTATTAAATCCTATATAATTATTTTATTCGTTATATATATATATATATGTATATTAATATTTATTATTAATATAAAATCGAATTCTAAAAACACAACGAATTAACAGTTGGTGATTGCTTCAATTTTTTGGCTTTTTATGCTTAAATTAACAAGCAATTGAAAAATATGTTTGAACACTTGACTATCCTGTCAAAATATCTATAAACAATTATAGTAGCATCTTAAATTATTTTATTTGATTTTTCTTGTATGTCTATTAAAACATTATTCTGATTATACAAAAAATCTTATTTACTGCGTGATGCTGCCAATACTATGCGCACTGTGCACGCTGACAGATAGGATAAGAAATTCTGAAAGATAAACAACACGATCGGTTGAATCTAAAATAAAATTTTAAAATAATGTATAATATAATGTGGGGGAAAATATTTAGAGCAAATATTCAATTCTGATTAATTCCTAAACATTTTGTGGGGTTAAATGATATTTTTAGAACTTGTTCTATATATCTGTTTATATTATTTTCGTGATATAACTCGTAAATATAAAATATTAACTTTTTGACATTAAATAAGCATTTCGATTTTCGAAACTATTTGTCACTTTGCTATGCAGAAATTGTTACATCCTTTCTTTCCATTTTCTTGATTTTCTTTTCATTTTTGGGATATTAATTTTTCAATGATTAATTTTTAAAACATAAATAAAAATTATCAGCGAAAATATTAATGATAATTTAAAATTTATGTAATTCATATTTAGACTGGCAACAATAGCAAATTATTAAAATATCATTGTTTATAAACTCATATAAAATATATTTTTAACATGTTACAATATTAATAATTTTTGATTGAATGAATAATGAACGACTTTAATAAGGGTTATGGAGTTTTTTTTTAACATTAATAATATGCTACATTTATGGGTTGAAAATTCATACTTATATGCATAAGCACTTAAAATATAATTTAAATTATGATATACATACTTAAAAAAATTTCTTTTTGTTTTCAGGAAGTGAGTATGCTGTTTTCATCTTTTGGCTTCTCATATATATTCTTTTATCTCAAATAATTAAGAACTATAGGTACTTTTAAATTAAACCTCTAACCATATATAAATATTTTTTATAGAGCATTTTTATATAAAACTAATACCAGTTGTTGTAAGTTTTACTTTCAAAGAAGATTGAAAAATATAAGTAACGCAAATATTCTGTAATAAATTAATATTACAAAGTATTGAGAGATTATTTAGGAACTCTTAAAGTAGTTATATAAGTATTATATATTCGTGTCCAAAATGTATATATACTTACTATAGTCTAGTCTAGTTTATTATATACCATTTAATATATGTTATTTATAGTAAGTACAAATGTTGTACGCGTATACTAGTTTTTATATTTTATTTATAGTCTTAGTTATTGAAGTTATAAATTGCAAATATAAAAATTGTTAAAGGAAATAATATACATAAATATTTTCTTTAAATATATTGTATATAATAATATATGTATGTATTAAAAAAAGCTATTTCTTCGTTTTATCTTTAAAACTTTGCGTTAATTACGTTAATTACGTCAATTATAAACATTGACTCATCTTGATGACAAAATATCACGATTTTGTATTAGGAAAATATACGCATTTCAATTTTTTAAAACATTGGAAATTGCAACTAAAATGCATAATTTATAGTGGAATAAGTTTTTTATGACATTCGGTGAAAGAATATGTGTTCAATGCTTACACTGCATTTATACTTACCATGCAGTTTAGCTAGAATTTATCTCCAGAAGCTATTTTAGTTTCCATCTGAAATTTTCTGTACATATATTAATAATGCCTTCAGGGCTATTAGTAAACTGTTACACTAAGTGCTAACTAGTATGAAATTATTGGATGAATTTAGTTTCTTCAAGTTAAAAATATTCCTAATTATAAAGTAAAGTTATTGCTTAAAATCTCTCTGGTTTAGTGTTTAAATAGGAGACATACATAATGGAAGAATATTATTGGTAAATATAACCTGTAAAGAAAAAAATTTAGCATGCATTGTAGAATATTTTCGAATTACCAATTCTCTTTCATTATTCGATCACTGCAAGTAAGAAATAAAAATGTACTGGTACAATATTATTTTGCATTATCACAATTAATTTGCATATATATTTGTAAAATTGCTGTTATACATTAATTTATTTGAATAATCTATAAATTTTTTTTTAATTATATACAAATAACGAATTTGCATATAAAAATTTAAATAATAATTTGTTTATACAATTCTCCATCTACAAGAACTTATTATAGTCTAATACGAAAAAAATCGATTCACGGACAATTCGTAGAAAACCAATTGGTAGGGAAAAAATGGTCGGAGGGTATTCGAGGGTATTCGAATTTTTCATACAAATTGTTATAGTTACTTACTTATTTAATATTTTTCGGAAAAGGCATTATTTTTTTTTATTTTCCGGGTAATTATTTTCCATTATTTATTTTTCTACGATTTTTTTCTACGAATTGTCCGTATACCAAAAAATCACATTACAAAATTAATTTTGTATTTAAAGTAAAATCGTTAGAAAATATATATAGAATTTTTGATTTTTATGATAAAGATTAAAAAATATTACAAAATATTAAACTCTATAAGAATAATAAAATAGTAATTTAGATTAAAAAATCGGAAGTAAATTTAATTATAATTTCTAATAAAATAATATTAATATGATTGAACCTTTTAACAAATGTTTCAAAAGCCGTTTTACCTTGGTGCAACAGATAATGTTTTCAAAAATTGTGCAATAAAAATCTTTTATTTTAAATATATAAATAATATGTGCCCTATTATATCCACAATTTACCGTTAAGGAGAAAATGGTAAAAATATGAATTTGTTATAAAATTTGTAATGCATTTTTCGGCCACTAGATGGCGTTTGGGGGTAAAATGACGTCATTATTCAGAGTCCTGACGTCATAAAGTACCGTTATGTAATGACGTCAAAAAAGCTTAAAAGCTCTGGCCCGTTAGTCGGAAGTATCCTCTTAATATATATACATTTGTGCATGCAAATTGATTAAAATCTGATTTCTAAGGAATTATATAATATGAGAATTTGACAGTTTGAAAAGATCAAAATAGGATATAATATATCTACCATATATACATAAATTTGCATTTTGACTTTAGCTAGCTGCCAATTTTTAGATAAATCGGATGAGTTATTTCTGAGCATTGTATTTTTGCTTATGTATACGGTAGAACATTTTCTACGGCTTCGAGTTCCCTGACAAACCTGAAAATTAAATTTTCTAAATTATTATAATAATGCAATTAAAACAATGCATTTGCAAATTTATAATTAGGAGAAAACTGATATAAGGAATTAAATGATTTTCTAGTTTTCTGTTAATACACTGTAATTTATTCTAGATTAATAAATTTATTCTAAAGTTTCTCAAGCCTTTTAAACTTCATCAGACAGTTGAGTTTTTTAAGTATATACATATCAGCGAAACCAAAAAGCGCATAATTCACGAATGTGTTTCACCATGGAGTTGTTGTTGACTGGACCGTAAATCAGCGTATAATTTTCCTTCTGAAGGATCCCAACAAATTATTTTTTGTTATATGAAGTACTGCAAACGAAGCACAATTTCTGCCGATGTTATCCTCCACATATTTGGTGTTTCTTATGAGTGCTTACAATTCTAGACAAGTTCATACACATTGAAAAGTTAAACATTTTAACAATCGCCTTTTTTGAATATGATTCTTTTTAGTACAATAATATGATTTTTTAGTACATTAGATAATATTATCGCTTTGAAAGCGCTACAACTAACCAAAAGAAATCAAACATTTACGACTATTGCAGTCGTATGTAGTGTCCGGATTTTTGAAGCTGTTTTTTTGGACATTATTTAAATATTTTTTAATGATCAATCAGTAAATATTACAATAATTTTGCCTATAAAAGGTACTTAGTTTTCTTTAACATTTTAATTAAGTAATATAATGAAAGAAATAGTTATAGCAGTCAAGGAAACCTGTATGAGTTAGGATTTTGATCTCAAACGGAATGTTGAAAAATATTTAGAAGTACATATAGTGAAAGATTGTAGAAATTGTATTAATTATAGTACAAATATATAACATCACAGTGTAATAGAATATGGAATAAAACATTCACATATGTTTGTACGACTATTTCGGGGGTTTAGTATACAAAATACAAAATGTATGTGCATGAACCGACTTTGACAGACGTAGTACGTCATAAACCTTTCCTTAGTTTAGTGAGACGTGTGATGAAGTACAAATTACATAAATGTCCATGATTATATAAACATAATTGAACATAAATGTCCATGATTATATAAACATAATTGATTATATAAACATAATTAATATCAAAAATATAAAAGATGTGTAACAACTAGGAAATATCTTTAATAGTAATAGTATACATGATTTTAGCCCCATATTTAAATATAGTTTCTTTTAAACTTACCGAGTGTCGTTTGTTGTTAATATTTAAAAAAATTATATAATATTTAATTAATAAGAATGCATATCACATTGCCTATACAGTGTCAAGGCTCTAACTAAAGGCTCGTCCCCTAAGTTTAGAACTTAAATATATATGGCTTGTCAAATCGTATTTGATATATAGATTTGTATATTAAAAATAACAAAATATACAAAATACATGTACTGGAAATATATTTTTTTAATTATTTTATTTTATTTCTATATAAATATAATAATCCCTATAAATTGTATCGAAAGTATATAATCAGAAATTTCAAAATAAGTAAACCCTTCTTCATTTTCTTAACCACTTACGAACGTGATCCTATAAATATTGAATTTAATTTATGGTTTCAGAAAATTTCTTAAAAATTAGATTGCCTCAATCAAGGGGTAATAAACTTCAGAAATTTTTATTTAAATTGAAATAGAAAAATCAATTAATTTTGGAATACATTCAGCGACTAAAACATTATTTGTATAACAATATTAATTATAAACATTCATAATATTGACTATTTTGCATTAAATACAATCTAAATGAAATATATTAGTAAAATGAAGTATTATCAGTTGGTCTAGTAAATCTAACATATTTTATCAATTTTCAAAATTATTATCAATCTTCGAAATGGTACAAATCATGGTATAATTTTACATATATCACCAATGTCGAAATTATACAATTTCTAACCGTTTTATGCTTAATTCAACAAAAAAACATTACATTCAAGCTACATATTTTATAAAAACGAAACACCCCCAATTTTAAATATCCGCACATGAACATGATTAAACACAAACTTTATGTACGGAATATAAATGTATGCATATTTGATAGCATTCCACTCTTCAATAATTTAATAGATTTTTAATATCTATTTATGCTTATAATAACACTTATGTATATGTATTATGTATTTTGTAGGAAAATTTATTTAACAATCAGTTTAGTATTCCATATAATTCAATTCTATATTGTACTCCAAAAATTGAAAATTGTATGTAGTTATATTGATTAAACTAAAAACCTTTCCAATAATTCTATTTTATATATATCCAAATTCTGGACGGACAAACTGTTTCCAATTTATTTATATGTAAAGAATACATTTTGCATAGTTTGTTCTTTATTACAAAGTCGCATAGTTATTGTTTCAAAATAATACATACTGTAGTCCCACAAATACTAATATAAAACTGTGAAACTTTGTAATCACAATATGTTTTTAAAATAATCTAAATCTATTATCACAAAAGCTAGACCTAAGTAATAACTATTTAATAAAAGAATAATAATTTATATAATTTGGAGAATTTTTTAGGGACTTTGATTTTCGAGGAATTTTAAATTTCGAGAAGTTGGGTTTGTAATAACCCAACTTCTCGAAATTTAAAATTCCTCGAAAATCAAAGTCCCTAAAAAATTCCAATTATTTAAAAATCAGTTGCTACTAATCCTATAATTACTTTATATATTTCATCATTAACTAATTATAAATTTTAATATATATTTCTTAAATTTGAATTTTTATATTAATTACTTTTTACATATAATTATTTATTTATTTTTAATTTTTGTGCTAATATTTTCTTCTAGATCTAAGTTGTTTTCTTCTTTCTTCTAGATCTAAGTTAATATGAACCAAATAAATTGATTATTATAATCTATCGTAATTTTGATTAAGTTCAAATTTTTGCATACAATATTTCATTAATTTTGAACGGATTTTGTTTGTACAAAATTAATTTCAGGATCATAATTTTGTTATATAGTAAAGTAAATTATTGATTGCTGCCAGAACGCATAACGAGCATTCACTCAGTTCTGGCAGCTGTGTTATTATATATTTGCCCGCAGTTAACGATACCAATTATCTAATAATTTTTAATATTTTGCTATATTTTTTGTTATTATTTTTCAATTTATTCTGAAAAATCAATAAAAATAAAATCAATAACATCAAATACATATATAGTGGCCGCGATTAGCAATCCAATAAAATTTCTTTGCGTATACTTTATTATTTATTTAATATAAATATACATTTGCAATATTTAGTTCTATTTTTAAATCTAAAATAATAATTGTTCAATTAATTTGCTTGGGTCATGTAAATATACGTTATTTTATTAGATTTCTATAAACTAAACGCAATGGAATAAACTGTTTTGGCCAAAAGGAAAAAAATTATTCTAAAAAGTAAAACACTGAGTAGTGTAATGATGTGTAGTAATATTTGTTATAATATACCTAAAGCAAGGAAAAGGTATTTATTTAAGTGGCGTTCCTAGAAAATGGCGATCCGTTCACTTCACATAATGAATATATAATAAACTACTTATAAAGAAAATCCTTTATTAATACTGCGCTTTTCTTCATGAAGTTACATTTGCTGTAAAGTATAAAAACTATTGTCGAATATCATTTCCACAGACCAGTATTAATCTTAATCATCACATCACCTTTTATTTGACCTACGTTAAGCCCAAGGTCATAGCTGAGAGTGAATCTATGTTTCCGAGAAATAAGAAGATGTTAATTAAAATAATTGCAATATTGAAGTAGGTTAACCATACACACTTTCAAAATTAATATTTAAATTTAAACATAATGTCACCACAATAATAGTAACTCTCAAAATAAATGTCAATTTGTTTTATTTTTGGAACTAACAATTAGCAGAAAACGTATAATGTATGGGATGTTTCTTACCTCATATGGAGGCACATAGGGTATCCTTAAACATTTCAATAACTTTTTTATTGCAGATTTGATCTACTAATCTATATGGATTCCTTCCATAAATTCTTCTGTAGATAATATTAATTGCAAAAAAGCACAGCTTTGTAGTGATCCTGTGATAGTAAATTGGACTCGACCGCTACATTATTGCCAGTCATTCATTTCTGTAATTTTTATTAATAATGGTATCGATGTGGCCTCGTTCCAGGGACTTGAATCAACCACCTTAGTTATTATTGTTTTATTAGATTATTATGCATAGTTTCGCATGTTTGTCGCTAATTGTCTAGATACTACATATTTATATTAGCTTTAAAAAATACAAAGAAGAATTAGCTTTATATAATCACACCCATGAATTGTCGTATATTGATTAATGTAGGTAAAACTACTTATAAAGTAGTAAAACTACTTATAAAGTATAAAGTAATCAATACAAAAGAAAATATAAGGAGTATTATTTTTTAATTAAAAGCTTTGAATACCTACTTTTTTATTCTAAAATTAATATTTTTTTCAATAATTTCTTAATATTGTCATGTGGTATACTTTTATCAATGTCAAAATTTCCGTCTTGTAGTGCATAGTATTAAGGTAACTCCGAATTGTTTATAAAACTTGTATGTATTACGATAAACTGAATAGAAGCTATAATTCTATAACGTGTAAAAGATTTTTTAATTCGTACATATACATACATTAATAATACCGAACAATAATTTTGTAGTAAAATCGAAAACAATTTTTTTTAAAATACTTATATGATTAGAAACTGTTTCAAAAACTCCTGCTGTTGAAGACGGATGCACTTTTATTGAATATGGTTAAGTTACGTAACGTGGTATGGGACTTTTCTTAAAAGGGCTCTCCGATAAGATATATTGTTAGATAACATATCTTTTGCGTTTTTTTTAAATTACATTTTGATGAGGGTTAATAATGTATAAGACATAAAAATATATTTAGGGTAGTTAATTTCACAAAATATTATTTCCTAGTACCTGCTAAATGAACATAAAAGGTGTGAAATTTATACTAAAATTAAAATATTTTTAAACACTAAGCGCATGCGCTTTTGTAGTAATGTGAAAATCCAAATGTTTTTTTCACAGTGCAAAAAATAATAATTGTGTAGTGAGTAAAAGTTTACACAATATTGTATCGGAGTAATTATTATCTAAAAATAATAAAATGATAAACTTTCTATAATAAACTATATCATTTAAATTAAACAAAACTTTAATTTAATCAATATCCTCTTTCTATTTTTGCAACTCCTCCGGATTTAAAATAAACTGAACGTATTTTCTTCTTTGGCTCAACAGTCCATTGTGGGCCTAGGCCTACCTCTTTAATGTTTTTCCGACATTCTGTTGAAATTTAGGATCTACTAATTTTATATTAATTGCGCCTATAAATTCAAGCTAATTGCTTTCTAATGAGTCAACTTAGACGAAATCGAACCCACTAAGATTTATGACTCAGGTAAAATTCCTAATATTTTATCATTTGAAATTATATAATAATCAAAAACTATAATAATTAAGAGTTTAAAATGCCAATTACAATATGTGTATAAATAATCTTGATTTTGTATACAATAGTTATATATTTATTTTAAAAATGTAGTATTTTCAAAATAATAATCCACGTAAAGTAGGTGGATGTAAAATTATGTTCTTCTTGTGTCAACAGCCCGTTGTTGGTTTAGGCATTAGATGTATATATCTTAGAGATTTCTCCGACATAGTCTTTTTACATATGATATACTAATTTAATGTTCTGCTGCAGCAGAGAAACTATTCTCATGTAACAAGCTATAATAAATGAAAATGTGTGAATTCTCAGTTATTGTCTGTAATTTAATTGAACCATTTTTGCCTCAGTTTTAAAATTTAAAGATCTTTTTTCCATATATGCGAAAAATAATGCTATTTTCAATCAAACAAAACCCAAGGACGACATAATAAATCTACCATATCCATTTTTATTCCATACCCAATAATTTTCAAATGAGATTAATTTTAGTATTACTTATTAGCCATTTTATTTTACATATATGTATGTCGAGCAGCGGATATAAATACGAATTCTCTAAATAAAACATATAAAACGTAAAAAAACACAAAATCTCGTAACACAATTTGTGACTCTATAGCACAAACCTTCATATATTTAAATACAACTACAACAACAATATTTACATATTAATATATATATATATAACAATATTTACATATTAATATATATATATAACAATTAAAAAACTTAATTAAATGTTGATTATATCTGAGTTTTTTAATTAATTTACTGGGGAACTATTTAATAAATAATATTAAATTGATAAAATAGATTACAAGTATTTATAATAAATATTTAAGGGTATGTTTTGGTACCATATTTCTAATGGTATTGGGAAAAAAGCAATCTCAATACTACTTTTTAATATTTCACGATATTACTTTTTATTTTATCCCTACAACTTACAAATGAATTCAGATGCCATTTTTCGTGTTCTAAAACAATTTTTTTATAGCAACTGTATGTAAAAGAACAACAACGTTGTTGTAAAAATACTTTAAAAAATATTTTTTAATTTAATTCCAACATTGAAAAAAATTTTAAATGGCGCAAAACCATTGGTTGTATATAAATTGTGGTAATAATAAAACCAAGTCAATCGGTGGGTTAAACTAATTCAATCGTTACTTTATGAAGAAAAAACTGTATATATCGCGAAGGATTAACAAATTGTTTAATTTTCTCAAAACCTGTTTTACAACTTTGCTAAATGTATGTATTTATCTACAAGTTATATTTTTTTCCATGGATATGAATATTAAAGAAATCGGTTGAAACTTGAAATTTTAAAGTAAACGAATTGGGTAATATTGTATTAATGTTTACAAAAAGAAATTTAATAACATTGTTTTTAAATGTAAACTGTTGGCCCTTTATCGCATAATCAAATCGTAAAAAGTAAGATATTATGATTCTCCAAATAATTAAATCCCTGGTTATTTTTTGACAATAAAGTTTGATTTTAATCGAATAACGCATTACATTTTTTCTTCTTTATAGGTACATTGTTTTATAAATTGAATTACTCAATACGTATGAATTTTACTCGGATCTTTTACACGGAATGAGTCTCAGGTCTCAGAATAGATATTGTACAATATTGCCAATATTCCCAAATATACATATTTTTTCAATTCTTGAACAGATAAAATACAAAAATAAAAATTTGTTTTAGTAACGTAAATTAAATACGTTTTTTATTTTCATATATTAATTAAAATTACTTTATATAAAAATTTGTTGGGAGACGTGTAGCCAATTATTACTACAAACAAAATTAAAACTTATATAAATTTAAAATACAATATAATAGCAACAGTTTTACTCCAATGAAGTTTTAATTAATTACAAGTCATTTAATTGAAATGAAGTAAGGCATAAAACCGACGTATAGTTTAAAAAAAGGTTATAATTTTGTTATAACTTTTCACAGTAGATATATGTATATGTTTATACAGATTATACTTTAACATAAATACATATGTACATATATATAAAAATAATAATACATAATATAGTGTATAATATCCAAAATATTGTGAGGGTAAAAAAGTTTTCAAATTATTTGTCGCATCGTTGTCAACTCAACGAAAAGGAGACGAATATAAATGATAGTAGATAAATGTATATAGAGAACAGGAACCTTTTATTTTACAAACTATACATTTATAAGTTTTTTGGTACAAAATGATTCGCTCTGTTTACAGTGTGCACAAATTTAAGGAAATAGAAAAGCAATTCATCATATTTGGATTCTTAGGTCAAACAGTCTTGTTTCCATAAATGTTATTTATATTTCCTGTATATGTATATGTTAGATTATTAAATGGATATATTTCTCTTCTATTTTTGTTTTTTCTTTATATTGTAAAATTTTCCTGTCTGTTTTCTGTCTAAAATAACCGAACTGACCACTTAAATTGTCTAGTCGGATGTATTCTTATTTAATATATATTTCTGTCAAATCAATCGAAAACTATACAGTAAAATTCCAAATAGATACATATTTTTTTTAACAATATAATATTTACACTGGCATATACAGATGTATCTTTGAAATCACCACTTTTAAGGTTATTAAACAAGAAATATTTTACTTATGGAGTTTAACTTATGGAGATAACTATAAACTTTTGTTCGTATAGAACAACCCCAATCTTTTTAATTTGAATTTTTAAATTTTAAATAATAATAGAGAACAACACTTAATCTATGTATTTTTATTCCAAACTTTTGCTCTTTTTAAACATAACTTTTAAAAATCGGCAAGAAAATAAAACAATTTAGCTTCCTTAATTGCCTTTATATGGTTTGTTTATTGATTGCCTAATTTTAATTTTAATATGAAAAAATTTACTAATTGAATTTGAATTTACGATATTGAACTGATTTTATTTATGATTATGTCTATGAAGACAATAGACAATAAAGTTTATTTACCATAGTTTTCCTTGATTTATGTAACCGAACAATTGTCGAGAAAAACGTTGAAATTAGTAATAATCTTGTAACACTTCTTAGAACGCATAACTATCTATTGATATTTTATAGAATATTAATAATTATCTAAAAAATTTTTATTAATATAATAGTTGTTCGACTACTCGAAAATTGCACTTTTTTAGTTATTTTTTAAAAAGTTTTTATATTATTTATTATTAAATTGGTAAACCTTTATAAATTCAGAAAATTAATAAAATTTTGGTTTGGATTCATTAAACGTCACATCATTCCAAATAAGATATAACACACGATTTTTTTTTAAGAACCAATTGAAGTTCTAATTGTCGCCACTGGGGAAACGATCTACCAATAATTCGATATATCATTGTAGCTTAACCCGACATTATGTTGTTATTTGGAATTATACTAATTTAAGATGAATTCCGAATCACAAGTTCTTCTTAGGATACTTTTAATTGCAACACGCTAAAATTCCATAATAAAATATATTAGTTCTTATTGTAAAAATAGGTTCATCATTTTATTAACAATATGATATTTATTTATCTAATATTTGGTATTCACATAGAAAAACATTTAAAATCAATCTTTATGTACAATGAATTTAAAAAATAAAATGTGGGTCACGAAACTGATGGGAAAAAGAGATTGAATAAAGCGCCACTCATATTATAAATTTGATTTATTAATAGCGTAAAGTTTATTATCATAATTTTTTTTTTAATTTAAATACGGTGATATAAAAATACCAGAATTTTTTAGTACTAAATAAAAAATACTTATAAATGTGTGATGGTTGCCGGTTGGGTGTAAAAATAATAATATGAAATTTTTTTAATTAATTTTTTATATGATGAATATATTATGTACACACATATACATACATATATGTATGTATATATTTCTGCACGTAAGTAATTTTTTTTGCAAACAATTAACTTTACTAATAATTTGTTATATACGAATATTATTCATCAATAGCTTTCCAAGAATTGAACCGAGAATGAATTAGGTTTTTAACATATGATTCTTTTTGTCTGTAAAGAAATCATTCATGTCAAGACAGTTTAACTTATTTTTAAGTTCACATATCCTCAAAGAAACAGTTGCTCCTATAAATTATCATCTAATGAACTAATATTTAATAGCAGACATATTTAAATTGTCATGTTTCAAAAATTTGAAAAAAAAATGTATTTTAAACATATTCGGACTAAATTTTAATGCTGTCACAAATAATTTCAAAATAATTCTTAATCCACTAAATATTTGGATTATTAAAGATTATAACTTGAGAAAAGTTACTGTTTCCGGGGACATACACACTAACGTATATATCACATGAAGTCTTTTTTGTATAATCATAATAAAATGACTTATATTTTTATAAACTAACAATATTCTGTATACTGCTTGCTATACTCAATAGTCTAAATATCTATACTATACATTATACAATAATTGTCGTCTTGTATTAAATCTTCAAAATTTTGACCATCAAAATATGTTATTTTTTATCTATGTCACATAAGCCATCACCATTAGACAGATTACAAGCACATAATATTAAATTTTAAATATAGTTGCTGTTGGTTTTTTTTTTAATATATATAACACATTCGTATAAATAAGCTTACATGATAGCTTAGCTATGTATATAACTGAATTTTTGTATTCATACATATAGTATGTCTATATTGTAATATTCCATGAAATAATATTTATAAATATTTATTACGATATTGTAAAGAAATCCACTAATACTAAGAATAAAATAATATAACCACCTGACATTTCATATCACATGTTCTAATGGAATTTGACAACGTCAGTGTCCATTTGAAGCATTTTACAATTTCGTTTTTTATGTAAATAATAAAGGTCTGAGCAAAGTTATGTACATATATGTGTAAATCTTATTGAAAATTAGCATTTTGAACGAAGTGAAAATTTGAATATTTTTAAAGAAAGGAGAACTGATTTGAATGATCTTATAGAGACGTGAAATTATTCTGGAATTTTTTACAAATTCCTCCTTATCGAATATTTTTCCCATTTTTAATATGAGAAATTCTTTAAAATTAATATACTATTTATGTATGAAAATATCAATATTTTGGAATTTTTCAATTTGTATTTCTAATTTATATTAATAAACTCAATGTCTAAATAATATTACGATTACCTATATACTAAACTTACTATTTGTTCTCTTGATGATTTTGTATTTTTTTTGTAGTAATTTAAAAAAAACCATTTATGTACATACATATTTTATCAAAAAATTATGATTGTATTAAATTATTTGTATAAGAAACAAAAACCACATATACATAATATCAACACACAAAATATATATCATAAACAAATAAAATCGACTTGATTGAAAAAAGTTGTTAATTCCCTTCCCTCTTATTTCTTAAATCTACTGAAAAAGGTTTGATTGATGTCAGCCAGTGTAATTTTATTTTTTTAGTATAGAAATAATCCTAAAAGACTATAAGGAATGTAAACTTATATTATGTATGTACATTGTTCCATATTTCTTTTACTATCGATTGATACTTTCTTATTATTGTGTAAATATTTTAATACGATGAGCAAAAAATATTTTTTAAAATCGATATAAGGAAAAGAGCAACTAACCTAACATAAGAATAACTTTTTTTTGAAAAATAAATGAAGTTAAAAAAGAACAAACAAATAAATAATTTGTGTTTTTATTATGAAAGGGAATCTAAAATCTTTATTTACCATGGCAGCCCAAATATAGCTTGCGCAAAAAAAATGATCATACATAGTTTTATTTTACTTCACCTTGTACTTTGTCAAACAAATTTTTTGATTCAATTTGTAGGACAATGAATTTTAATTTAAAAAAATAGAATTTTCCACGAATATAAGACTGGTAAAAAGCATGGTTTAATTTGTTATTATCAGTGTTAGGTAATATGATTTTTTTAATATTTCAATTTCTTATGAAAGGACGATATTTATATAATATCTACCTATAATACCTATATGAAACAGAAAATTTATATAATATCATCGTATCGAAATTTTACACTTTATTTTCCACACCTTTTTTTCTAATTATAATTAATTATATAATTTTATATGTAAATCTAAATGATTTGATTTTGTTGATATAGCTCAAAAAAAGTGTTAACATAAGAATTTTTTAAATTATTTCAACATCAAGAATTGATAATATTAAATCAACCACTCAGGGAAACATATTGAAAATAACAAATAATATGCAAAAAATTTTGCCTATATGAAACAGAAAATTGAAAAATTCTTTTTTATTAAAAGTAGTCCCATTTGTATTGCTTTAAAAAAATAAAAAATAAATAAATAAAAAAATTTAAAAACAACTGTTACGTTATTTTCTGTTAATGTTTTGGACAAAAGTAATTTTCCAATTTCCCAGATAAGTTTCCTTTTCGAATAATAAAACACATAATATAAAATTACTAAGAAAAACGAGTAAATATTGAATAGGTCTCTCTTTATTGTGTATATCTGTCACGAAAGCGGTACGAAATTGATTGATGAATGTCACAGACATTTTGGTAAGAGGAACAAAAGTATGTATATATACTATAAGGTTTTTGGATGTTCAGTTTTTCGCCCTCCGAAAATAAAAATAAAACAAGTAAATATTGTTTACAAAAGAATTTTAGCTGTGTAAACATACATACATAGTATATTATTTAACTTTTTCTTAGGTAACTTTTACTACATACAATTTGAAATTGGGAAGCTTTCAATTTTAAATTTTTAAGCTAACATATACATAACTGTGTATACAATATGTATATATTTTAGAATATTACCATTTTTTTATACTTAAAAATATACATATTTTGTTTATATACTACTTCTTTGTCAATATAGTATCTTCTATTAAGAATATTCTATAAGCAACAGGAATATAATAGAGTCTGGAAACATTAATCAATTTGTCAATAGAAATTAATTTAAAAAATTATATATTATAAATAACATATTAGTGTGCGAAAAAGTTTCTATGTATAAATATCACTTAAAAATTAAACAATATTAAAATATCATAAAATTTACGTGAAATTTATAAGGTAAGATATAGTTACTATTCTAATTTAAAAATTAATTCAATGTCTTAAATACTTTTAAAAAATATATGTACATATATGATGTTCATCATATATGTAAAAAAAATGTTTTTCTTTGAAGAGTCATACATGGTTTGAATGAATAAATATATTATATATTTATCCATTTTGACATTCAGTCTGATAAAAATACACGAAACATTAATGAGTATCATTAATTTGAAAGGCGCGGGCATCTTAAGCTTACATGTAGATGCAAAGAAGATTTATGAAAATATCAAAAAATAATGATTGGATTTTGGGTATCAGTTTAGAAAAAACTTACTAATACAAATGGAAGGACTTATGAAAAACATGTATCGCTGTTAATAAGATAATGATAATTTCTTGTTATTATTTTAAATGTGTCAAAAAAAGGAAGAGTTTTATCTTTAAATTTATGGCACAGTTTTTTTATTTGCTGGTTTAATTAAAAAAGTACAACAAATATATCAGTAGAATAATATTTAATTTTGATGTACATAAACTCATAGTTATGTATCCGCATTAGATTATCCCTTAATTTGTATTGAAATTATTTTGTTTAACTATACAAATAAATAATTTTAATACAAGTTAAGGGATAATCTAATTTCTAAAAAATATATTTAAGGAAAGCCAAATAGTAATAGCAAAGTAAGCTTGAACCGAAAATACTCTTAATTTTATATAAAACATTTAACCAATATTTACATACCTACTCGTAAATTTTATATTTTCATTTGAGTTTTTGTTTTATATGTCACATCAAATAAATAAACTAAAATTTTTATTTTACACTCTATTTCGTATTTCAAATTGCAATTTTGTAATATGAACATTTTAATTAATTTACGTATTATTTAAGAAAACGTCTAAAAGTACCTATATAGTAATTATTTTGATGAAGCTAGATATATATATACAATGTGCTTGCTTGTATTAAAATTCAACACAGTCTGTTGAAGACTTCAAACAATTAATTTAATAATTTATATGTATATATGTATTAATTTATCTTAAAAATTATTAAATGATAATAAGAATTTTAGTTTTCAAATATTTCTGTATTATTTGAATGTAAAATTAACATATACATTTATCATAATATATTTATGTAAGAGAAATATTTTTAATTATAAAATATTTGTGTGTGTTTTTTTAGGTACAGTGAATGCAAATGGTGAAACAAAACGACAAAGAACCTCATACACACGCTACCAAACATTAGAACTAGAAAAAGAATTTCATTTCAATCGGTATTTAACTCGCAGAAGAAGAATTGAAATTGCTCATGCACTCTGTCTGACAGAAAGACAAATAAAAATTTGGTTCCAAAATCGACGAATGAAATGGAAAAAGGAACATAAAATGGCATCAATGAATATAGTACCATATCATATGGCACCATATGGTCATCCGTATCATCAATTTGATATTCATCCATCACAATTTGCACATTTGAGTGCATAGGACGCGTGGCACTTTTCGGGTACTGGTTAGAGGCTCAATCAGTTGTACCAGGAACCATATCAGGGATATCAAAACAATCAGGATAGCAGCAATTCATTGTTTAGCAATTCTGAATGTTCGAAATATCCCCAAGAGTTTTGATCTCAAATAATATAATTGTAATACAAAACATACTAAAATGATAATAAACAAAAATGAATTCCTTGGTACAACTGATTTGGGTTATAATAATTCAATTACAACATATGTGATTTATACAATATGTGTGGGTTTATAATACTGGTCATTTATATTATTTGAATATATTAACCACCCTACAATATTATTTATTTTCGGTTACGTTTTGTTTTACTTTCAAAGAAGAATATTTTGTTTATTGCATATATCAAAATAGAGCTTATTTCATTATTTTTTGAATTTATAAAGAACTTGGTATATCATAATATCCTATTTGTTTCTTCAACTATAATTAGTAAAAATATTAGATTAATTTAAATTTGAAGTTTCGAAATTTGTCATGTCCAGTATATAAACCAAAATCTCTAAGCAGTATTCGAAAAGCCGTTAGGTTTAAGTCTCTACTTAAGTAATTACGGTAAGTTTAGCTTTAAGTACATTAAGAATGCACTAGATGGCGATTATTATTTCGTTAAATTTTATCCGAGCCACTATTTACACCCAAAATATAAAATAACCGGAGAGTGTGTCATGACTAAAACAACTGATTTAATTTATAAACATTACATAATATTTTATTTTATTCAGAAATTTTTTATCATTTGTAATTGCCTATATATAATTAAGGTAAATTACTCTTAAGATTAATTCTTGTTTATATTTGTATAATAAGACAAATTTGCAGGCCAAGCGAAAGGAAAAGCATCAAACAAATTTCATGATATTAAGTTGTTGATTAATTTGTTTTCCATTAATATAAACATGAAGGATAAGGAGAGGGACCATTAATCAGCATATATGTTAATATGGATAGTTAAATAATGTCGTGATAATATTCCTACATACAAATTTTAAAACTATTATCAATACTAAATAATTATCAATACTAAATATAATTGTTTATGATTATTCTGTTTTCTAATTTTTAGAACATTGGTTTAAATTAGCATAATATTGCAAATAATACTATGATATATCCTGTATTACATTACGATATATCAGCATGGCACCTTGGGAAGATTCTACTCATTTCACATATCAAATTTTATTAAAAAACTCTTAAATTATATTACCATTAGTGTAGAAAAGTATGTAAATTATAACTTTTCTTCAATTAAAAATATAATCAATATACTTAACTTTAACACTTATTTAGTAATTTCTATCTAATTATACAATTTTCAAGTTAATTTTCTTCAATTTTCAAGTAAAATTCTTTGAAAATTCTGTAATTTAATTTAAAAATTGTATATAAAAAAGACTTTCAGAAATTTTTGAGTACCTCTAATATTCGAAGCTTGTATAGT
Organism: Empis stercorea; assembly: GCA_949752835.1. Classification (NCBI taxonomy): domain Eukaryota; kingdom Metazoa; phylum Arthropoda; class Insecta; order Diptera; family Empididae; genus Empis; species Empis stercorea. The sequence goes on along the minus strand of OX457086.1, from coordinate 38,539,483 downwards.
TTAATATATGAAGCGTTGAGTGCCAAGCTACAAAAATATCGTTCAGATAAATTAACATTACATGAATGCCTTTTTATGAAATGTGGTGGTTAGCAACAAAATATAAAATTTTTCTAACTTACAATAAAATGTTTAATATACTAAATATTTACATATAAGTTTTAAATTGTGATATATACGCATATTTGTAGAACCAAAATAAACCATGAGTTACAGATTTCACATTATGTGGTTTAGGCACCTAATGCACTCAACCCTTCATATATTCTTCTTCTTAGGAAGCAACCGACAGAAATTCAAATTAATCCACTTTTACTTATAAAAAAAAAAATAGAAATATTGAAATTTCTGTGTTTAATTGCTAGAATTTTGTATGTAGAATTTTAGAATTTTATATATACATATATTATACGAGTATACATATATAATATAGAATTTTATATATACATATTACATACATGTTTTGCACTCCAAATTCAACCTTTTGCAAACCAAATTCAACTTTTTGCAAATCAAATTCAACTTTTTGCAAATCAAATTCAACCTTTTGCAAATCAAATTCAACCTTTTGCAAATCAAATTCAACCTTTTATAAAAACATTCGAAAAATTAATTTTTACCTTAAGTTAAACAATTAATAATTAGATAATTTATAATCTAAGTAAGCAAAATAATATTTATTGATGAATCTGGATTTAATTACCATCTTCGCAGAACAAAAGCACGTTCTACAGTCAATACACCGGCCCGGGTAATTGTACTAACTATCAGAGAACGGAATGTATCCCTGATTGCAGCGATAAATACTCAGGGAATAATATTCCATGATATAATTGCACGTTCTAATGTGAACTCGAATATTTTTTGTGATTTCATTCGTATTTTAAAAATTTAGAAGAACATGATTGTAGAAGCGTGGTTAATTTTAGACAATGTGCGGCTCCACAAAAGTCTGGAAATTCGTGAGCTTGTGGCGCGGACAAGACATACTCTTGTATTTCTGCCACCATATTCACCAATGATGAATGCCATTGAAGAAGTTTTTTCTAAAATCAAATTTTATGTGCGTAATTATTAGCTGAATGTGTAAATTCTTATAATTTAGTAGAAGTTATTGAACAAGCTGTGGCAACTATTACCCCCGAAAATTGCAATAATTATTATACACATATGTATATGCAGTTGCCATTAGCCGCTGCAGGAGAATCACTGTAATCATGATTTATCTATACTTAATTATTAATTAATTTATTTATTTCAAAGAAAATAAAAAATTCTAATTATTAATTTATTTTTATAATTTGAATTTATTTGATGTTAATTGAAATTAAAATTATTTATAATCTTCATAGAACCATTTAATTCTTTTTTTTTTCAAAAGGTTGAATTTGATTTGCAAAAGGTTGAATTTGATTTGCAAAAAGTTGAATTTGATATGCAAAAAGTTGAATTTGATTTGCAAAAAGTTGAATTTGGTTTGCAAAAGGTTGAATTTTGAGTGCAAAACCTGTATATAACTTCCTTTGTTATTCTATAAGAACTGAATACATTTTTAATCACCTTATCCTTGAGATAACAAAAAACTTCCATATTGAGGAAAATGTAATGGCACGACAAATTATGTTTTTAGAACGACAATTGCTCCACAACAAAATCTGTATTGAACACGATAAATGATGTTGTTGTCACGACAAATAACGAATTTACTTAATATGTATTAAGTTAATTTAATATTTTGATATTGCCTTAAACTACAAACTTTATTGCTGTAATCTGTCCTTTATTTAAAATTTTGCCGTGCTGCGTTCTAATTTTGTCGGGCGGATGATTTTATGCCTTCCATATTTGCCCTAAATGATAGAAAGGACATTTTTAATTAAATAATACAAAAAAAACTCTTTTCATCTTTGAGATTTCATTCAGTATATAATTTCTTTTTGTTGTTCTAGAATCTAGATATTATATTTTAAACAATTTTAATACCATTTGAAAAACCTTTTTAAAACTTATACTTAATACATACGATATCTTGCAAAATGTGTTTCAAAATATGAAAGGACCTAATTTTATATTTTCTGGAAATTATGAGTCAATCTGAAGACAGGAAATTATGAGTCAGGCGCAGAATTGGGGCTTTAATCGATAGCGTTAACTTAAAAAAGTTTCAACATATGGAAATCAATGTAAGCGAACACAATACCAGCAGTTAACGCTAGGCGAAAAAAACGCCAGCGCTGGCTTTCAACAAGTTGAAAAATGAACGCCTGCGCTAGACTATTTTAATATTGGTGAAAAATCAATTTTTTGGGAGGCAAAAACTTGGCAAAATACAAAATATAAAAGTTAAAGTTAACGCTATCGATTAAAGCCCCCATTCTGCGCCGGCCTTCAATCTGAAGACAATTAAATTAATTCAAGTATTTTGTTACAAAAGGTATTTAGTACAATATTTAAAAATAAATATTGAAATTAGTCAACGATAAATTTTCATGAATTTATTTGATTTCCTATACACAATACATACATATATTATTTCGAGTATATATTTCAATATGAGGATGCATGGTAGATGGAGGCTATGTCGCTTAAAATTTATGACATTTATAGTTTATGACATTCAGTCTGCGCTTTTTGATATTTTTAGAATTGTTGATTTTACAAAATCAATTAAATTAATCAAAATATTCAAAAAATGTAATGATACTATAATCAATAATTTGCAGTCTTAAGCTATAAATCATCTTCTTTTGTATTATAATAAACAGTTCGTATGTTATTAAATTTCTCTTAGTTGATTAGATATAATTAATAATATTTTGTTTGTTAACATTTTTTTTGTAATTATACAATTTTATGTATTCTATATTTTATTTAATTAAGAGATATAGCCAAACTTTTAAAAAAAATTAATGCAAATAAAACAAATTCGGGAAAAACAGGGCTTTTCAGTTTAATAATTTTTAGAATAAAATTTAAATTTTAGATTGTTATTTGCGTATATATTTTTATTCTGTGGATTAAATGAGGAATTAAAAATAATACAAAAACCTTTTTTAGTTAATAATGTTCTACTTAAAATTTACGTTTGCTTAATATTTTATTGTATAATTGTAATTTTCAACAAAATATAAAGCCGTCTCTTTTGAACAAGACTTGACATGTTTAGTACCACACTGAAATTTAGGGTGTCAAAATTTCTAAAATATACTCAATTCTCAATTCATTGTGTGCACAAAATATGATATAAGAATGTGCACAAAATATGACAAATAAGATTGTTTGAAATTACAAGTATTATAATTGAAAATTGAAAAATAATTTTATTTATTATAATTTTTTATATGTACACAATAAACATATAAATGATACCGCTCTACCTACCTATAGTAGTATTTTTTTTATAGTTAAGTTTTGATTACACAAAATAAAATTGTGATCGGATATAAATATTTATCATGTAATAAAATATATTATCTTAGTAAAAAGAAACGTTTTTTTCGGAAAGTATTTTACTTAATTTTATGATTAGTGCACTCTCCCTTATACATATACATACATATAAGCATATATTAATTATAATAATCATAACATTTAATAATAATTTAAGTTAAATAGTGAAATGTTTGTGTAAGAGAAAATGATTATACATATTAAGTAATATATTCTAAGTTGAAGATTATACAGTTAATAAGTATCTTAAAATTTGAAAACAATGTAATATAAACAATAAACAAGTATACCCAACAATTTCATTATTACAAAATTAAATGAAAAATTTAACTGAAAAATGTCTTTTCATTTATTTCTGTGCAATAACTAGAGAAAAAAAATATTTTTAAAATTCAAAAATAAAAAAATTAATTTTAAATTAAAAAGGCTTGTAATTTATTATTGATTTTAATTATTTAATTATTATATAGTTATGAGTTTTTGTTAGAAATTAAGAATATTTTGCACACATCAAAATGTATTATTCATTATCATTTTTAATGTGGTATTATTTAGTTTAATTTCTCCACAAAATTTTGGATTAAATTTCCTTTTCAAAAAATATATATAAAAACATTAAATGTAATGCATTCCATGTAAAAAATACTTAAAATATTGAGATTTTAATTAAAAATAGTAATATTTAAATAATGTAACAATATGTATGTTTACATACATCATACATATATATATATATATATATATATATATATATATATATATATGTATATGTATATATGTATATATATATATATATATATATATATATATATATGTAGATATGTATATATACAAATTTTGAAAAACTGTAAAACAATATAATTATAATTAAAAAAAACTGTTTTATTTTTTTATTGGAGTACTTTAAAATTCGTAAGATTTTAATAGAAATTAAAAATATGTGAAATAAAGGTGCAAAATTGCAAGGGAAATTTCCAGTTAATAATTTGGTAATATAAATATGCGCAAACTCAATAAACTGTCCGCGTGGAAATAGAAACATGAATAGAAAAGGAGACCTTAATATATATGGTAGAACAACATCAGCATCGAAATATATTTTAAAAAAGCTCTATGAAAACTACTTCCGTAATTATTTTTTACACACTATTATAGAAATGCCATTAATTTAAAGAAGTAAATATTTTAAAATTAACGAGTCAATAATAAATTTTGAATTTAATATACGAGTATTTCTAATATGTATATCAAAAATTTCCTATCCAAGATTTTAGAAATTTACGAATATATTTTGATAAAATTTTTGATTAGGATACCTCCATCATGATATTGATGTTGCAAAAACTTAAAAAATGCAAATTACAATTTGGAAAATAGGGAATAATTTTTGACCATATGTACTTAAAAATATTGTATATACATGCGATGTCATTCTTTGCCTCTATCTAACCTAACGAAAATATTTTCGAAAACCTTTTAAACATTTAATGTATTTTAAATTTAATAAATTCTAAATTCTAAACTAATATAAGTAATAAGAAATGCTGGTTGCAGTGATACTATATTTATTATAGTTTTTACATACTTACATATATGTAATCAATCCAAATTGAGCATTGAAAAAGTTTCTCCAAAAATAAGTTTGACATACATTCACTAATTTGTTAAGTTCTTAATTTGTCCGTAATTATCTATTTTCAAAATTAATTTTCATATTTAAATTATTAATTGCTATAAAAAAAATTAAAATAAAAAAAATGCTTGTTCACAAAGCCTTGTGCCATCGCAAATTTATCAATACATATTTTCATATCTTTTCTGATTAATTTATTCTTGGTGCAAACTTTTATTATTATTATGTACATAATATTTATAATATACCAAATTGTATACTTACAGGAGTAAAAATTCTTTAAATATCAGGTCTTGAATTTTAGTGGATTTTTGTCAATGTTTGTGGTGAGTGAATATAAAAGAAACATTTTCAAATGAAAATATGTTAATAAATTAAATTAATTCTGCAATATATTTATCAACATATAAACTATTTAATTAATCCGTGATATTAGAGCTAAAAAGGTGTAATATGTAATATTTAAAAATATTAAAAGATATAAAATTATTTAAAATTAGAAGATAAATATATAAAATTGGAATATGTTCAATAAATTTACAGTTTGAATTTAAATTTATATGGGATTTCCAGGTAAGAAATTATCATGTAATTATATATTGTATAATAAAATTATTCCAATAACAATAACAAAGTTAAATAAGAATTATCCTTGTTATACCTATTAAAGTGACTCTATTCACTTTACTCTATTCACTTTACTAAAAGTATGAGGGATTAATTTCACCCCATTGTTAATTAATTTAATTAAATAGAAAACTGATGTACGAGTATAATAAAATTATTTTGTTAAGTATAGATTAGAATATTAATTTTATATTTTTGCTGATTTATAGCTCTTTATATACTATTCAGGTAAGTATTTCAAAAGTAACTGCAAATATTATTGGTCAACAATTTAACAAATAATTAATACTGACACATAATGTAAATATCGATCTTAAGGTTATAGTTAAAATCAATGATTTCTCTTTAAGATAAACATAAGTTCTCGTATGTTTGTATACAAATATTCATACATTGATTTATGTATATTTTGAATTTTTAACTACGGTACAATATTTTTTGAACGAATTCATCTAACTAAAATGAATATATTTTTATAAGAAATTACAAGAAAAAATCAGGGCTTTTAGAAATAATCTTCAAAAAACTAATACACATAAATAGGCATATCCATCCTTACGAGTTCCGGATTTTAAATACGTACATAGAAAATTGTAAAAAAAAATTACACTCTTATATTATAATAGTGAAAATATACATAAATTTACAAAATATTGTATTTCACTCAAGAGTGAACACATAATAATTTATATTATTAAATCCAAACAATTATTTTCAAAACCAGGCATCTTCATAAAATACATATATATATATTAACTAGTTCAATTATTAAAAAACTTATTTCCTTATTTGTAAAACTTTTGAATCTAGCTAATTGTATCCAGAAATAAAAGTTTCGGACGGCACAAGGTAAAGTTAAATTTAAGTGTAGTTTAGTTTTCAGTTTAGTTAATTTTTCATATAAATAATATATACTCTTTTCTGCAAATCATACAATTATCCCTAAATTTTATAAAACATTTCAATATACTCGTATAGTACATACACAACTGTCAGCTTGAAGTGTTAGTAAGTAAAATACTCTCTTGTTTTCCCAGCCCGATTTCATGCACAATAAAAGTTAAGAATAATATTTTGAAAACTCACACAAATATTCTTGATTCTTTCGATTTAAAGTTTATTTTTTACTGTTCTATAAGGCATTTAATTGCAAAGATTGATTGAACATAAAAAGAGATGTGAAACCCAGGGGAAAATGTTTACATGAAAAAGAAAATCAATAAAATTAAATAATCTTTTGAAAATTAAAATAAACTAAGTTAGCCCTAGCAATATTTAAATAACTAAAAAAGAGAAATTTCTAAATTTCTGGTAATTAAAAAACAAACAAATAATTGTATGCAGAAATTATGGAGCTTAGTGTTTTCAAACAATTCTCCTTACAAATGGATATATGATATTGTGTATGTTTATAATAATTTTAAGGAACTAAATGCAGTTCTGTATCCAGGGCGTAATTTTTCTGGAATCTAAAGACAGATTGCTTATAATTTAGTTTGTTTCTCAACACTTTACGTGTATTTCATTCTATATATTTTCCTCGTAATAGGCACCACTCTACCTCTTTCAGTCTTTTTTCTTTCTTTCTCTCTCTCACTATTTCTTTCTGTACTGTGGTAAATTTATTTTTTTAGGTTTTGCACATTCAACTTCAGTATGGCTGGAATCAGTCTGAAATTAAATGGCACTGTAGAAAGACTGTGCCTAATATAAAACTTGTTTTTGTTGAGTGATTAAAAAAAATGTTAGCATAAAAACTTGAATAATAATTAAGTTTGAAATTATATTTTTACATTTTTCCACGTATAAAAAGTTTTATTTTTTGTTACATTTTGCTTTTAAATAAACATATAATTTTGTTAAGTATAGTTAATGTAAGTAAGCTTAAAAACACTTTTACAAGGTTATAAATAATTATTTTATGCATAAAATCAATATAAAACTGCATAAATTAAACCATATATTAAAATTAAATAGAGTGTTTTAATAATATAATTTATAGTAATTATAATGAAAGTAATTTAAATAAATCTAATATCTTCATTTAAACGTTATTTATTAAGAAAATGGAGTGTATGTGAAAATTATCCTGGTAGTTTTTTAAATCAATGAATGCGCAAGACATTTACTTATTCTATTGAAAAATTTGGTGCCATATTAAAAGGTATAAATGTCTTCAACACAATTATAAAGGTATACATTTATCTAGAAAAGTTGTATAATGCCTTATTTTAGAAATTTTGTATATTATGTACACATACACAAATTTATATCTGCCATATCTTTATTTTATGAATGCTATATAGTTGAAACTTTCCTGCGCAGGCAGAAGACATATTGAATAGATTCCATTTATAATCCACATAAAATATGGAAATTATGCATACATATATATTTATCAACAAAAACTAGATCCTTGTTCAGGATACCAACAAAAAAGTATTATCAGCCTGGGTGAGTGAATTCACCCAACATAGAGCTCATTATTACAAATATTTTTATTCGAACCCGGCTAAAGAACATGTGTATGTACGTACCTCGAGACGCGCTAAAATGAAAATATAACAAAAAATGTTTGGCCGCACCCTTCGCTCTCTATTAATATTAGAATAGCTGCGTAAAAAAAATAAAACACAAAATACTGAAGTTTTTATTAAATGTGTGCGTGAAGCGTACACTAGCATTATTCGCTATTGCCTTTTGCCGTTCATCCCTTCATAAAAAATTTAAACATTTTTTTTTCTTCATAGTATTTAAATCTTTTTGATGACAATAGTCGCATATCGGAAACAAAATGTTTTCTTATATTAGTTTCATTTACACCCCTATTACGGCTTTGGTGATAGAGAAAGCAGATGTATTTATATATGTATACATTGAAGGGTAATCGCACTAACACACTACTCAATATTATGCTGTTCCTAAAGCCATTTAAGAAATAAACTAAAAAAATATATATATAAAAAATTTAAACTTGTGCTATTTAATTTGATATAGAAAATCTTTTTTAGATTTTCTGGGCTTAATACTGATTCTGATTGTACATATTTAGTAAATTTTACATATGGAAAAATTTTTTATTTAAATCTTCAATTATGAAGCACACATTTTTTTTATTAATTGTGAAATTTTTTTTTAATTTACACAAAATCGTTAAAAAATTATAGAACTAATTTATACATTATATACACGTACATAAAATATATGTAAATAAAAAATATATTTAAAAAGTTAAGTGTATTATTTTAATTAAGTGTATTATGTTAATTTAATTTCAATTTCACAAAATCTGATAAATAACTTGAACCTCACGACTAATTTAAAGTTGTTAATGGGAATACAAATAAGAAAATTCAATTAGAGTATTTCTGCTAACTTCACCTTCAGTACCTTGATACTTAAAAATTAAATTGAAATAACACATGACTTCGGTTAATGGAAATATGAGTTAATAATACAATATTTGTATCATTAATGAATTTAAAAATTAAAGCAGCAGTGGCCTCAATTGGAAAGAATAATAATATTATATATGTATGTATATATTAACACACATATGTATATATTAATTAGCGTTTACTTATGGCTCCAAATTATAATTATTAAATAATTTATTTTTATTATTCAAAAACGGATTAGCTATAATTGAACTAAAAAAAAGTAAATTAATATAATTTTATGGTAAATTATCATATGCCATTAAATTCTGCCATAATTACAATATATTTGGCGAATTAGTTTTCATCAATAATAAAAACTAAAGGAAAAATTATTAAAAAAAACAATTTCCAGTAAATTCATTTTGATTGATTTTGTGTGATTTCACATTTTAATTTTATTATGCTAATCAAAAATAGTTTTTTCATGATAATCATTAAGGTATTTAACACATAGATTTGATTGAAATGATATACCAACACGGAAATAAGTAATCATCATTGATATGGTTTTTGTGAAAACAATTGCCCCAAAACTTAAAGGGTAGTTGGTATTTTTAATACATATACATTTTAATTAGTATATCATTAGATATTAAAATCAACCGCTTTACCAATCATTTTCTATAATTTAACATCTATAAAATGAAATATTTACGATTTAGAGAGAGAGAGAATTTAAAGCGATGTCATGCATGAACATGAATACATCCTTTAATTTGTGAATAGCAAACAAATTTTCGGCTAATAATAAGAAGAACAAATTATAATGCCGTCGCAATTTTTAATTATAATATCGTTATTCCTGTTTATAATATTTTCCGTCTGCTACATTTTTGCTGATTTTGTTACTTTGAATAATTATATATTTAATTTAATTAAAGTTAAAAATTAATATCTCACTGCATTTTGCGTAACTACATCATGTATTTTTTTAGCAATATTAAGTCTTTTGAATATTTTATTCTTTTTTGACAAAATTAATATTTATTTTTTGGAGCTTTGCTTAAAAATATCAAAGACTTAAATTAAGAAATTTTTCGTTACATATGTATGTAGTATGTATTACGAAAAAACTAAAATCCGGTTTATATGTACATACCAACATATTTATGTATCTTGAATACTGCCAAAAAGCTTTAAAAATAATAATAAAGGCAAGAAGTAAATGTGGGATAGAAGTTAAAATAAAATATAGTATTACTTAATAATTTATTTTCTAGTGCTGTTATCAATTTAACTGCGTAACTTTTAGTTTAATATTTATGTACATATTTGATTGCACAAAAAGATTATATTAATTAACATAAATATATATTTTGCTCATTTTGTCACAATGTATCTGCAATTTCTTAATATTCCCAAAACGAGAATTAGCATATTTCAATAACAAATAATGAATAAAACACAGATATGTAGTAAAATTTAATACACATATCAGACTATACCCCAGTAAGAAAAATATTTTTTCGATAAAAGATGAAAACGGTTCGTTCAACGTTCAATTTAATTAATATATGATTATAATATCTAATAATTAAAATCGAAAAATAAACAGTGTTTCGAACCTGGATTTTTGGGTTCGGTTCGAAACACTGAAAATAAATATTGAATTCAAAGGTTTAGCATTAAAGTATGTAGATGCAGCAATCAGATAGATATGTAATTATATGTACATATGAATATATTAAAAAGTTTAGAATTTTTATATTTTATACCGACTTCGCCCGGTAGTTGAAAGTTGAAACATGGAAATACAAAACTTGATGACATGTGCAAATATCAAGTCGCTACGGTTCACCGTTCACCGTTTGGGAGGACTTATTGTGACAGCAGACAAACAAATGTATTTATAAGATTCAAGGTTTTTACGGTATAGTTTCTGTGTTTATTTTATTAGAAAAGCTTTAAGATTGAAATCAAAGTTTTTTTTGCTATTAACCATAATATATAAAACTTATCTTTACGACTAGTATCGTTGTGACTTAGTTCATTTTCGTATGTTTAATTTTTTCTTAAATTATTTTCGATTATGATTTTTATTATATTGACTTTTATTATTTAAAGTTTTCTATTTTAAAAATTCGAATTCAGAATCCTCCTCTAATATTTTATATTTTATTATGATTAAGAATTTTTTGGTATATTCATTTCTAAAAAATCTCCAACATTTGAAACTGGTTTAGGTATTCCAAAAACGCATGTTCCAGTGATGGTTAAAATCCATATATAGTCAACTTATTTCTCAAATAAGAAATACTATAAAAATATGGAGAAAACGATTTTACAAAGATATATAAATCATATACTTAGTAAGTAGTGTCGTCCTATAAAATAAATATACATTCATGTATATAGCAATGACTTGATGGTTTACTGAAATAAATAAAGATTCTACAGTAACAGCTGATTTATGTTATACTTATAACAATGACTCGGCAACTATCTGTATTTTCCAAACCATGTGCTGCTCTTTTTTTAAATATATAGGACTTTCATATGATATTCAGAAAGGGAATATTTTTATGAAAGAATCATATAACAGAAATAAATTAAGTTAATTTATGATTTTAGCCTTGAACGAAATATTTTTATGATGTAATTTATTTTTTCTTGTGCATTTGAACAAGAAAAACTAAATACATTAAGGTAGTTAGTATGTATTATGTACTGAAATTATTTACAACCAAGAATTTAAAGAAGAATGTTATAATTTATAATTTCACGAATTTTTGAGAAAAGATATAACAGGTATTGAATTTTAACTAAAGGGACTAAAAATCATTAAAAATGGATCTATTTTTTACCTTTGACTTGCCACACATACATTATAATCTTTTTAAGAGTTTCATTGTGATCTATTACAATAATATATAGCGTTCGACAATATCTTTTACGATTACGGTCCTTAAAATAATGTGACTCGAGTTAAATATTAAATTTAATTCTTTAGGCAGTTTCAAATGTTATATTAATTAAATTTAATATTTAACTCGAGTCACATTATTTTAAGGACCGTAATCGTATACATATATATAAATATATACATAAATAAATATATATATATATATGTATATATATGTATATTAAGAATGATTGAGAAAAACTATATAATACTCTTAAATAGGTCAATGTTTTCTTTTATATCATGGAGCTAAATAATTAAATGCACACTTTACTTGCAAAAATAAAATACTTCAAACTTTAACAACATGGATTTGATTATTAATAATTTGTTTGATCAGGAATTAACATGTTTTTATTGAAAAATCGTTCGATTTTCAAATTTTATATTTTAGAAAATAAATTTTAAATGTGTATGTTTTACATTTACCCTGTAGATCCGAATTTGTTTAAAATATACACGACAAATTCGGTTCTAGAGAGGTTTATGTAACGCAGTAAGCATCATAACACTTAGATTATTATTACGAATTAAATCGGAATAATAACTTCTCTCCTAATTATTAAACTAATTTATTCATACAACTCAAATTTTTTTTTTGTAGATATAATGGGTTTTTCAGATTAATAACAATATCGAAGATATCCTTTTTGACAAATGGTAACAAAAATATAAATTTATAAAAAAATACTACCTTCTAAGTACACTGCTTCTGATAAGCCGACAGAGGTTGCTCTTTTACAGGCACGCATTGCTAAAAACGCTTAAAATTAAAAATATATTGTTTAACGAAATACTATGCTATATTTTTACGAGTATCACCATATTTTTATCTCAATATTTTTTAATTTTTAATTAAACACACAACTTTATTTTTTTTAGATTTTTACCATTGGGATAAATTGTATGGATATATACATATAAGGCGTAAAAATATATATAAGATTATTATAGTTCCATTTAGCGTGTTGTAAGGAACAGCAGAAACTTGATCTAAGTAGCAAAAGAAGGAAACCATCGAAGGTGCGATATGTCGAAGTTTAAGTATTTTTTTATTTACGTTGATATGTTTTTAGCTGTACAACCAAAAGCCAAAAACATTTCTTTTTATATAAAATAATTAATAAAGTAATTATATATTTTTAAACTAAAAATGAAATATAATTAATTTTAGTTTAAAAATATTAACTTTTCAATGGGCTTGTGCTGAGCGAAAATCGCTGTTCTGGGTACGCTAGGAATAAGACAAATTATCAGAGAGCTGCCAAAAAACGGTACAAAAAACAGAATTTAAATCTGGATTTCTTATTTGGGCGAAAACCAGAATTTTTAAAACCAGGTTTTTAAAAACCAGGATTTTGAAAAACAGGATATTCAGGCACCAGGATTTTGAAAAGCAGGATTTTGATACGATCCCATTATCAACAAATATATCCTTTTTTGCTTCATATATTTTAACTTAATTATCTTTTTTGTATCATAATGTGACGCTCATGATAATAATTTGATAATAAATTAAAAGGTTCAAGATTTCGGTAATCACCATTATGAATAAAATTATTGCAATAAAAATTAATAATCTTATTTTATTTTCTATATTTTTTATTTGGAGAACAATAATCCGGTAACAAATATATGGGTTTGAAGTGAAATAAATTTTGAAGGAATATGAGAACGTGATACATTTTATATGGAAACTATTTTACTCTTTTTTTACAGGCAACATAATTTTCCACGAAATCCGCATGTCAATAATTTTATAAAAAAAAATCAAAATTATTAATCTATCATTTGCGCAGCCATTATGCATATTAATTTCTAGATATAGTTAATACTTTAATTAATCACAGCGAAAAAATTACAAAAACAAAATTTAATTATAATTCGATTAAAAAAAATATTAAATCATATAATAATATATATTCTTTTTTTCCTCAAATTAATAAAATTACGAAAAATTGAAAAGTATAAAATTATTATAGTTTAATTTAATTTTAATATGATATAATTTAATTTAGTTTAATTGACTTCAAGTAAAATGTATAGTTACATAAATAAATTTTTTTTTTATCAAAATTAATAATAATAACTAATTAAGAAGTGCTTTTCAGTCTAAATATATTTTTTTTCAAAACCTAAGCTCAGAAGACAAACCTTTATTTTTATTGCTATTGCACCGTTTAGGTTTAGGAAGAATATAGATGTTAGTACGATTTTTCATATCATATTCAGGGGTAGGTCACGTAATGGGGTATAGTCTTACGGCAATGGGTTCCATAATCTCGATGTACGCAATATAAATGAAGTTGTGCGATTAGGTAAGATTTGTTCTTGGAAATGGTGAACGTTAACATTTAGCTGCATTTTTAGCAATTTCATATATACGATCTGTCCTTGACAGCTTATTAGTTATTAGATTACCGATAAATTTGAGAAGTTAGAGAACAGTGAGTCTTAAAGCAATCCGCGAAAAATTCGGGAATATGGGTTTAAGACTCACTCAAATGGGTCATAACGCCATTATAGCGTGGCGTTATCAACCAGATGAAATTGTTAGAATTTTAATATTCAGCCGGTAGGTGGCGCTATTCGCATTTTGCCAAAACATCCTTTTCCGAATAAAAATTAAATTTTATATAGTAAATGTGCACCAAAAATGAAGTTTGACACTCGTTGGAAAGGTATTTAAGAGTAGAATACGATGCCAGTAACCGTATCTCAAATTTCTACCGCTAGAGGCGCTGAATACTAAAATATATAAAATGTTAATTTTTAAATGTGTTTTCCAATAGTCAATAAGCCCTAAAATTAGGTTAAATGTCTAGTAAGGTAGTAAGTGGTAGTATAAAACCACAGTTGCTATAATTTTAATTTATGCGGCTAGAGGATGTAACATATACTCAAAATATGCTTGTACATATTGAATTTAAAAAAAGCTCATAATTATAAAACTACTGATCAGTTTTTTGTGTTCTTTTTAATAATTAAAATAAATGTTCTTAGTTGTTACACGATAATACAAGTATTTACTAAATTGTGCTTCACTGATAAATATTTAGCTTCTGACATACATTTTGTGCAAAAGAGTGTGAGTTACTTATATCTTCATACATAAAGCTACTTAGTTGTTATTTTTTGACAATGACACATGGCTTTTAAATTGCCAAGCAGCATATTTTAATGTTAAATATCATCTTAGAGTAAGGACAGAAAAGCTGCGAAAAGTGGGCCGACAAACGCGACAACAGCTCGCATTTATATTTAAATCATACCGGAAGCTAGTGAATATTTCATACTTAAAATAAATGTATTGAGAAATACTTATTATATGGTAACCCTATATGGTACTTTTTTACTCTTTCCCAATTTAAATCGCTCCATATAGGTCTGTCTCACCTCCTCTAAATATAAATATGTTTGACTACAAAGAGTAGCCGTGAAACAAAAATTAATATAGAAAAGCGTAAAAGGTACAGTTGAAATATTTGAAGTACAAAAAAAATATTATATGGCTCAATTTAATTTTGGTTCTAAATTAATATTTTATTATAAATATAGCTAAAATTATATTGAATTTAAGGACATTATTTTATTTTATTAAAGGCGCGCTTCGTATTTTCATAAAAATGTTCAATTGTATATTGGGAATCTTATTTATTTTTAAATTTAGTTATTACATATTATTCTAGGAATATTATATTTTATAATTACCGCCGGTAAAATATAAATAATTGAAAAAGGTAAAATTAATTTTAACTGCAATAAATTCATATAAAAATAAATGAATTTGTTAAACAATAATACGCACTTCTTTGTCCACAATAAAGGTTGATATTGATTTTTATTTATTAATTTTCTTGTTATAATAATTAAAAATTAATAAATTTTAATTTTGTGTACATTTTGTAAACAAACTAGTACCTTATTATTTTATTTTATTTTATAACAATACAATTTATTTTACTATTTTTGTTGTTGGAACGGCAACTGTTTAAATTTTTCAAATTTATTATTTTAATATTTTGCAGAAAACTAGAAAGAGATAGATATAAAAAGATTGTATAAGGCAGAACGAAACAGCGTCATTAATTTTACTTCCAGCCATTAGATGTCACTAATCTTTTTATGGTTAAATATTTGACAGACTATAATAATTATTTGTCTATTCATTAAAAAAATAAATAGTTTTGTAAACTTTGTGTCAATTAATTTTTAATTAAGCTAAGTATTTACTTCTACAAAAAAAACCGACAAAATTGTGAGCAAAATATCATATTTTTAAAAAATTTGTCCTAAAACACCTGTTTGGTATCGAAACCACCAGTTATTATACTGTGTGAATATGACAAAGTAACAACTAAGGAAAAAATTTTGCACTTTTGGAAAATTTTCTACATAAAATTATACTTATTTTGAATTGAGTACTAAGTACATACCTACCTTTAATTAAAAATTAATTTGCAAAAAAAAAAACATTTTGATCGTTCATATTTTTTACATTCATATCTTTTTCATATGACAATCATATCTTTTTATAGGAAAGTATCTCATCCGACATACTTTGCTATAAAATGACGCTAATGTCAAATTTTATACTATAAAAAGATGTGATTGTCAAATTATTTGCCATAAAAAAGATATGAATGTCAAATAATTTTTTTTAAAAAGATGATCTTATCTCTCTATCACACAACTAATATATACGTATCTCGCATCCCGTTCTGGTCGACGACTTCAAGTTTTTTGTAATGAAAATCGAAAT
Source organism: Empis stercorea (assembly GCA_949752835.1). Classification (NCBI taxonomy): domain Eukaryota; kingdom Metazoa; phylum Arthropoda; class Insecta; order Diptera; family Empididae; genus Empis; species Empis stercorea. The sequence goes on along the minus strand of OX457086.1, from coordinate 38,522,669 downwards.
ATTTTGTAATGAAAATCAGCCTTAAATCTAGAAACCAAATTCAATTTCAATATTTACAAAATTCAATGACAACTTGTGTTGTAGGAGTATTGATTCAATGACAACTTGTGTTGTAGGAAATCATTAAAATTTTACCGATTATATCGAATTAGACAAAAAGTATCGAAAGTCGATCAAGCCTAACCCTCAAATAGAACTAGGTAAGCTTTTTTTGAAACTAGTATAATTTTGACACATCACATCATGAAACTTGATATTTTTTTTCATGTAACTTAATTTTTTTTTGACCACACAACAAACACAAAAAAACAAAGTTTGTACACACAAATTAAGGATAGACCCACCGGTGGAAAGCTTGATTTATTGAGAACCCGAAGTAATTTTTTAAAACTCGTCCGGTAGGCGGTTTTATTCGCATTTTTCCAAAACATCTTTTTCCGAATAAAATTTTAATAAGTATATATGATATGCACCAAAATTGAAGTGTGACTATTCGATGGAAAGGTATTTAAGAGTAGAATACGATGCTCGTAACCATGTTTCCAATTTAGAGATGCTGAATACCAAAATATCTTAAATGTTAATTTTTAAAATCGTATTTCGAATAGTAAATAACCCCCAAAAATTAGGTTTAACACCGCAAATGAAAAGTAGTAACTAGTACTATAAAAACACAGCTGCTTTAATTTTAATATATCCCGATAGAGGGCGTAACATAAAATTATACTGTTGCTTTAAAATTACTTGAACTTCGTGAATCCTTACCAAAAATTAATGAAAAACAAGTGAATGAAAGGTATAATCTACAGTAAAATAGAAATGTTTTTTACTTGTGTCTTACTGCATTCTAGTGGCCAAATATTCGGATTTTGGCCGCTAGAGGGCAGCAATATACCATTCATAAATAGAAATTTCGTATAGTAAATGTGGACTAAAAATGAAGTGTGACAACTCGTTGGAAATGTATTTAATAGTAGAATTTAATTCAAGTAATAATTTTTCCAAATTCTGACGCTCGCGGCGCTGAATACAAAAATTTCACAAATATTAATTTTTAAAATGTTATTTCGAATAGTAAATAAATCGCAAAAATGGGGATTTTCAGCGAATTTTAAAGCTAGTAAGTAGTACAGCAGAATCACAGTTAACACAATTTTAATTTATGGCGCTAGAGAGCGTAGCATGTATGTACCCTTTAAGAAAATAAACGAATTCGCTTTTGGCTAAACCAAAATGCACCGCTTCTGAACCGCCTTTTCACCCATACATTCACAAAAAACCAGTAATAAAAATTTTTTTTGTGAGTAGTCATTTATAAGAAATAAAACATAGACACAATTTAAATTTTATTCTAACAATTAGATGTGTTTTTATTAATTTACCATAAATAAAATTAAAAATATTTAATACGCTAGAAATAATTTAATGCGAAAATGAAAAAAAAATATAATAAGTAGTAGTCCGTGAAATTAGGAATATCAGTGTTATTCATAAAAATATTAATATTAAAGTTAGGCACAATATTAGGCACAAGTAAAATTTGAATCCTCTAGGATGTAGTCTAGGCAGTGTACTAATACATACACAACAGTTCGTTTTTTCTACCTTGTACTTTTGTATAGATAAATTAATTACCTTTCCAAATATGTAAAAATAAGTGATGATAAAAGAAAAAAAAAATTTTAAATTCCAAATTTTTTTTTATATTGATTTACAGAGTAAATTTCCTAAAGCGCGCTTTTGAAAGGACATGTGTGAAATCAATAGCAGAGTTTTCAACCCAATACTAATCGATGGTGCTGCCTCTACAATTTTCAAATCTCGGCTCAACAACTGAAAAAATGCCTTGATTGGACAACTATAAGATATATAAACAATGATAATACTAGTAATTTTAAACAAAAGCAGTAGTTCAGCTGTGCCAAATTTTTTTCTTATATCATAAGTAGCTATATAGATGTGGAAGTGATTAGAGCACCTATGCTCGAACTGGAAGATTCCGGTGCCGAATCCATCAGTATGGACAAAAAAGTTATATCTGGTATTCGTATACGCTTAGGTACAATTTGCCATTAAGATCAAATTAATGACATCGCTGAAGATTTCGTATTAACATATTATATTTAAAATAAAGGTTTAAAAAATTCAAATATAATGTCGAAAAATTCTGAACGGTAGTAAGTTTAAGCCGAACATAAAAATATATATTTATATACTCGTATATATATATATTGAAAACAAGTTTTTTCGTCCCCTGCCAACACAAAAACAAAAGAAAACCTACTTTCCATTCCTATTAAGCGGCGTCCACATATTACTATAAAATATTTATTAAATTCGCTAGTCATTCGCTTTTTTTTTCTTATCACCGAACCTTCGTTCGTTCGTTCGTTCGGTGTATATGTGAACGCGGCTTTAGAGGTAAATTAAATGATTTCTACATAAAAGCTAACTCCTCCCACTATGACGTCATTACCTTACCGAAACATGGTTGAACGACTCCTACCATAACACCGCAATTCTTGGCAATGAATGGACAGTGTACAGAAACGACCGTGACTATAATTCAACTGGTCTCACTAGTCGCGGCGACGTATTGATAGCCATACGTAACTCTCTTTTTCGCATGGTTCTATAAAAACTAATACGTCAAAGCTCTTTGAGAATCAATTTATAAATATAAAATTGGGCACGAAAACATTAGTAGTTGGCGCTGTTTATATTCCCCCTCAATTAAACGAAACTGTATATACAGTCAATTTTCCGACAGTTTCATTTCTGTCCTCTCAGGAAGCAGTGAATACGATAATATTTTTGTTTTTTGTGATTTCAATCGTCCAAACTATCGTTCATCACTGACAACTCAGACAACCATCTATTACGTATTACCAATAAATTTAGTGGACGACATAAATTTTAATCTAATCGACATGATGACCTTCAATAAATGTTAAAAATTCCAAATAATAATGGTAGATGGGTGGATCTGATATTCACAAATGCTTACGACAATGTAGTTGTCACTCCCGCTGATTATCTAGAGAAACTTTCTCTAACTCCCTTCATCATAATGCAATCGTCATGGAGTATACAATCTCAGCTCAATCTTTTACTAATTCTTACAACAATGTAGTTGTATTTGATTTTAAAAACGCAGACTATGTCAGGTTAAATGAATCTTTCTCTTCAACGAACTGGTCCGATCTACTTTTATCCAGTTACCTGGATAATTCAGTATATTTATTTTACAATTATATCTTTCAGCTTTTGGAACAATATGTGCCAAAAATAAAACAAAAGGACAGACTCACTGAACCTTGGCTTCACCTAAGTTTAAGATCACTGCGAAATCATAGGAATAAACTATATAAGAAAATCAAGCGCAACAATGGTAGTGACGTAAATTTAGTTAACTCATACAAAACAGCTGCCATCGAGTTTTCTAATAAAGCTAAAGTTGCCTATGAGACTTATATAAATACAGTTGGACAAAATCTTCTCACAGATCCTAAACAATTCTTTGATTTCGGGAACCTTAAGCGCAAATAAACAGGCTATCCATCTTCCATGTCTAGGGACAATCAGTCCTCCACGTCCGCAAAAAATATCTGATTCATGGAATGTTATGGATCCCCATCAGAGGTGGACCCAAGTGAGTTACACATCTCGCTTCACCAGATATTTTAAGCTCATGAACAGTCACATTTGATAAAATATTTAATGCACTTAATAATCTGGATATAAAAAAGGGGGCTGGTCCCGACCGCATACCTCCTAATCTTCTTATGTAATTGCGCTCATCAATTGTCCATGCCTCCTCAAATTCTCTTCGAAAAATCACTACGGAGTGGTACCTTCCCATCAGCCTGGAAATCCTCATATCTAGTTCCTATTCATAAGAGCGGGGACAAATCTAAGAACCAAAATAACAGGGGTATTGCCATTTTATTTTCTATTCCCAAACTTTTTGAGAAGGTTATCTGCGACAAAATATACGACACACAAGTTAACTGAAGGAAAACACACACACCACTGAATATTGTTAATGAGCCTATTAACATATGTTGCACAGTTTTCAATAAATTCGGCTCGTTCTATACGCCTTCCCTATCTAAAACACTCTTCAGAAAACACATCACTACAAACTTAACATAAATATTTAATTCAATTAAGTCGTTACTATATATTAATGTATATAATTAAGGATCTTTTTAATTATATAAATTATTTTAAATCAATTCAATTTAATTTGTAATAATAATAATAAAATACTTTGTTATGGTAAATAAATAAATAAATATTATATATATATATATATATAATATATATATATATATATATATATATATATATATATATATATATATACAATATGTATGTATATATAATATTATATATAATATATATTATATATAATTAATTAAATTTTTAGCATTATATTAAAAGAAATTAAATTATTTATACGTAAATATATGTATGCATTTCAAAAATTGTCCACTTAAGCAAAACCCTGCACATGTACATACCTGAAATCTACTTTTTTATTACTATATATATGTATTAGAAAGTTGGGCCCATGAATTGCCGCCACAGGAATTATGCAAGGCGTTAATTATCGACCTACTTTAATACGTTTTCTTATTTTGAGCCACATAAATTTTTTAAAGAGATTTCAGAATCATATGTATATATATCATATGTGTAGTGTGTACGTACAGCATATAATGAGAGAGCGGTACCGAGATTTAGCTAACAAAGTGAGTAGTGAGTGAGTGAGTGAGTAGAATGACAAGTGAGATGAGTAGTGAAAAGTGAATTTGTAGTTATTATTTAAAATTTTAATAGTGAAAAGTGAATTTGTAGTTATTATTTAAAAATGGCAAAATTTAAAAATATTTTTTATTTATTTTGCTTATTTTTTCTGGACATTAATCAAATTATTTGTGCAATTGAGACATTGAGCTGCCATTTTACTCACCATATATTTTAATAGTGAAAAGTGAATTTGTAGTTATTATTTAAAAATGGCAAAATTTAAAAATATTTTTTATTTATTTTGCTTATTTTTTCTGGACATTAATCAAATTATTTGTGGAAATACAGATATATTTATTATTGTGTTTGTTCTATTTCTTTAATAAGTTTAAAGAAATTAATAAAAGCATTTTTTATTTTCGTAATGCTGTAATGCTAACCAAAAACTTCTTTTATTAGAAATTAGAATTAATTAAAGAAAATATGGAGGGAAAATTTCCAAGTGGAACAATTTATATTTAGCTAGCTCTGTTTGCACAATTCATTAGGAATAAATATATTATTTAAGGAACACTTTAAAAAATTATATTTATTTCGTTTAAATCCCGGCATTACATATATAATTCAATAGTGCCTACTATTCTTTTTATATTCTTTATTATGTTCATTTATTTGTTTATTTGTATATTTTTAATAAAATTCATTTGTATTTTATAAATCAATGTAGTTTTTAAAAAACATTATTTAAATATTTATATATTTCTCCGTAATTTCAAAAAGGGAAAGTATAAAACAAATGCATTCGCAATTTCAAGAAAAACAAAAAATGAAATTTGGACAAACAATGTATTTTACGTTTCTTCTGTATGTCGGTGGTAAGAAAAAAGTAAAAAAAAACATATGATTTTTTTTGAAATTACTTCAAAAATAATTTCGAAATTTTCGAAGTTAGTCGACCTCACTTTATTAGCTAAATCTCGGTACGGGTTCCAATGTTATGACCCGCGAAGAAAAATTGCAAAATTCGCATTTGTTCTACATGCGACTTCTTAATTATTATATCGTCGGTCCCATGCCAAAACTTCGAATGTGCAATATTACAGTTTCGAGAAAATTGCGTTAATTTTTGCCGATTTGTGAAATTCTTATATAAGCGATATAGAAATTTTAACATAAGCGATATAGAAATTTTTTAATATTAAAAAAACTACGACGAATTGCACATTTGTGGTTTTTGCATATTGTAGATTTTGAAATTTTACAATTTCTGGCATTAAAAACTCAATTTCATAAAAAACGCACATTCGCGGTTTTGGCATGTGACCGACGATATATCCTTTGGTATAACTTTTGTGGATTTACTCACCCTTCATTCACTCCAAAACATTTTTGTCATTTTGCCATATTTCATAACTATCAAATACCAGACATTGACACACACACTTTAAGTTCATTTTGATCTACTGGTACTGACTCAATTCCTTTTTCCATCCACAGTATAATCCAGGTTCAACTCTAATTCAATCTGTCATGGAAACATAGTTAGTATTCGTATAGTATAATAATTTAAAAACAAACTCTCAATAAACTCTAAATTTCCTTTAAAAACTATTATTTGCCCAATTCAAACTCAAAGTAATTTATTGATCAATTTCTTCGGAATCAAATAGTACTTTGTTCGTTTGCTGTAGTGTAGACATTCCAGTAGGGTAGGTTTATGCATTTGATTTTGTATATACTAATACTATATACGATATGGTTGTTAATGAATAATCCCTTTCTTCCTATTACTACAGAGAGGGCGCCATATTCTTAATATAGAAAATATTATTAAAAAGCAGTGTGTAACCAACTTGACCAAATTAATATTTATTAGCATGTATACGTATACTAAATCTCAAATGATTTGTTAAAAAATTTAAGAGAATTATTACATATTATAATTATTAATATATTTATTTTATTCCATATAATATAATATTTCAAATGCATTTATAAGCCCGAAGGCGGGTATCACTATTCAAATGGGTAATCAAAGCCGAATTAATTTAGAGCGATATCAATTCTTCTAGCACCTCCTCAAAATATTGTGAATTACTGTGAATTGCTTATTTGGTATTACTTGGCAAAAGTAATTGGTATTTATAATTTATTTCCAAATGAATAGCACTAAAATTGTTAGGGACTTCAATTTCACCGTAATTTGCAGAAACAAATAAAATTGTTATATATTTATTTATAAAAAAAATTAAAAACACTTTTATTTCAAAATTAATTTAAAAGCAACTTGAAGATATAAAGTATGTAATTAAAAATTTGAACAAATGTCAGTTCTGTAACTGCATAAGAATACTTTTTAGTACATTTCCGACAAATTATTTAAAATTATGCATATTAGTTTCATTATCTCTATCCGTCTGTCCGTCCATTTACACTTTTCTTCTACACCTGTTAAGATAAAGAATATAGGACATAAATTTCTTCTATCTATTTACCCCTTTCAGTTATATACCCCCTCCAAGTACGAAAATTGCAAATACTCAACACCTAATAATTTTTAAACTTTATTATTATTATTATTGTTAATTTTTTTCGTTTTAAGTTGACAGCTTTAAATCAGTACCGCTAATAAAAAATGTATATATGTATAGCAATGAAATTTTTTAGCGGCCGAATCCAAGTGTTGACAAGAATTAACTCACTTCTCGGCTATAGAGAAATTTATGGGTCGGAATCCATATACTATATTAGTAAGTCCTAAATTGCAATAAAAAATGTCGGGAAAACCTCTAAGAGATAGGCCAAGGCCTAAAGAAGAAAAAGAAAATTCAAATATTTTCATTATAGAATTGGGAGTTTATTTCGTAAACTCAGAACAATTTCAGGCAAAAGTTTTTTAAAATTTAGATTGAAAAAATAATACTATAGATATTTCTCTGTCTTCCTCATCTAGTTTGGTGTATGAATGTTACTTAAATAAAATGCAGACTAAAATCTTGTAAATCCTTAAGACATTTTAATAATTTGCCAAACAACATCACTCGGATGGCCTTTAAAATATCACTATACATTGGATATATTCAATCTGAATATTTAAGATATTTATATAATTACGTCAATGAATATTACCTAAACTGAGTTTTGATTAAAATAGAATCGTAATGTGTAATACAAAAAACCTGAGTGATGATTGATCACGAGTTACCTTAAAAATATTTGATTCCCTCAAGATAGCCGTAATAATGGTCATCAGTGTTATAAGTAACAAATGATAATCTCGGTGTTATAAGTAACAACACCGTTATACTTTACAGTATATACTCAATTACACATTACAGTACTTGTTTTGAAGACTTGACTTAATAAGTGACGACGAAATGAATTAGTACTTTTTTCTATAGTGAAGAGTAATGTAACTGCAAAGGTTTTATTTTGGGACCGATTTTCTCCTAATCTTTAAATGCTGGAACCCTGGAACTGTACCTACTATTGTTTACTTCCATTCAATATTAAAATTTATTTCTAGATTTAATCTTCAAATTAATATTACAATATTTTATTATGTATTCAATTCATTATACATATTTATTTCCATTACAAGTGACAGTTTTTGGAAAATTTTGTTTTGAATACTAGATGCACTAGTATTTTATGTTTTTTTATCTATTTATTAATTTCTACATTACTTATTTATTTATTATAGTTATTTTTGTGCCTAATTATGCTTTCTTTACTACTTGTATTACCAACTCTTTGGAGTTATTGTATCAATAATAAATCAAAATTAAAAAGAAAATTGCTGAAAGAAACGAATTCTCAAGAAGCTTCTACACATATACTCAATAATTAAATCTGCCAGGTTACTTTTATGGTCAATGGATTATTAAATAATAACAAATTCCCAAATTTAAGAAAAATATGAACATAAAGTATAACACTAAAAATCTGCTAACTGAATGCTATAATTTTTACTTCTGCAAGAGGATATCTAAGTATATAAATTATAATAAAATGAATTAATTAAATTATATATGTATACATAATTAAGAAATAGTATTTCATTACTTGCATATAAGAAATATGCATATAAAATCCATTATGTGTGCATATTCCGTACATTTTTTATATGTATGTGATATTGAATTTGTATCTACACATTTTTATAGTATATAAATGAAATATGGAATCACCACATAGTTTAATTTGTTTTATGCTCACTATTCATATTGCCTATTGTTGAAGTTGCTGCGCTTCGTGACAAGAGTGATTGATAGGTTTTATTCTATATATAATTTTTTTCATTCGTGGTAGGTAACTTAGAGAAAAGTAGAACAATAGTTTTCATCTAGAGTACCTTTAACAACATTAATATTATATATAGTTCGTCCCAATATAATAAAATAATAGTTATTTCAAATGTGAAAATGTCAGTCCTTCAAAGGTTATTTGTATGAAAACCGCAGAATTTTCAATCAAATATGAAAAAATAATTATACTTACCATAAACTTGGTAAAATTTGTAATACAACTAAAGCGACTATACTTGCCAACAATATTTAAACAAAATTACTCTTACTAACTATATGAAATATATGTACCTACATATTTATAATTTGTGAAACTGAAGCTCAAAATTTAAACACATGTCTTTAAATAGTAAAATAAACTAAGAGTTCTGGGATACTTACTGTATAAGCATTTACTCTATATCAATAAAATATATCAGATTGTCATTAATAAATATAATTATACATATTTAACAGATTATCCATCCGTAAGGATAAAAACTTACCAAGGATATTATTGTACCTATTGTATATTTGTAAAATAATTTCTATTTTTTTCTATGCAGTTAGTTTTTTCTTTTTTGCTCCCAGCTTTCTATATCAATAATAATTTATATTGATTCAATTTCTGTACAAATTTCAATTTCTTGTTATTTTTTACAATACGTATAGTCTTATATTACATTAAATATAATACAATATATATATACATACATATATACATATAAATATAAATATATATATATATATTATTATATATGTATATAATGTTTTTATGTGCGGATTTACTGCATGCGGCTTCAAAACAATTTTCAGTCCATGATTATTTTTTTTAAGTTCTTTGGCATTTATGTCCCACGGAAAAAACCATTAATCAAAACTCAGAGCCATATAAAGTAGTTGTCAGAGTATTCAGCATAATATCAGATATGGCAAAGCCTTCGTCTTTTGCGCTACAGTGCAGCCCTTATATATTTTTTATATTATTGTATAATACATAGTTGAAAGTAGATTTTTTGTCCGGCCCAGGCTAGTCGCATCTCACGTCATTCATTCGCAGAAGAAATTTTCTCAATCCATCTGTCAATCAAGAAATAATGCTGTTCATTTTTTAAAGTTGATTTTTTTTTTGTAATATGTGTTGAGAATTTTTTGTATTAATAAATATTTTTAGTTTATTATCTCTTATTTTGTTGTATAAAAAGCGAGACCATTTGAATTCGAATACTATATTGAAAATAGGGATGTACATATATACGATATATATAACTTATATACCAATTCTATAGTAGTACTTTCCTTTTAGTTACTGAATATAGGATATAAATTATTTAATAGTAATAAATTAGTTTCAAATAATTTCTAATTTTTTGCCTAATATTTGTAATACAAAAAACTTTACCGAGTCTCAATAACAGATTTATTTATAAAAATTAGTATTATTTCTTGTGAACAAAACAATTATAACAAAAATCGGTTTGCAGTTGTTGTTATAAGCAATTCGTTTATAAAAAATGATAGAAAGAGAACATTATTATACTAAATTTAATTTTTTAATAGTAAAATTGTTTAGTTCGTCAGTAACAATTATTAGAGTTACTATAACTTATTAACTTTTAAATATATAACTATAAATTTATATCAGAATTAATCGATATTTTACATTATAAAAATCAATTGCAAAATTGAAAATGTATTTACAGTATGAAAGTATATAAATAGCTCTTGATTAAAAATATGGTGTCGTGTTAAGAATATGTAATGAAGAATTTAAATATATAGAACATTTAATAAAATGAGTAACTTTTAAGAGATTTTTTAAATTGGTTAGATACAGATAACAGCTCCATATAGCATATATGTAATTGGCTCACAGTAACGATAATTTGATGTTCTAAAACACAAGGTAGATAATACATTATGTGATGCGTTATACACCAAATAAATATATTATGCTTATACCACCCATTCGATTGTACGAAAATAATTTAAAGAGAAGAAAAATCTAAATAAGAATTATGCGACTATGAAATATAACAACAATCATCTAAAAAATAAACTAGCAAGTCATTGCGGAATTGTATTAAGTGCGGGAATAATTTTTATTCAAGAAACAACTAACTTCTGTTATTCAGAAAGTGTTATTAAATACACTACTACATATATTAAATATATCATGACTAAAATAGTAACATCCAGCTTAACATGTTATTATAAAACACATTAACATCTATCTTGAAGACTTTTTTAATTTCTATCTATTAATTATTATACCTATATATTATACATTTTTATAAAACCACGTTAATTGAAATTTATTTGGGACTGAGACGTGCGCGACCTACAATTAACAGTTAAAAAATTAAAAAAAAAACGAAAATAATTAATGAGAAAAATATTTTAAATATTTAATTAACCCTTTTTGTAAAATAGCAACAATAATTTGATTTACTTTTTTATATGATTCTATTACTTAATTGATGATTAATTTTATGTAGTTTAAATTCTTCAAAATATTTATTACATTTTAATTGATAAACACAAGTAGGTATATATATGTACCTATTTACTTTGTTGGTATACTAAATAGTCAGTGAAAATATACACATTAATACGTAATAGAAAATATATCGTTAATAACTAATAGAATACTTTATATAATAATTAGTTTATATACATATAGTTATGAATTATGTATAAAATTATTGTCAATTTCGTATTAGGAAACCCATAAATTAGATATTCTTATCGAGTAACATTTTTTTAAGTTTTTAAGTACTTAAATTATATCGTTTAGGTAAGGTTTGTGAAAAAGTATAAAAACAGAAGAAACGAGAATCACCGTTTTTGTCCTTTAGTGAAGTAAACATTAGCGGCTTAAATCTTAATAAAATATTATTTTGGAAATGGACTTTCTTGCAGATAAATCAAATATTGGCTTAGTTTTAATTATCTATTTAGTCATAGGAAACTATAATTGATAGCATCAGTATCAACGTATCTTGTGTTCTTAGAGAATATTCTTATATCAATAATCCATGCAAAGTTATAATATATTTTCTTCATAAAAGAATTTAAATTTAATTTAATTTAAAACTATAAAATGGCAAATTTTTTCAATGTGCAGAAAGTAGTTATAATGAACAATTTAAATTTTAAAAGAAGGATTTCGTCTGTATTTATATAAAATAAAAGGAACATAAACTCAGAGGAGAATGAAATAACTTTTTTTCGCTAATATAAGTGTAATTGTTTTATACATGCGATACATGCGCATTAAAATATGGTCCAAAAATTAAAATTAAATATTTAAAAATTATTTGTTTATTATTTTTAAAATCACTGACCAAATTGAATAAAATAAAATCCCCAAAGTAATAAGATTCTAATGTGAATTGACATATATCAAAGATAAATAATGTATAAGATACTGCAACCATATAAAATTTATATAATCATTATATAATCTTTGCATATACTATATACTATGAATAAAGAAAATGAAACTTGTAGGTACATATGTATATACATATAGTACAAGTTTTCATTTTCTTTATTCATTATGTATAGTAAATTGAATATTTCGTAAGGAGTAATAAATAGAAAATCTGACATTCATATTTCTAAATTTCAAATTACATATTACAATTATTAAAATTAATAAAATATCCTATATTTTTGTGCTTGTTAGTAAAGAATGTCTCCATATTCCCATTATATGAATTTATTACCATTATTGGTAGGAAGCGTAATATTATGTCTATATGCGAGTAATGTAGTTAGAGTTTATGTCCATATTGCATTTTTTCATCACTCTATAATATCTTATTACATAAAGTAATTATTTTTATATTCTATTTGTATGTACTCGTACATTTATGTAAAAAGAAAAGCGGTATTATTAGAACTATATTTTTCCTAAATATAACTTATTAAAACTAGTTCATAATATTCAGTCGTAAAATTATTATATTAAATAAAAAATGTCGAAATTTCTTGCAAAAAAAAATTTTTTACTACATGTTAAATCAAAAACAAAAACATTCAAAAAGGCGGAGCTTATTAATTTTGTTCAACTATGCGTTGTTAAGATTTTATGAAAACCGAAAGAGATAGCTATAATATAATAATAAATATGGAATCATGTTTAAATTGTAATACAGGAATTTTATGATTTTTTTCTATATGTAAATGAATGTTATTCAATTCGATTTAGGACCAATTTTCAAAATTGATTAGTCTTTTTGGAATTAAATAGTGATTTATATTTAATTATTTTTTATTTCATTACAATTATTTATTAAAATAAAGGTAAGTATATGCACAACAATTCACAATAATTGTTTATTTTACTATTTAATTTTTTTATTGTTTATTAAGAAATAGATATGAGATATGAGATTATTATTTATTAAAAATATTTAATCTCTTCACAAATTAATCTCTTTGCAATTTAACTTCACTCAATATAGACAAAGTATATATTGTTTACAACAAAATATATTAAAATAATTATTATTATGCAGGACTACACCATATGCATATCAAATATATCGTCACCCGCTTGCACAATCAACCCGCTTGTACAATATCAGTTTCAATCATTACAATCGTATTACAATTGAGGATAAAAATAAAAAAAAAGATTAAATTTTACGGAATTCTACTGTATGTGCTGAAGGCGTGCCGAAAATGATGTATATTTTTTGTTTTCGAAATCAATCTGAATTAAAATGGTTGAAGCAGTAATGAATACTCATACTTATGCTGGTTAATAATATATTTGAATCTACAGCTGTTTGTATTATTTACCAGTCCAATGAAAAAGCGACAGTTTTTTTTTGTTTGCCATGTATTGAGAAACAGCTGAGAGTTGGAAAAAGAACATAGGTACATAGGATTGGACGTCATGTTAATAAAATGACAACTCAGCATTGCTGACAACAAAAAATTCTTCATAACAAAAGACTAGTTCGTCACGATCAGACGTAAAGTTTGTTATGTTACTTATAACCGTAGTCGGCAAGTGAGAAAATAATTATTAATTGAAATGTAATTCTGTGAGATTTAATAAATAAATTAGAAAAATGTATGATTATATTTGAAAGTTAAATTTAGAAAATTACTAAGTGATAATATCCCTAGTGAAAATAATAAAGTTTAATATAATTATTCAGCAAAACCAGTTTTAAAGAGTTTATCTATACTTATATATACATATATGTAAATAAGTACATGGCATTGAAATTACGATTTAAGTGAATGACTTGCAAATATGTATTGTCATTATGCGCCCACATTTTCTGTGTACTTATATGCGTGATTAATTAAAAAATAATATATTTATTTTAAAAGTTTTATCGGCAATGTAAATAAACTTTTTTTTTATTTTTACTTATTTAAAAACAAACTAAAAAACGTTACAGAGCTTTTCTATTCAATTTGTTCTTTGTTTTGAGTAAAGTGTTTAAAATGAGCTCATTTTTAATGGGATACCCACATGCACCACACGTTCAAAATCACCATCATTTAGGATCTAACAGCTTAGATCCGAAATTCCCACCATCAGCGGATGAATATCATCATTACAATGGATACACAATGCCTTCCTCAACACAAACGGGATCTGAATATATTTCATCTGCGTCACATAGTGGATTACATCATAGTTCAAATAATTTTAATTATTCACCACAACATCAAAGCATTGGCAGCTACTATCATCATCATGGATATAGTACGCAACTTCACTCCGCACAAACCAATGTTTATTCTAATAATAACGGGAGCTATTATGGTGGATATTATGTTAATAACAATCACCATCAAGTTATGGATTTACCAATTCAATGTCCAAATACTGAACCCACGAATACAGTACTTGGTTTGCAAGAATTAGGTAAATAAAATTCTATTGGTATAGTATTCCAGTTCTTACATTTTTATGTACTTTGGTCCTATTCTGCATATCACAATATCGAATTTATAATACGCACATAAATATGGTTAATTTTATAAATATATATTGTGATAAATTAGATTATACCAGATTTAAAAACGCATATACTTATTAATCAAGGTGGTATTTGTTTTATTTTTACAAACTTTAACTTTATGATTTGCATTAAGTTATATACTCGTGCCTATACATAGTTCTAAATATTCTTTAGAATTTTTTCGTACTTTCAATATTCAGTTATCGCAAATCAATTTTCGTTCTTTATTTATACTAATTTAACCAATAGTTTAAAGATCTCATTTTTGAAATATTATAATAATAGAATATATAGTATATATTATACTGTATATTCTGTATAGTATATATCTAACTAAAATATAGTATAGGATTATGGTATTTTATTAGTTGAAAAAAAACTTGCTTTAACATGTACATTAAGACTATTAGAAAATGTTGCTTAAAAGTTAATGTTAGTAAAAGTTAATGTTAAAAAGTTTAAAAAAAATAAGAAAGATCATTTTTTTTCTTTGAAAATCAAAAATTTTATTTTTGATGTATAAAAATTTAAATTTTTCGTAAATAAAAGTAATCGTTAAACTTTAGATTTTGCTCTTTTTTAATAAAATTATAAAATATAAAACTTCTTAATTGCTTCTATTTGAAAATATTAATATTTTAAAGCTTACAATTATTTTTCATTTATTAATATAATAAATAATAAATGGTATTTTCAAAAAAAAATAGCTGCAAGTTGTTAATTTTTTAATAAATGATGTGTAATGGCCCTAATAGGCCGCTGTATAGCTGTTGCTTAGTGTAAGGCTCATGCCATTTGCCGCCAATAAATGTATCATAATATCAAGCCATCGGCTTTTCTATATAAAAATTATTAATTCGAGTTCAAATAAAATACTATAAATATAAATATAAAAATAAATATAAATATAAATATAAATAAAAATATAAAGAAAAATAAATATAAATATAAAATATAAAAATATAAAATATAAAAATAAAAATATACAAATAAATATAAATAAAAATAATTATAAAATACTAAGGGGATCGAGATATACATATATTTTTTTTGTTAATCAAATAATTTTTACATATTGTAATGTTTGCAATTAAAATTTGTCTTTTTACAAATCAAATTAGTCTTAGGATAAAGTTCAGTGAGGTGGAATAATCTGTATGTGGTACATGCAATATTACAGTGATATAAAAAGTATTAAAAATTTAACCGCCTACCTGCGCTAATTATTCTCTAGTCAAAATGTTGGCGTAGTCCGTTACCGGTTATACAAAATATTTAACTGTTTTATAAATATAACTTTTCTAAAAAAAATCTTATATAAATAATTTTTGTAGAAAATTGATCTGCTGAGAAAAACAGAAAATTTAAATAGTGACTTGATTTGAAATGTTACTATAAAGGTTTTATTAAATAAAAGTAATCCATAATAGGATAAATGGCGCCTTTAAATATTGGTGAATGGACATGCCAAATGTTAAAGTCGGTTTTGGAGAAATTAACTATAAAAAGATTCTGCAGTAAAAAGATTTAAAATTCCTGAAACAAGACTTTGCATAGAAAATATGTGTATGCAAAAAACAGTTAAAAACTACACAATAAGTGTTCATGACATAATAACCCAAGTATTGTTCATGACATAATAACCCAAGTATTTACATCTCAGCCAAGCGTGTATATTTGAAATAGTTTTTTCGATCAAATATTTTTTCATCATATCAAAATGAATATTTAAATTTAAAATAATGCGAATTTCCATAATAAATATGTTTATGAAACTATAAGGCTTTGTTTTCAATTTACTGTTCTAGTATTCGAAATCTGGCGAAAAAGAGACCCGCCGGTATCGTGGCATAATATTTATATTATACGACCTAATGAGTGATACTTTATTAGTGTACTTAGTTTTATTATGTTACAATAAGTCTTATGGCTGCAGTGACGTGGGGCTCTAGTGTCATCCCTGTATTTTAACCTAGTTTTATTAATAAATATTACATTTTATATTAGCAATGTTATAATTGTAAAGTTCTTTAGGTAAATATTAGTGTCTGTGAATTTTGTACTCTAGATTTCAGATTCAGGAACATAAATGGTTTAAACAACAAAATAATAATTCGGCATTTGCATTATTGTATTATTATACCCAAATGTTCTGGCTATCCGGCATTATTTATAAAAATTATATTAAAATACGCAATTATACATTTTGCCGCTAATAAAGATATTCAGTATAGATATGGAAGATTGAATTTATATTAAAATATTATCTTAATTTCTATGCAAATATGAAAATTAAAAAATTCAACATTTCGCTATTTTAAAAGAATATTTCAGTTTAGAAAAAAACAATGTGTTATAATCGTATTATAAAGCATAAGATGTGTTATAATCGTATTATAAAGCATAAGATGAAAATTTTTCTAGAAAATATCTTAAATTTGTATAACTAATTTAAAGGGCGGTAGATGCAACATGCGAGTAGACAGGCGGAGTTGATTCGATTTTAAATTAGTATACCATCAATAGTAAAATATATTTAACTAAAATACATATGCTGCCGAACAAAAAAAAAGTGAACCATTGTAAATGAGACCAATTGCTGCACTCACTTGTCTCATTACTAAAAATATTAGCAAGTTTTAATTTACAATGAAACTTGTTAATTTTTATGCATACATATGTATAACAATTGTAGGTTCCAAATGGCAATGTGATATTTTTTATATTACATACTAAGTACAAGTTTATAACAATGACCATTTAGATTTCAATTAATTTAGAAAAACTTATTATTTATGCACGGCATCTCGAGCTATAGAGAAACTGATAAATTAACTATACCATATCTCTTTCGATATTAATAATATATTTTATTTAAGAATATAGTTTCAGCTAATTGGAAAACAGGGTATCCGAGTTTGAAAAACTAATATTGGAAGGTGAATTCAAAAATTCAAATCGGATATATATGTATATGGTGTCTAATAACCTTACTCGAACTAATTATCTACATGCAATAAATATTTTTTTTAATTAATTGCTTTAAACTTTTTCCTGTAGTAAATTTTTTAATTGAATTTTTCTTTGTACAGTACGGCGAACAAAGAAAAAACTAGAATTAAAAACATTATATGAAATTTTAAGAAAATGTTTTTTTCATTAAAAAAAACTCAGAAGGCCAAAAACTTTATAGGTCAATAACTCAGAAGTTGTAAACCCAATATAAACAACGGCAATAAAAAAAGGGTAGCCCATTGTTTATCCAAAAAACCCGTCCGTGGTTGCCCTATGTCCATTACTTATTCAAAATAATGTCCCTGGTTGCCCTAATCTAACATTATTGTTTTTGTACTTATTTTTCTGAAGAAAGTTTCCTGTGTCTGGATATTTCCTGTGTCTGGATATATATAAACGCAAATCAAACCAACCCTCCCTCATTTTTTTAAAATGAATCTAAGATCTAGCTATTGTATTAATATTTCTCCGGACACCCAGTATATTTACGATAAATATTTTTAACACAACGATAAATATTTTTAACATATAATATTTTATATATATATTATTAAGTTTTCGTATCTTTCTTTAAGGACTTAAACTAGAAAGACGAATTGAAGAAGCAGCACCTGCAGGTCAACAATTACAGGAATTAGGGATGCGTCTTCGTTGTGATGATACAAGTTCAGAACAGGTACATATATAGGCAATACAATTATTTTGGTGATATATATAGTTATGAATACTAAATTAATTAGGATGATTTACTTGATGAGGATCGTCTTATGTTGGACAGATCCCCAGATGAAATGGGGTCGCATGATGATGACATGGTGGACTCAGACTCTGAAGATGATGACACAATAGGAGAAACTACTGATGGAGATAGAATTATATATCCTTGGATGAAAAAAATTCATGTAGCAGGTGTAGGTATGTAAATCAAAGATCTGTAAAATTAAATTTAAAAAATATATCTTAATTATCAGAATAATATTGATGAAATATGCTCCACAAATACACGACATAACCTTTTGTAACTCTTAATTGTAATTAGTTATTAATATAAATTTAAATCTTTTGTAAATATATTACATTTATAATAAAATTTTAATTTTTATTTAGTTTCAAAAATATTAAAAATACTCTAGAAAATATCTTAAATTTGTCTAATTCAATTTATATTGATTTAGACAAATTTAAGATATTTACAACGAACAATTGCCTTTATAGCTGAAATCATAAAAAGGATAATAATCATTAAACACGATTTTTTCTCGACATCTATTTTTGATCTGTATACAAAAACACTACACACCCAACAAACGAAAACAAATTACTAATCATTTATTAATGTGTCAATTGATATTTTTAACCCAAAACTATACTTATCTAAGATAATTTAAAGTTCTAGAAATTAATTTGAAAATAATATTGAACTTCTAATGATGCTAAATACATATTACTTTTATTATTGAACTTATTATAGGTATAAACTTTGCTTAAATTTTGTTATTATTTGTGAAGTAAATTTAAAGGATATTTATTATTCTTGTCAAATTTAGAGGATTTATTACCCTAATTTATTATCATTCTTAGTTACTTTGAAATAAATTCTCTAACTTTAGCTTCCTAATAGATATTATTAATAGCCTCCCATTAAATTTGAGTGCACGCTTGTTTATACTAAGTATGCATATAAAGTGTGGTTCATGAGGTGATTGTTTGATTGACAACTACTTGTTTTTAAAGACCTCATATAATGGCAATGAGGATAACCTCACCAATTTGTTACCTTGAAAAAAGAACTTTACAACTGAGGACAATTATTCTTTTTTTTTCAATAGCATATATAGGTAAAACTGTGTTTACCTTCGAATATATTATTAATTGCACACATTATTTATACTTAATGTATATATTTGAAAATCTTAAAGGTAATACATATGTATTTTTCCTTCGGGATCAAAAAATGCGATATGTTCATACAAGTGTGTGGTATATTCTTTTTTAAAACTATGTTTCGGCTTTATTTAGAATTAAATATTAAAACTTGATTGATTTCTGTTTCCAGAACTATGAGTTATTCTTTTTTTTTAAATAATGTGTTATTGATAGTGTATATAAATATTTCGACAATGCAATTGCAAAGTTTATAAAAATTTTGTTTCCCCAGGGTGGACCTTAACAATATGAATTAGTTAAACAATATATTTAATACTCATGTATCATATGTCTCACGGTAAAATAAGGATACAATACATATTTTGTTCTCGAAGGAAAACAAAAATCTGTAAAATCCATGATTTATTAAATTGAACTCATATGCGTGTGTCTACTAATTAGCAACAAATTTGAGAATTTTAGTTTCGGAAACCCGAGAATTTTTTTTGTCAGAAATTTATTTTTCATAAAATAAATAAGATATCCAAAATTTTCCTAAACAATAATTTTAAGAATTGTCGATTTGCTTTTATTTTGTTTTAATTCTACAACTTATTTTTATATTGAAGTTTGCTTCTAAAGCTATAACAAAAAAAGATGAGAGATATAACATTCGTAATTTACAACGTAGTGTATGACTATGATCGTATTTCAGCTGCTACTGATTTTGTTTAAATTATAATTTTTTTATCTATACTTTTAATTCAGTCAGAGTATTCTAATAAGAGTTTTAGATTTTAATAAAATATTTACAATGTCCCTTTACTATATTCTGAAAATATCAGTTAAATATATCAGAAAACTTTTCTATTGCAAGTTCATTTTTAATGTTCCACACAAAAAATGAATTTCATGATCTCATCTCGTTTTTCACACATTTAAATTTTAATACTGAGTTTAGAAATAAATATCATCGCTAGATACATTAGAATATTTACATATTCCTTTAGTTTATTAAGGTTACGTTATATGATGTTCCTATTTGATGAATGCTAATAAAAAGTATTTTTTTAGCTGTTGTATAAGTCTTTCCATAAAAAATAACACAAAATAACCACAAAAATTTTTTTACATTGCTAACTTTGGTAATAATCAAATTTGCGACATACATATTTAGTTTAGAGACCATATATTGGTTTGATAAATCAACAAAAAACTAGAATCTATACTATATAAAACAGAAAATATATGTCTGCCTGACACAGGATCTCCTCCCAAATTGTGAACAGTTACAATTTCACATGTAATTCTAGCTGCCATTTCCAGGTCAACTGGAAATGTAAGCTTTATCAGAGTAGAGTATATAAATGTAAAATAAAAATATTAATTTTTGTGGATGGCCGGGTTAGGCATCCGAAACTGAAAATGGGCAATTTGGCACTTTTGGGACCTAATCTGCCATTTATAATCTGCTTTTTTCCGTCCCAATCTGACATTTACAAAACAGTTTTATATGCGACCGTACGTGCTTCCTTTCAACCGTAATATGCAAAAGTTTGAATCTGTCCGGAGTGAATGAGTTTTAATCTGTCCCGAGCGAAGCCTGGGTAATAAATCTATAGTTCTATACATATATTTGAGTTTAAGTGAATTATATTAAATGATATCGTCGGTCCCATGCCAAAACCGCGAATGTGCGTTTTTTATGAAATTGAGTTTTTAATTGTAAAATTTCAAAATCTACGATATGCAAAAACTACAAATGTGCAATTCGTCGTAGTTTTTTTAATATTACAAAATTTCTATATTGCTTGTGTTAAAATTTCTATATCGCTTATATAAGAATTTCACAAATCGGCAAAAATTAAAACGCAATTTTCTCGAAACTGTAATTTTGCACATTCGCGGTTTTGGCATGGGACCGACGATATATATGTTAGGAAAAAAAGTTAAAGTATATACATTTTAATAAAACTACAATCCTAAAATGTTATCCTCTTATAAGAATATTTTAGATTACCGCAATTAAATCGTTTCTCTATCATTCAATTAAACATAGCCTCTTTTAAGGGCTTTTTTTTAAAAAGAAATCCCTTATGTTATCGCTTTTTATCCGTCCGTCTGATGTAAACAATAAGAAGCACTTATTTAGCTTACTAATCATTTCTGCACTAGAAGCGCTGAATACACCTCAAGTGGCAGATATTTTAACTGTACAGTAGTTAAGATGAGCGACTTTTATATACTTAAATTATTGACATTCTTAATACTTAATACTTAGTACTTAATATTCATGTATCTGTTTTAAAATTAATTTATTTTGTATAAAGTTATTATCTTTGAGTATAACTTAAAATATATTTCTTAAACTAGAATGGACCATACGGTTTATTACAGGTAGGAGCAAAACAATTAGTAATTATAGACTTAAAAATGCAGCGCAGCTGAACTACTGATCTGTAGTTTTATAATTATGGGCTTTTTTTAAATAATCAACTGTAAATGCATATTTTGAGTATATGTTACACCCTCTAGTGGCAGAAATTAAAACTATAGCAGCTGTGATTTTATATTACTTCTTACTACCTTTCATATGCGACATTAAACCTAATTTTTGGAAATTTATAGACTATTGGAAATCGCTTTTTAAAAATTAACATTTTATATATTTTAGTATTCAGCGCCTCTAGCGGTACAAATTTCAAATACGATTACTGGCATCGTGTTATACTTTTACCTTTCCAACGAGTAGTCACACTTTATTTTTTGGTGCTATATAATATATATAATTATATAAAATTACATTTTTATTCGGAAAAATATGTTTTTTCAAGATGCTAATAGCGCCGCCTACTGGCCGAATTTAAAATTCTATTAATTACATCTGGTTCTTAATAAAGCTTTCCATCGGTGGGTCTATCATAAACTTGTCTATACAGTAACTATGTGAAATAATTGCTTTTTATTGTTTACATGGGACAAACGGACGGACAGACAGACGGACGGACAGAAAACCGTTAACATATGGGATTTTTTTTAAAAGCCCTAGAAAAGCAATTAAGATTATAACTGTGTTTAAATATCAGTTATATAGTTGCAAGATAGCTAACTAATAAAAAATAGTTCATAATATTCTCGTTTATTGTTATTCTTGACATAATTTAATAAATATTATGTAAATCTAATATAAGGAAAATATATATCAGTTATGTAAAATTGTTCCATTTTTATAGATACTGGTTTCTTATGCATGTTATTAGAAAATGGTTCAGGCTTTTCAATTATATAATTAAATACTTTTTGGATGCATGTGGAACGCATTAATAAATAAAAAAAAAATAAAAATTCGAATTATTACAATCAAATCAAATTTTTTTAAAAATATAGAAATATAACTAAATAAGAAAAAAGACCACCAACGCAAATATCTATTTACATTTATTTTTGACTAATTTTATAATTAATTAAAAAAAGGCCCAAGAGATAACAAGTTTTATCAGGTAGTCAATTTATCCCACGAAGAGTGATTACAATGCATTTATGTAGCACAGTCTAAAACTTAACTAGATTTTTTAATATCAGAGTACTTACTTGTTAAAACAAACAGTGGCGATTTGCCTGTCGTTTTTTTAGATATATATAATAAAAAAGGTTGAACGTAATGAAAAACTAAAAGTAATAAATTTATGATCAATCATTTTTATACTTATACATATATAAACAGATACTTTCGTATATTTTTCTAGATTTGTTATGTATATGTACATGTATATATTTTATTAAAAAAATATTAATTAACCAGTTGTTGTAAAATGTATGGGGAAATTAATTTTAAATTAATACATTATTTATTCCCAAAATAATATATTTTATATTTAAAAGTGAGGAAGAAACTGTATATATGAATTTCTCTCTATAAATATTATTTATATTACATCATAAAGATTTTTCGTCACAATGAAAAAATAAATATTAAAATTGATTGTGGCACATTTAAAACACCGGACTATAGTTTCAATATTACCGCCGATATAATTTACAAGAATTCTTTTTATTTATACATAAGCTATACTGATCTTTCTTATGTACATATTTTATATTTCACAACTAAACTTTTTCCATAAACCTCATATTGAATTAGTAACAAACATATATCTTTACGTCAACAGCCGCACCACGGCATTTCAGATGACTTGCAGTTTGCATAAAAACATTGAAATTTATCGTGCAGCAGCCTCATGCTCCAGGCATTTGAAGTTTTAAATAATACATATTACCGATATGCATTAACACATAATGCATAAAAATATGTAGGTATGTGTATATACATTAAATCAAAAATAAAAATATATTCCCACTTTATGAGAATTTAAGGTCTGATGTGTCACTAAACATCTATATAGCTAATTGTACTAAGAATATTATTTTTTAAAATTTTGTCAGAATTTAGTTTATCAATTCGTTTGTTAAAAAAAACCATATTCAATATCACAATTTACATATATTATAGCTTAAATAATGATTTGTGTTATGTACGTATACATACATTATTTTGAAGAAGATAAATACTTTTTTCTTGAAATTAGTGTATGGAACACTTAAAAATAACATAAAATAATGAAATTTTATATAAAATAGTATTAATTAATTAATATGTGTAGGAAATAAAATTGATATCACTATTATTAAAAATTTAAATTTTACTCAAACATATGATTTTAAACCTTACATATAAATTTTACTGAAACATACATTATACATATACATACATATATCATATTCCAGCAATGACTTGCTGGTATTTATTGGCAAATTTCATAATGTACATAATGTATAGCAATCAGTTGTTTTGTGTATTATATTTTTATTTCTAGGGTTTTTTTAAAAAAAAAAATTCATTGTTAACGCTTTTCTGTCCGTCTGTCAGTCTGCCCGTCCGTCTGTCCGTCTGTCCGATGTAAACAATAAAACGCAATTATTTCACATAGTTACTGTACACACAAGTTCATGATATACCAATAAAAAGCTTGATTTATTGAGAACCAGATGTAATTGATATAATTTTAAAATTCGGTCGGTAGACGGCGCTATTCACATTTTTCCAAAACATCTTTTTCCGAATAAAAATGTAATTTTATATAGTAAATGTGCACCAAAAATGAAGTTTGACCACTCGTTGGAAAGGTATTTAAGAGTAGAATACGATGTCAGTAACCATATTTCAAATTTATACAGCTAGAGGCGCTAAATGGTAAAATATATAAAATGTTAATTTTTCCAATAGTCAATAAACCCCAAAAATTAGGTTTAATATCGCATATAAAAGGTAGTAAGTAGTAGTATAAAATCACAGTTGTTGTAATTTTAGTTTCTGCCACTAGAGGGTGCAACATAATACTCAAAATATGCATTTACTTTAAAAAAAGCCCATGATTATAAAACTACTGATCAGTAGTTCGGCTGCGCGGCATTTTTATGTATGTTAAAGAGAAGCAAAAGCAAACATTTTGGTACAGTTATTTGTTCAATGTGTACAGAGCCTATTTATTTAATAAATAGGTTCTGTACTGTATAGCTATATGTCGGAGAGAATGGACCGACCCGATCGAACACCGAAATGACCTTGAAAAAATAAATAAATGCGAGATAAAAGCTTTTAGAATATTATTTGCTTGGGTAGTTAAATTATGCTAAATGGAGAAAATTTATTTCATTTATATGTATATGTAACTATCTATATTCTATATTCTTCTATATTGCATATCAAAACATAAAACATAATTATAAATTTCGAATATTCCTTAATTAAAAATATTTTATTCTTTCCAGTTTTTACACTTATTTTCTTTTGTAAATTTGTTAATTAAATTTGTTATATAGGTAATATTTAATATATATGTATATAATATAATGTATGTATAATTGGATTAATACAACCCACGTGTAGTAAATAACTTTAATTATAAGAAAAAAAATTAACTTAACTTTAAAAAAAAAGTTCAATCTGAATTTAAGAAACAAAAATTTTGATAAAACCCTTTCTTTACAGAATAATTAATTGTTTCATCCACTAAAGATTGGTCAGACACCCCAAAAATTTTCCAAAGATTTTATTTAAGAATTTATAGATATGACATAAAAACTTTTAAATATAATAAAGTACAAAAATAATTCAAGTTAAAATTAAAAATAATAAACACGATTTAAATTCGCAGCTGTTTTTTTTTAAATTATCTTCACGGAATATAATTAAAGGGCGATTTTATATATAGGGTAGGTAAAATGTTAAAAAGTTTATTTTGACTGAAGGGTGATTGCTTTAAATAATTAATCAAAACCATTAAGAAATAAAATAAGATTGTGGTTTGAGGAAAAAAGTAGATTGCGACATTTATCAAAATAAAAAAAATACTATCTGCTCATTGAACGAATAGTTGAAAATAACATCTATTTTTCTTAGCGATAACACATTTCAATTTAAATATGAATTATTACTTTTCATTTCAAAAGCGATTTAACTTTTCTAAAACTGCCAAAAAAGTTATAAGCTATATTAAGCATTTATCAATTGCCTTTTACTTACTCTTATATATTAAGTATTATGTACATATATATGTACCTGTATATAAAATAAATTTGCAATACACTATCCCATAGTTATAAATATTTTTATTTCATTCAACTGACATTTCACTACCCAATAATCACATTCGACAGTTATAAAGTGAAAAAGTATTCTGGGGGCCTTCGATTGAAATATTTTTCTACAAATAAAAAAGACTATTGGAAAATATTCTTCTCCCCATTTTTTCCTGTTTAACAAAAGTAATAAATTTTTTTTCTTTATAAAATAAAAGAAATATATATATATATATATATGTATGTATAATATTAATGGACTTTTCAAATTGTTGACAGTTTATTAAGGTTGAGTGATTTTTCCATCGATTGATGTCAAAAAGAGCTTTCACACTAGTTCTCTAATTTCTATAAAATTTATACATATTAAAATAAAAATGAGGCTATCTAAAAATATTATTTATCCTTCAATTGTATATATATACATATATATATATATATACATATATATATATATTTTTTTTCTATATAAATATATATATATATAAGAAGTGGAAGAAAAAAATCAGTTTTTTAATATTTTATTTATCGCACCCGAATTAACAATTGTAAAAAGGACATTTATTAATGGTTTTTTTTTATTTCTTTTAAAGCTAATGGATCCTATCAACCGGGCATGGAACCAAAAAGACAAAGAACTGCCTATACACGCCACCAAATTTTAGAATTAGAAAAAGAATTTCATTATAATCGATATTTGACTAGGAGACGAAGAATTGAAATAGCACATACTTTGGTTTTGTCAGAACGTCAAATAAAAATATGGTTTCAAAATCGTCGAATGAAATGGAAAAAAGATAATAAATTACCAAATACAAAAAATGTGAGAAAAAAAAATGGAACTGATTCGAAGACGGGATCTGAAAAAAAACAAAAAAGAACAAACAATACCAAAAAACAAATTGCAATTCAAAATGAGGTAATTGATTTGATAAATTAAAAAAAACGAAATTATTTAAGTTCATTAGATTGAAAGAGAAATGATTTTGGTAAATTCTTTGATAGCAATAGTTAGTAAGTACATTATGTATCTAAAGCTAAAATTTATACTTACTTACAGCAGATTTATAATTTAGTAGAAAAATGTAATTATTAGACTAATTCTATAAAAAGTGTTATATATCACTGGCCTTGCGCATTGGGAAATATTAGAAACCTAATAACTTATATTTTGTTATCAATTGTTTAACTTAAAAAAAATAATAGTAATCTTATCTACCTACTTTTTTGTCCCATTTTAAGTATGAAATGTTTTAGTGAAACACTTTAATACCAAATCAAATTAAATTCACTATTTTTATGATATTCATCATATTTATTATATTTGTCATTGTTCTATTTTTCACACTTGTGAGCTTTGTGTATTTCTTCAGAATACTAATAAGAATCAAAATATTAAATCGTTTGAAATACTAAGCATCTGAACATTTTAAGAACTTCTATAGCTTACTGAAAATTAAAAAAAACTCAAAGCTCAAATCGTAGAATAGAGCGAGTTTGATTACAAAAATAATCAATTTGGATACAAATTTTCTTAATCAAATAATTTAAAAAAAATTCCTAAAATTGAATTAAGGCTGTTTCTCACTAATAAATATTAGATCAAATTAAATTTACGACGATTTTCACTAAATAAATTTGTTGAAAACAAATAATAATAACAGCCGCGGCTGTTGCTATTATTACTCGTACATGTCTTGCTTAGGAGCAACTTATAAATATTCCAAGAATTATATATTCTACATAATAAAATAAATGCTAAAAGTTTATGCGACTTAGTAAAAGCTCAATTCAGTTAGCAAACACGATAATAACCGGACACTGTATGTTGCGGGAATCACGCTCACGCATTTAATTGTTGGAAAGAAATTTTTTTAAAATCTGAAATCAGATTAATCTGTCTAGTTCTAGTGATATCTACTGCCTCTGTCTAGATTTTTCAGATAAAAAAATTATACATTGTTGCCGGGTAAAATGAAAATATTGGTCGGCAACTCTGGAATTCTCAAATTTACGAAATTATTTTTCAATTTAAACAACAATCGCTTTAATTTTTTCATTAAATATTAATTTTTATAATACATATTTATTGTTATTAATTTACAAAAAATATAAATAATTAAAAAAAATGGTTAAAAAAATTATTGATATATAATCTGATAATAGTTTAGCCACAACAACAAAATCAAACACAAAGTTAGCCACAAACAATATTAAATCTGAAAAATCTGAAAAAATTCTCCGATCAAAAAAATCAATCTGACTAATCTGAAATTGATCTGAGCGTAAATAAGAAGTACAACACCAAATATAACACATTAAATATCTAAAGAAAATTAATAAATAAATTATTTCTTGGAAAGTTAAGAAATAGTATTTTTACAGTATACCGTATATATTTTTGCCAACAAATTAAATTCAGAAGTACAATTAAAAATTAAATTTGGAAAATAGGAAACAGTATTATAATTGCATAATAAGTTTTTTATAAATAAATAGATTAGATATAGTTGTATCATTAGCAAAATAAATTTAACTCCAATATTGTTGTATAATATATAGATAACTAAATAAATATTTAATGATTATCCACTAAATTTATAAAAACACAATTTTAGATATTTTACCATACTTAATTTGCAGCTGTGTTAGAAGAAATTGTGAAGGATATGTAAATATATAATATCAATTACATTTATTCTAGTGTCTGCAGACGGAAAGTATGGAAAGCTTAGGGGACGTAAACTCATCTGTTAGAAATGGACCTTATAACTCAACAGCAAATGATTCAAATAGTACTCTTATGAACCAGACTTATCAACCAACAACACAGCTTTCACAATCAGATCAAAACCAAAATCAGAATAGTACACCACAACAGCCTCAACTCCATACAATGCAACACCATCAGCATCCAACAATTAAACAAGATTATGGTCTGACGTCATTGTAGAAGATAACACCCGGAAGCTTATTTTCATATTCGTTACTGGGTTTCAATAATTGTTGATGCTGAGTCATTTTTCTTTTATAATTTTACATAATTTTTTTTAGAATGAGTAAATTTAAACAAAAATCTATTTTTATTAAATTGTATTCTGATAAATTTAAAATAGAAATGTGCCATAGATAAGATGTTATTTTATACCATCGTGCATTAACAATATAAATCTAATTTTATTTAAAAAGGAAAGAATAATAATAAAAGTAGAAACTTTGAATGGATGCAAATTCAGTACAAAAAAAAATCTGTTTCTCAAAAAATTGCTCGCGCTAAAAGTCAATTCGGCAATGCAGTGAATTAGAAAATAAGTGTTTTCCGATCTCAGAAATAGTTTTGTATATAATTTTAATTGAGATCTTTTTATCTATTATTAACTCATGAGAATCGTAAAAAACTTTCAAATATTTTATACAAATCTGAAAAGTAATAAATGTAAATAATGTAATATAAGTAAAAATTTAAGTAAAAATTTTATTTGAGATTTTAATTTTCGATCAGTGATGATTGTTTAATTTTTTTTTTAAATACGAATTATATATAATGTCAACATCTTTAAGCAAATTTATTCGGGCGGCAAAATTACAAAAAACTTGAGTTATAATTAGTTAGCATCAGGTGATTTTAAAATTCTTCAAATTATAATTTGAACTATCGATCTTGGATAAGTATTTAATAATAATGTTATGTTGTATTGCTTGGAACATAAAATAGGAGAACTGTGTAACTAAAAATAGTGTCAAAATTTATAAATTTACTATTAAAAACTTTAATATAAATAAATATTTGATTATATCAGACATCGTAATTTAGTATATTGGATGTAAAATGATATATACTTAAATTTCCTATTAGGTTATTAATGAAAATATTCTATCCAATTTGTAAAAGCCCATTTTTACTGATCGCTTTCATTTAATAACATTATATTCAAAGAGTTGTGAAAAATATAACTAAACATGTTAAACATGTTTTAATCTAATTTTATCGACAATATTGCAAGATATTTAGTATGGATTATAAGTTTTAAAATTTATAATTAAAAATAGAAAAATAAAACAATTTTGTATTGATGAAATAATTATTAAATCACCGTTGTTTCATATATACAACAAATTACATTCTGTTCAATAAAAATGAAATATAATATTTTATTTTAGGACTTGTATTTAAGAATAAAATAAGTAAATATGTATATGTAAATTTGTAAAATTTAGAACAAGAAGAAAAAGTCATAAGAAATTATATTATAAAAATATGAATATTTTTATTTATGCGAGTTTCATTTAATAGTTTCAATGTTTATTTATCTCCTCCATTGATTTAGACGAAGTGTTTCGTAATTTTTAAAAAAAAACGTATAACTTTATTTTTTCCATAAATCATTATATTCATAATCATAATTGTTAATCAAGAATTAATTGCGACTATAATACTGCACCTGTTGTTATTTTGGCTTCTGGAAAACTTTATAAATTCATCCGCTCCCAAAATTTTATTGATTCTCCTCTAAGGTTATACTTTTACGAGAAATATAAGAAATTAGTCTTGTTTTGTATCCTACTATGATAAAAGGTGTATTTGGAAGTAAAATTATCAATTGGCTTAAAGTTATGATTGATTGGTTGTTGTAATAAAGTTACGAAACACAGAATAATTTCAAATTAGTTTTAAATTTGGTTGTCGAAACCAATCTTATGTTTTATTTTGCTAATCAATTTATTGATCAGGATCACCAATAACTGGATAAAAAAACATGAAAAGACTTTTAAAAGTTTACAAAAATAAAAGAAGAGAATTTCGCTACATAAGAAGAGGTATAGATTGTGTCAAATTTACTTACATGTGCATATTGTGTTAACTTTAAATATTATGTATAAGCGTAACTACCTTACAGCTGATGTATTTTTTTTTGGTTCCCTTTGGAAATGCAATAACATGATATTTAAATATGTTTAATTATTTCATGTTATTAATTCCAAACAACATAAAGAATATATATTTAAATTTTATAATTAACAATGCACTAAACTAATTCTAACAATGTTAGAATTAGTTATATGTATATAATTTTTGAAAATATATTTATATAACTGTATATAAATACCCAAATAGTAAATTGCATTATATATATATATATATATATATATATATATATATACATTATATATATATATATATATATATATATATATATATAGATATTGCCAATTCTCAGCAAGCTACCCGCAGTTTTTAAAAACAGCAAGATCATTTTAATGATTTTTTTGTATATAAACTTTTTGCAAGTGATCCTTACTAATTTAACAAAATCCCATTCAAACTGTTCAACCCTTTTTCTTTTATAAAAATTACTTAAAATTGACTTTTTATATCCTTTTCTAAATTTTCGCAAGTAACTATAAATATCATATTTATAATATATTCTTTAGTATTTTCAAAAACTATATTGATTGTTTTATTTTACAAAATATGCAAATCATTTTTCAGGTAAAAATACGATATAAAGGAAAAGGTTAGACTGCAAATTTATTGCAACGAAATTGTACACGCCTGCAAACATTTCGGAATAACTCAAAAAATAATTATTGTTTGGGTGTTTGTATTCAATACATATAAAATCAAAAGGTTTGCAATTTTGCTACTGTTCCGACAAACAAAAGAAGCGCATCCTTTAAAGGATTAACTTTGTTTTGTTTTTATTCATTTATCTAGACTTAGTATTTAGTAGACAATGTTATAAAATTTTTGAAAATATTTTAAAAATTTTAATTTTCAATACAAGTCAAATAATACAATATTTCGAATTTTACAATATATTTATATATGTATGTATATATGTACTTATATTGTACATTGTATTTCTATAAAAAATGAGAAACGGTCAGTTAAAGTTTAACTTACAATAAATTGGTTTGATTAACGAACACAACAATTCTTATTTCTACCTCCAGCGAACAGTCTCCAATAGAGATAAAGACAAGGTAATCAATTGCAGTTGAATAAAAATTTGAGTTCCATCAATCAAATATATTTTTTATTTTATTTATTAAATATCGACATTTTAGTATTCATACTGCGATTTTTAATACAATATTGTTGTGACTGTTAAAATTTTCTGAGTTTACTGACCATCGGAATATTTAATTTTTACCTCCTACCATGAAAAGCTCTTTGTTTAATAAGAATTATAAATCCATATCCTTGTGTTGTGAATTAGTAGTAGATTTCGCTTAAAACCGAGCTGAAACTAGTCATTAAATTTTTTAAAAAGATATTTTAAAAATTTTAAAATATGTAATTTATAAATGAAAAGATATAAATGTCAGGGCTATAAAATTCAAACTTACATATATTTGATGGAAGATAATTTATAAAAGCATCAATACGGATTCAATTTGTAATCATTAAGATTCAAGTGTCGAGTTTAGATATAAGAGGTTAAGTATTTATCACATATTTTCATAATGATGTTCAATCAATATATTTATATTATTGATAATACATAATGTACATAAATATATAATAAAATACATAAAATATATTTAATCATTACACATATGCAACCATAATAAAATGTATACATAAAATACTTACTTATGCACAATATTCATTTTGGGACACCTGTAAATCATTTATTTATAATTTATATAATTATCATTTGGTTATTACGAGTATAATTGTATAGTTATCATCAAGAATTAAAGAAATTCAATATAGAATTGATTTGTTAATAGTTCATCCGCTTTAATGTTATTGAACAAATTGATCTTTTTGGAGGCACTATTATGGTGTAGTAAAGTATATAAAAAAAAAGTATAATAAAGTATAAAAGTATTTGCTGTTTTTATTTTATAACTAAACTAGATTCCTTTAATGCAACGTTTCTCTAATAAGAAAATTCCTTATACTTATTTTCGAATAAATTTCTTAAACTTACATATATGTATACGCAATTTTTTATAAATACATATTATGCATGTAATTGCAATATTTTTTAAAATGGTTTATACGCCATTTTTTAATAAAATCATATCGTTGTTGATACACATAT
Source organism: Empis stercorea (assembly GCA_949752835.1). Taxonomy (NCBI): domain Eukaryota; kingdom Metazoa; phylum Arthropoda; class Insecta; order Diptera; family Empididae; genus Empis; species Empis stercorea. Next base: position 38,489,057 of record OX457086.1, on the reverse strand, counting down.
ATATACTAAAGCAGACAGAATATTAGCCCTACAAAACAACAATATCGTAATGAAATTCAGGCGGCCATAGTGAGATAGTAATGAAAACCTGTCAAGATTTGAAAACGGTTGAGGGTCAGAAATAACTACCCCAATTTTTTATTTTATTACCTGGATTAAGAATATCCTTAGTTAACAATAATAATATTTTATATACAATAATGGTAAATCTGAATTAAAATTCTATTTAAAAATAAAGATTTTATTTACTGTGTAAAAGATTTGGTCACTTTGAACATTGGCACCCTATCTCTAATAATATGGATATTTAATTTATAGTTAATTTTGTATATTTCATATGAGATTTCGGTAATTAACTTTAATATCAGCACTCTAGTGATAATTACAGATGTATTGAAAGAAGAGTTTAATAATTTATGTAAACATATATACATATATACATTATATACATACATATATAATATACAAATATTATGTATATAGTACATACTACATACATAATATTTTTATTCAATTCAAAGGAAAAAAAATCAATGATTTTTTTGTTCATATAATAACTTATGTTTGTTTCAATTGTTATTAGTAAAGCTGATAAAAAGGTTATATGTACATAGGTGTATATACTAATATGTTCATACTGCATATCTATATCTATGCACATAGTTGCATAGATAAAGATATGCAGTGTGAACATATTATAATGCAACATTTAAAAATTTTAAATGTAGCTTAGCTTGAGTAATTTTTTTATGCTATTTTTTGAAAGTATATATACTAGCTTGTGGAAAATATCACTGATGATTTGAAAAATAATATTGTCATTCATAAATTTATAAAATACATTATAATATATGTTATGTATATATATATTAAGTACACAAATTATCAAACATACATAGATACATAATGTACAATACGTATTTTATGAATTTGATACCAAACAATAAGCAATGTTGAAGGACTTTTTAAGAACTGTTTTTACATACATATATGTATATTAAATTATTACTTTCCTACATAACCATGGAACATTCCATATTATTGCATATTAATAAGCAATGAAATTGAATTGAAATTTTGTGGCACGGGATTGTGATATTGTACGTAAATTTTCATAAAGTAAATCGATTAATGACTATATGTTGAATTGACGAAAAGTATCCATATTTTATGGGCAACAGTTTTTAAAAAATGCTGCGCAGCCGAACTATACTGATCAGTAGTTTTATAATTATGGGCTTTTTTTAAATGCAACTACTCTAAATGCATATTTCACCCTCTAGCCGCAGAAATTAAAATTATAACTGATTTAATACTACTACTTACTAAATTTCAGATGCGATATTAAACTTATTTTTTGGAGCTTATTCACAATTGGAAAACAAATTTTGAAAACTCTTTTTCCATATTTTAGTTTTCTGCGTCTCTAGCGGTGGAAATTTGAAATACAGTTAACGGCATCGTATTCTACTCTTAACTACCTTTTCAACGAGTAGTCACACTTCATTTTTGGTGCACATTTACTATATTAATGTACAACTTTTTACTTGTATTTTACTGCCCTCTAGTGGCAAAAAATCAGATTATGACAATGTCTGATTTATTTTAGTTTATATTAGCTTTCCAGCGCTTGCTTTCCCTTCATTTTTGGTAAAGATTCACCAAGTTAAATAACATTTTTAAAAACAATATAATTATATGTTTCGCCCTCTAGTGGTAGAATTTAAAATTATTACAACTGTGGTTTTATATTACTACTTACTACCTTCCAGATGCGACATTAAACCTAATTTTTGGGACTTACTGACTATTGAAAATCACATTTTAAAAATTAAGATTTTATATATTGTAGTATTCTTTACTCCGTATAATATTTAACATGATAAAAGCAAACGGTGAGTGGCATCGTACTCTTAAATACCTTTCCAGCGAGTGGTCAAACATAATTTTTGGTGCACATTTACTATATAAAATTACATTTTTATTCGAAAAAAGATGTTTTGGAAAAATGCAAAAAGCGCCGCCTACCTCAAAATTCAAAAATTATATCAATTACACCTGGTTCTTAATAAATCAGGCTCTCCATCAGTGGATCTACCATATACCTGAGTGTACATTAACCATGTGAAATAACTGGTTTTTATTGTTTAAATCGGACGGACAGACGGACAGACGGACAAAAGCGTTAGCATTAGGGATTTTTTTTTTTTTAAAGCCCTAAAAAAGAATTATGTATAATTATTGTTATGCTGGCGATGTATATGTGTATTATATAATATATAATATAATATACAACCCTTATGAAAATAGAGCGAGGGTGATGTTCTCTGATCAAGTAAACTTTCTTTCATATGTACAATAAGAGCACACATAAATTTATTCTTGAAGTATTTTTGTATGGAATTTAAAGGATGCATACAAATGTAATAATATATATACATACATATATTATATGTATATACTCCGTATAATATTTAACATGATAAAAGCAAACGCTGTATTTTCATTATACTGCGAATTGGGTGGAAAATATGAAAAATATTAAAAAAAGGAGAGAAAAATATTAAATATTTTTTTGTGGGGTCTTTATTTTGACGAATTATTACGCCGTTATAAAATAAATATATGTATTTATGTATGTACATGAAATGTAATAGCAACAGTGAAATTTCTTCTGAGTTATATACATATGTATATTATATATATTCTGTTTATATGCCGAATACTCCTGAACTTAAATATTTCAGGATTCTCTGAAGCCAGCACTCTGAATTTTGATAAATGATCGTACGTCAATTTCATGATATAAACCGAACAAAACAAAAATATAAGTAACAAATTCCAAGAAGAAGAGGCATACATATACACACATACGTCTATAGTTTATTTAACCTTCTAATACACATCCATCAACCATTGAAATTACAGTATTTCCTTTTTATATAATTTTGTTAGAGACAAAAGAAGTTCGTCTTTATATTCGCAAAAATAAATACCCAAAACAAAAAGCTTATTATTTTTAGTAAAGAACTTTTGCACATAGCAATATGAATTATAAATCAATTTTTATTTTACTATTATATTCTACATCTACCCTTTAAGAAAAATAAGCGAATTCGCTTTTTGGAAACTATTTACGAACCGTATATGTAACGCCTTTTTATTAAACTTTCATATTTTTTCAACCACGAGAAAAGCGGTTCGCAACCGTTTCACTTCTGTTTCGCTCATAGCGAACTGATAGTTTGAAAAGGAAATATTTTTTTTTTTACATTTCATATTATACATTGCACATATAAATAATTTTATAACAAAGTAAAGACCAAGTGGAGAAGGTTGTTTCTCTACTTTTATTGTGTTTTAATATAATAAAAAAAATAGTGAGTCATTTTGTGTTTTATAATTAAAATTAATATATTAAATAATAAAAGTGAACAAAAACTTTAACGAAACTGCATGCAGCTTTTCATGGTTTGGTCATCATCGAAATTTTCCAGAACATGCATTCACTGTAATGAATATATATAATTAAAGGTAAATTTAAATACGATGTTTAATATAGAGGATTCACTTGTATTTGAATAATAATTTCAAATTATTTTCAGAATGTGTAAGTAATTAATATAATAAAGAAATGGTTCCAAAATATTCAAAAGATCGCCTACGGATATAAATAGATAGAAGGCAGGAAAATTAGAATGCGTTAATTTTTTTTTTAATTAATATAAACTTAAGTAGCAAGTAGAATTATTTTTTTATGTTTCACAATTATGTATAATATAAGTTGTTATTTATTGTTAAAAATTATATTTTTTAAAAGTAAAAAAATTTTCGTATTTTTTATTTCTAGAAATAAAATCAGTTCGTAAACGTACCGAATTTGGCGGTTCCAAAACGAATCGTTGTGGCGTTTCGTAAACGTGCCGAATTTGGCGGTTCCAAAACGAATCGCTACGGCGTTTCGTAAACGAACCGATTTTAGCGAACTCTTGGCGTTACGTTTTTTTTTCTACTGTTCTTATTCTAACATTTACGTTTCCGGTTCGCTTACGAACTGCCAAGGCTCATATATGAAGAAAAGACTTCGCCGGCGGTTCGTTTATGGTTCGCTTTTCTTAAAGGGTACATAACAAATCTAAAAAGAAAAAAAATAAATCGTTATAAAAATGGACCATATAATCTTTTAAATAATCTCACTTCATAAGCATTACAACTCAATCTCAATTTTGGTCCTAAACGAAGATTCCTAATTAAAACTTGTTTTTTAGCTGAGAAGCTAATAATTAAAAATAAACTAAAAAGTCTTTAATGCATAACGCTTCGTATTTTTTCAGTAAGTTAGTATTTATGTAGTATATGTAATGTAGTCAACATTTGTAGGTTATTTCTGATTCGAAAACTGCAGATTTAACGGCCGATATAATTATTGGCTATTAAATATATAGTAAAAAAAATTACAAAATTGTAAACGTTTAATAATTAGTTATAGATAGGGTATAATGTACATGGATATGTACATTACATACATATGTATAAATATAAACCTAACAATATTATAAAATTACGGATAAATATTTGAAAACGAATGAATTTTGTCGATATATTATCCATTTAATGCGCGGTGCGCTCTCTAGCATTTAGTAGTGACACTATATGTAGAATAAAATTCGCCAGATATTATGTTACTATCGCTATCGGTGATATTTAGTTGGAGAGTTTTTAGCTAAGATGCCAACACAATAAACTAATACCAAAGAATATATATAATAAATTTAATAATAAAGAAGTCGATCTGAATTTGAATACCCATTTTTGAATTTTTTTCATTGGTCTGTGCGGGCCGCTGTGAAGGGGAAGTAAAGTGTGTTTAATAGCCAGTGTGGCTATTTTGACTGGATTCCAATGCCGTCAGCTAGAAATTATTTTGAAATCCAGCCAGCCGTTTTTTTGACTGGACTATTTTTAGGCGCAAAAAATATTATATCAAGCTTAGTTCGTTCAGATAACAAAGTTTGGAAAATATCCGTGTGGTTGGGGTTTTTGAGCTCGTATTAGCTTACATATAGTTTTTTAATAGGGAAATTATAAAGTAATCGTTTTTATTGCATTTATATACATACACATTACATGGACTTCAAATAAAATACGTTTGACAAGAAATTTGACTAAAAATTAATTTTTTTTTTACTGGAAATTCTGACTGGAATTAATTTTTTAGCTGGATTTTTTCCAGTCAAATTGGAAACGAATTTTCAGGTTGGCCACACTGATAATAGTAATGATAGAGCTGGTTCCAATGTTATGACCCACGAACAGAAATTAAAAACTTCGCATTTATTCTACATGCGCATTCTTTATTATTATGTATATATTCTTTGCTAATACTGTAATCGTTTTAGGGTGTCTATATTCTGTAAAAATGTAAACTAAAATGTGCGATCGACATTTCCCGTTGAATGTTCTAATAGTTGCACAAAATAATAAAAAACAATATCACAAAACTTATGTATCCATACATATTTTTCCTTAAATTAACTGCATTTTGTGGATCTTTTCTGTGGATTGTATTTTTGGAAATATCTGATGCATATGTAATTGCTAAAAAAATTAAAGATAGTTTTTACATTTTATTTATTTATTCAATTAGATAATGTCATAATGTACATATAAAATGTATTATTATAATTAATGCGTAATAAAAACATAAACATGTTAAATGTTGACGCTTATTACAAATTATATATGCATATGCATTTTTTAGATATTTTGATGGGAGATGGGGTAAGCACCAAAATGTTCAGATTCGCAAAAAAAAAAAAAATGGAAATGCATAATATGAAACTTGTTTTTTAACGATTATTGTCATTTGTTATGTTAATTACAAAATACTGATACTATTGCAAATACAACCTTAATGGTCATGACAACTATAGTTCTCATTTGCTATGAGAAGATTATTTTTTGACGACTATAGTTGTCATAAACATCAACGTGTTGTGTTAAACATGCTACACCTCATCGGAAATATTTAGTTCCGATGACGATGACGAAGTCGGGTAAAGACGCTGGAGGATATGCTGTGATGTGGAGTATGATGTCATGATTTAGCTTGTCATCAATCTCAATTCTAATGTGACTCGGATTTTGCTTTTCAAAACAACAAATATGTATGAATCGATGTAAATTTTCTTAATAGAAAAAATCGTTACTCTTCAGGTCTATTGCCTACAGAAAAATGTGTTAAAAAGCCTGTATTAGCGTTTTTTTTAAAAGAAAAAGAGGGGCAAAGATGAACTACTGCGCAGAAGTTTCAAAATTATGGGCTTTTTTCTTAATTACTAGTATAGTATGTATATTAAGCAACGTTCAACATGGTAACCACATTTTGAAGGCTTTTAAAAAAATCTCTTATGTTAACGCTTTTCTCCCCGTCACATGTAAGCAATAAAAAGTAGTTACTTCAAATAGTTAGTATACACGCAAGTTTATGATAGACCCACCGATCTTGATTTATTGAGAACCAGATGTAATTAATAGAATTTTAAAATTCGGCCGGTAGGCGGCGCTATTCGCATTTTGCCAAAACATCTTTTCCCGAATAAAACTATAATTTTATATAGCAAATGTCCAAGTTTGGAAAGGTATTTAAGAGTAGAATACGATTCCATCCAATAACCGTATTTCAAATTTCTATCGCTAGAGGCGCTGAATACTAAAATATAGAAAATGTCTATAATTATAATGTATGTACGTGCTCTATAGCGGTAGTTTACTTGGTAAGATTCACGACGTAGAATTACATTTATAAAAAAATTATAATTGTGCCGGTGATTATGAAAGTGTTCTAAATCAAGAATCCAAAAAAAATACATTTATTGGATGAATAATAAATTTATATGTACACTAACTTTTTGAAATAACTGGTTTTTATTTGTTTACATCGGACGGAGGGACAGACAGACGGACAGAACAGCGTTAACATAGAGATTTTTTTTCTTCTTAAAAGCCCTAAGTATATATTTGCAATTTTTAGAATTTAGTAATTTATTGGGTTTTTCTTTGGTAAAAATTGAGATTGATCAAAAATTTGATCTAAATGCTTCCTAATCGAATATGATAATAAAATCAATTTTTTGTGTGTTTGTAGTTGTGTTTTTATAAATAAAACTTGATGTTTATCAAAAATATAAACAGATCACAGCTTTTTGTTTGTAAATAAAAAACGGAAAAGTTTTTTAATTTTTTCTTACGTTTTATAATAATTATATAGTAATTTTTTATAATTTTAAAAACATTAAAAATGAATAGTGATTTAAAATTTTTTATAATGCTTGTTGAATCAACAAAGCAACATTCAAATCATCAGGTGTTGTTTTGAAATGTATTGACGAAGGGGTAAATCTTGAAAAAAATCTAGATTTCACAAAATTGATCTATAGATAAAAAAATCGGTTTTTCTTGCCCAATTAAACAAATTTTTGATCTAGATAAAAAAAATATTAATTTAATCGTTTTTTACCAAAGAAAAACCCCATCATAAGTAAGTACAATATCCAATAATAAATTTAACCAAAATACATGACAATACTATAATTATAATTTTATAAAAAAAGTATATGTTTAGCTATATAATATTGTTATTAAATAATATTTTAATTGATATGCTGTTGATGATGTTTATTTTCTACCCTGTGAGATACCTGTAGAGACGAGCTTCTGATAAGTAACACAAATTATGCATTCTAATTTTTATTTAGCAAAATCAACAAAAGCCCGGAACTACAGGGTAGGTCACGGGAGCGCTTTAATTGTCTCACTGCAAAAATATTTGAAAGAAAATATATATTAAATATAATATAATTGCACATTGTGTAAAAGATGTACATATACTCGTATTATTAAACTTCAGAAAATAGAAGCTCCTTCTCATAAGATACAGCTCATATGATTCGGATTATGTAGTTATTTCAATAACACCGGTCTGTAGCTTTGTGCGACATATGAGAAGGAAAATTAGTTTGCTATTATACCGACAAAGATAGAAATGCTATATCGAGGAAATTATCATATAAATTCTGGGAGACGAAAGAATAAATCCGAGATATGCGTTGAAAATGTTAAATCTCAATATTAATCAAACTCCGTTTGTTCTCTGATAGTAGCTGTGTTAGTTTTCTTATTTTCATTGCAAAGTTACCTTGATTTTCATATTTTCATTTCAAAGTTACCATCAGCTAGGAATGCTAGCAGAGTGCGAATTTTAATAACACAAATTAGTCCATTAAGTGAATGTGTTAAAAAGTAATACACTTTGACATGTGCTGTAATATTCTCAACTTGACTAGCTTTCTTAGCTAATATATCATTACAGGATCATTAGTTAAAGTATTATACTCTTCTGGCATAATATATACAATACATTATTTGTATATTAATTTCGGTTACATATTTGATGTAAAATATGATATATATGTGCATATAAATAATTTAACAACTGAATAAATATTTTTTTATCATTTCAATACTATTGTACAAAAAATTTTACTTTTACTCTAAAGTGGATTTATTTACATGTGCATATATAAATGATCTTAAAAACGTGTTTATTCCTGGTCTGTATAGTGTTATTAAATTTCTGAATTATACATCCACACCAGACTGTGGTTAATAACAAGTAAAATGTGACTCAACGACGCTTTTTTCCGATTATATGTATTCTAAATTCCTTTTAAGTGTGAAGAAATACAATTTCTATTAAATAATTTGGTTATTAATATGCATGTATCTCAGTAATTTTTGTTTAATTAGTTTAGTGCAATAATTTTCTTTAATTTCAACAAATTTTTTCCAGAACTATTTTATTCCGAGGTATGCTATTTGCTCTAGTATTTTACGATCTAATATATTGATCACGGACTTTATGAATATACTCTAGTTCATAAACCAGAGTACTAAACCCATGAAGCATATTAATTAGGTTTTCAAATATCGATTACCTGAATAGTGATCACATTTCATTCATCAAGAAAACTTGTGCTGATTTGGCATGGAAATACATTTGCTTTAAATTACTTATTACATTTATTTTTATATGTATTTGGTATCCAGATATCCATATTTACAAACAACTGAGAAAATCATACATAAATTAAATCATTGACAATTAAAATAATTTTAAAAAAATACACAAAATTCATTAATTTAATTAAGATTTTTTTTACCATTTTCCTTTGTATATTATAAATTGTAAATTCATTGTAAACTCAAAAAGTTGAGTGAAGATAAAGGCGTCGCACAATTGAACCTTTAATCGATTGGATTTTAAATTTTATTAACGCTAGCGGAAAAGTCAGACGGCACAATTGTAGGTAGATTTTTTTTCATACTAGTTAATTTTTCATAATTTTTTGTGATTTTCTACCAAGTTTTTGGCTACCAATGTTAAAATTGATTTTTTATCTCTAGCCTCCCAAAAATTACTTTTTCACTATGATGGTTTTGTCTTCCAATATTAAAATTGCCTAGCGCTGGCTTAATTTTTTCAACATTGTTGAAACTCAGCGCTAGCGTATGGCGTTAACTGCTGTTATTGTGTTCGCTTTTATTTATTTCCATATGTTGAAGTTTTTTCATGTTAACAGATCTCATTATCTTACAGCTTTTACAGAACTCAAAAATTAAAAACAGACGGACAGACAGAGTAAAACTAATATGCACATTTTTTCCCATTTTGTTGGAAATGTGCTTAAAATTACGTTTATGATTCAAATTTATAAATAACAAAAATAAATTATACGGTAATATAACAAAGCAAAATGTGTTTAAATTACAAGTTAGTAGTGAGTTTTAAGAAATTGTCAGCATGAAAAATGCTGATTCCTAATTACTAATAGAAAAATCCATGTAAAATGAATCGAAATGTGTAACTTTACTTTTTCATAGATTTTTTTTAGCCGTGACTTTCTAATTTCATTATACGTATCAAGGTAGGCCATTTTCAATGTCTGGTTTATTTAGTTTGAGTTTTTTAGTAATTTGGCAATAAATGGTCCACTGTCACTCTTGAGATATCCTAAATATTTTCTTTGATAAAGTTTAAATCATCAACAAATATTAAAATTTCAATATAACAACTTATGCATATATAAAACAGAAAGTGCATATGTTTGTCTGTCTATCACAAAACTCCTCCAAAACGTTGAATAATAGAAACTGGACATTTTGCAAATGTCACTCTGGCTGCCATGTGCCACTGCAAGGGCAATAGTCCTATTTTCACCTTTCAAAACCGGGCGAAACTAGGTAATAAAGCTGGTTTTAGTATAAATTAATCATTAAAAATATTTTCGTTTCAATCATTTTATTTATCACTGTTATTACAATGATGAAACGCATGTTTTTTTTGTTTTGTATGTTTTTTTTTTAAAGCCAAAACAATTTCGCCAGCACTAAAATTATCATGTGATTCAGCTAGAACTGGCTACATTTTGATCAAGCGACGGCAAATTTATTTGAATGCCATATTATATATGTATGTTTTTGAAGTACCATAAATTTAAAGAAAATATCTTTAAATGTATCACCTAAAAATAAAAAAAAGATCTATATAATTTTTTAACAAAATAATTTACAACACATAATTTATTTATTTGGACTCATTTTCTTTTGGAATTTACTGCAATACCACATACATATTCTGATTAACAATTCCTAACAAAATATCAAATTATATTTATAGTATGTATATTTTGAAATGAAACGTTTATATATGAATAAAAAATATACACTATTTCCTTTTTATTATTAAATCGTTTTTCTCTACTATTTTGGATATATTGACATACAGTATTGTTTTCAGTATACTTTATAACCATTTCGGAAGAGTTAATAGAGTTAACATTCTCTTAAACCACCCATCAAATGTATATAAGTGGGACAATTTAGTAACATAATATTAATTGCTTTAAATTTGTTATCTATAATAATGAATGAATTGATTGTCAATCAATTACATTTATAATTTATATATAAGAAAATATGCAATTTATGTCCTATAAATTTTAACTAATAAAAGGGTTAATTAATTTAGATTTACTTTTTAGTTCTAAGAAAAACACGCTAAAAATTTTTTTTGTAAAAATTATTGCAGCAATTTTAGTCTCCTTTATTGGTTTTTATTAACTGACTACAAAAATTATAGTAAATGTTTCAAATTTTTTTAAAAAAGTAAGTTTATGTAATTTTATTTTTATCACCATTTAGAAAAATTTTTATTGTACCGAACAAAGAAACATATGTAGTATATACATATGTGTAATTTAGATTTTTAAAGTAATAACTATATTTTAAAATTCGCTCAGAAAAATTTATTTTAATAATAATGGTTCCTTCATTGCGATGTGTAGTTCTATCATCTTAAATATTTACATAAAAAGTTAAATATGAAAAAAATATATATGGATTACATTTATTTCATTAAGAATGTTTCTTCTGTGCAATATTGTAAATGTGTTAGTTCTAAAAGCGATCAAAAAAATTATACACATATTTACACTTTAGCACTACACATAATTAATTAATTTCTACAATTTGATTATGCAAATTTTTATGTTACACGCTTTAAAAATTTAAAAATTTAAAATAATTGCTAATCCATTTAGTGTTAGTTTAAATAACTATATATTTAATTATGTTAATTATGATATACACGATAACGTTTACCCTTATTATTAAAAGTATAGTTATTAGTAAGTTTCACATATTTCTAATAATTAATATTTCAGTTCAAAGGATAAAAAAAGTATTAAATACATATAATAAATTATGTTTTTAACTTTTTCTATTACATAACATTGAAAAAAAAATTAAATATGAAGAAATATTTAATAATAGTTTATTATTTATTATGTATCAATAATAACCAGTATAGATAACAATGAAATTTATTTTATAGTACATAATATTATTTAATAATTTTTAAATAGACTTAGCAATATATTTAAATTTTATTTATTTAATTTATCATTTTATTTAAATTTTGAAACTAAAGGAGACTAAAAATCAGTCAAGACTATGAAGCTGTGTATTTTTTGCAATTAGGAAGCAAACATTCGAGATGAAAATATTTCTAATAAAAAACAGGGGAATTGCATTAGTTTTATTTATTCCTGCGCACGCATTTTTTTGTATATACATTTTGGAGTTTAAAAGAAATAAAAAGATGTTATTTCTCATTGAATATTACGAGGATAAGAACAAAGTAAAATGTTCATTCAAATTCATAAAAAAGTGTATTTTTTATTAAAATATTTCCTACATACATATATATAATGTAGCATCATTTATCGTGCTATGCATAAAATTAATTATAAATCCCCTTTCAAATTCACGTGTATACACACTAAAACCATTTTTATTTTACTATATGAAAACAGCTTCAACCAGCCATTTTGAATGCATATTTTTACAATAGTAAATACAAAAAAAAAATTTAACAAAAAACATGTTTAGATAATGCTTTTTTTACTACCCTTATAGTATTGTAATACAAGTACGTATGTATTATAAGCGGAACATAGATGTGTATGTAAAATTTTTAAATAAGGGGAAATTAAATCAATAATTGAACTACAGAACAAAAGATTGAGCAAAGTTGTAAGGACGTTATGATGATACATTTTTCAGCTGGAGCATTATATTTATTCATTTTAAAAAAAGAAAAGGTAAAGAAATAAAAATTTAAGGTTTCCGGAAATAAATATGAAACGTAAATTAAAAATATATTTGATATAAAAAATCTTCATTTCAATATTTTAAAATGTACATAACTAAAATAGTAAATAATTAATAGCAATTATCCGTACATAATTGGTATTTTACAAAAATTTTAATACTACTTTGTTAATATCGAATTTAAAATGTATAAATTTAGAGGTCTAGAGACTGTAATTTTAAAAAATTACGCTTTTAGAAAACGTAATAAATAATGCAATGCGCATAACTAGATATTTTTTTAAAATTACTTAAAATATAATATTTCTTTAATAATGTTTTATTTGATATTTTACTACAAACTAATTTGATGCGTTAAAATTATTCATACCAAAATTTAACAAGAGATCTTGATGTATAGAAATGTGTTTAATTTATATATGTTTAAATATTATTCCATTAATTAGAATATTACTATAATTGTCTGTTGTATTTTGTAATAACGAAACATTCTATTTTATTACAGAATTTCTTTGTTAAATTCAATAAAATAAAAGCCACAATTTTTCGGGAGAATTCATATTCCTTATTCTCAATAACAGTTGGTTATTGGTTTATAACCAAAATTTTTGTATAATAATACTTATATATTTACTTTTTAGACTAAATTGTGTTGATTTTATCAAGTATGAATTTATCTTCTCGAATTCAATAATTTCTAGTTTCTGTGTTCTATTCCTAGGTATATTATCAGATAAAATCATTAGTGTTGTTTTATTGATTGTTACTACAGTTATCATACATGTATCACGAACTGAAACATATTGCTTTAGATCAGAAGTTTAATAGAAGAAACAAATCTCCGATGCTCCCACTCCACTCGGTGGACAGTGATTACACTTCTTTGTATATTTTGAATTGGAACATGCAATCCAGCACCACATATTCTGAATTTAGTAGATTTAGTAGTTAATAAACATATACATACATAAACCACGGCTGTAATGCCAACAGTAATTAGTGATAAGGATAACAAAAGAATATTGATACTGTACTGTTCTAAATATTGATACGAATTTAATTATATGACTAATGATGTTATACATGTACTTTTTACCAGATCAGAAATATAAATATGTAAGTTAGGATTTCTTAGGTAAGTGGCCCTACAAATAACAAGTAATTTAAAAGAAAATAGCTTTTTACAAAATAATTATTTAATTAATACCTTCATATTGATGTCAAACAAAAATAATTAAAAGTCAATGCAGCTAATAATATTTTTTGTTGCAGTTTTTTTAACTAACTCTGCAACCAAATTATCATAGCATCAAAATTACAATAATTATAAATTAGTTGTAAAATTAGAATCAGGTTGTTGTCTTTCACATCCCGACACTAAGAAGATTTAATAAAATTATAAAATTGAATAGATGAGTATAGAAACTTTCAACAAACCCTATAGACTTATATTAAATATCTCTTTCTTGACATACTTTAGTTAAATTACAGATTTCAAGGTTGTTTTCACAAAAAAGGTTGTTTTCAGTAAAATGTAAGACAACGTCGAAGAACTAATCAATCATTTTAGTTGTGGAACCAGCGGAAACCTAACTGCAGATGATTCTTAGAATGGTAAAATGAAATTTTTAAACTCTCACACTATGCGTGTATTTCTGAAAAATCATTGTGAAAACAAAATATAATAGTATAAGGATACTAGTTATAAAAAACTCAAGAACTCAAGGGATATGAAAAACAAAAATATCAGTACAAATACAGATGCAAAACTAAAATTGTTTTGTTTTATATCAAATTTAGAATTGCATTTAAACTTGAATAACAATTTGGCAGATATCGCAAAAACCATTTACCTTTCGTACAGTCAATCGATACTGAAAAAATATCCTGGTTAGAAAATGGGATATTATGTACGAGTATTAATAGCAATAAAAAATTTAGAATATTGAGAAATTTTCTTAGGGGTAAATTACGACGATTAAAATACAAATTTCAAAAATATTCAAAATGAAAAGCAAAAACAAAAAATATACTTCTTTCACTTTACATAAAATTATAAAATTAATATAAATAACCATACATATTTTTGCTTATACCATACGATACGGCGAATTCCTTATACTACGGATACGGAACAATATAATAATAAAGTTATTGCATTATATTAACATTAAGTTACATTTTTATATTAAAAGACCTTGACTAGTTAATTAGGAAATATGAGTTGACAAATCTCGCATTTTAATTGGAAAAAGCCACAAATTAATTATATAACAACAAAGTATCAATAAATAATTACTACTGTGAATTCATATAAGGTAGAGAATTTATGGTTATTTGGCAGGATATGATTTCTAATATATTCCATGTTTCACATTATTTATTTCCAAAATTATTTTGATTTTATATTTAAAATATGAGCATTTAATAAACATAACAATGAATAAAATAAAACGGTGATGAACTGATCCACAAGCTGTATTCTTACAAGGACTTATTATAACGGAATTTCAATGAATTAAAAAAAATCGTGTGATAATTTTGTTAACCATGAAATATTTATTTATTAAATTGTTATTATAAACTTGAATACCGTTATTATTAATGTTCCAAAATATGTTTTGTATGCATATATAGTTTTAGTAGAGCTTCAAAGTTCAGTCATCTAATGCAGGGCTCCTACCTTTTTCCGTGCGACCTATTATTTCAGAACAAACATATCTGCGATTGCGACAACCTCTAATATTACAATTATTCGAGTATGGAATTTTGATTTAAAATAATGTATAATAAACTTGAAAAGGCACTTCCTTTCAAATAATAATAAATACAAGTAAGTGGTGGCGAATTTTTACAAAAGCTAAATTCAATTCATGAGTATTATAGTAGGCGCTTTATTATTTTTAATTGACATAATTGTTTTTTTTTGGCGATCTCGTAAAAAAATCTCGCGAAGCCTTTTCGTGACGCGAACCATAGTTAAAGAATAAGTATAGTTGTTCTTTATTTTATTGCACTTTATTTAGGACATTTATCCGAGACACATTTCAACGTTCCACATTATTTGTAGTAGTTTTGATTTTTGAATACTCAGACAACAGAGATTATGATTTTAAACCCCATCTATATGCGAGATTATGAACTTAAACGCCATGAAATATGCAAATTTGTTACGATAAAATAATTTTCGCTCAATTCTATTCTTATGCACGGCTATACATATAGCTACATATTCATTCAAGTAATTTTTGGGATCATTTCAGGCATGAATACTTTTAAATATCATATTCGTGGTAATGATATATAAGCGATCATATTTTTGCATATGATACGGATGACGAATATAAAGTACCACTGAATATTCGGAGACCAGTAATAGTTACGGAAACTGGAAGCGTTCCTCAGAAACATAAAGTGAACATCTTCCATCTACATCAAGGCAAATACAAATGCATGTATATAATGTATATATCCGCGCAATTAAAAAAGTTAATAAGGAGATGGACTGTAGTAAGGTCTGCTTGACAGTTCAAATTCTATTTACTGTGATGTGTTCGGCGAGATTTTATATGAAATGAATTGTGTGTTTCTTACTTGTGCTCAAATCGATCTAATAACTTTGGAACTGTTTCCTATTTTGACTCAGATCAATCAATTTGAGAATCCCAGACAAACCTACCAATATTTTTATTCTACCCGGCAAACATTGTAGCATTTTTTATTTGAAAAATCTCAATGTTTCTTATTTTATAAGTCAGATTAATTTGATTTCAAATTTGAAAGAATCTAGTTGATCTACAGATTTAAATAAGAAACACACCAAAAAATAAAAAATTAAATAAAAGCACAGCCAACATATCCTTAAAACTTTTACAAAGCAAATCTACATCATTAAGAAGAAAATGGCGAGTGTGAAATTATATCCAGCAGACCTTTATCTTTATTATTAGATCATGGAGCGTAGTGAAAAGTTAGTACGGAGATCTCCGAATTTCCATCGCGAAATGGTCGTGAAATACTTGTGAAAAAATATTGTCTCTAGAAAAGTTTGGCAATTGTTAAATTGGCATTAAAATAATTTGATTGTTTACTTTTAAAAATAATTTTTAAAACAGTGTGTTGATTATTATATAACTGATTTTTACATATATTTTAAAATGGAAATGAATGAACACTTTAGAGACAGGTAGAAAACTACTGCGCCATACATAAAAGACGGGCATATTTTTGCAATATTGTATAAAAATGTGAAATATAACAAACTTGTAGTGCAATAATTAACATGAAATCAATTTTTTTTCATCCAATTGCACTTTTCAAAGCATGACCCTTTTTAAGAGCAACACCACAAAATTTATTCAGAAAATTTCTCAAATTTTGATTCAGAGTACAAAAGGTAAGGTATTAATACCCGCCCGTCCTTAACGCTTTTTTTAAATAAACGGGTATTAATACCCGACCCGTCCTTAAAGTGTTATTGTTGGTAGCAGCAGACGTGATGAGGAAGTGGAAGAAATTGTAGCCACATCTGCTGCATTTATGATAAATGACTCATAATATTAATGAATAGCCGTTTTTTTTAACTGATATAAGTCCATTTTATATTATATGGATATATAACATAAATATATTATCAGACATATAAATTTCTTTTAACAATATGTACTTTAAAAACGATTACATTATAAACTTACATCAATTTAATATTTAAAAACATAAAATAAGAGTATTAACATATACCAATATTTTTCAAACCATTCAATTGCAAACCCATCTCCATTATAATACAAAATGGACTTATACCACTTTCAAAAAAAACGGTTCATAATCATAATAATTATTAATGCTATTATTATTATTATTTATTAATATTTAATTATTTAATAATAAGAATATCATTTAATAATAATAATAAGTTATAAAAATATTAACTATTACCTTTGTATATAAATTTATATAGTAGTCCCACTTGACTGATTTTTTTTGAATCGTGGCGACGAGAGAAGTGCTAACTAAAATATAGTAGGGACATAAATCATATTTTTAATTTAACAGGGCCATCTACATTTGAATAACTGAAACAATTCAAAATGGCAAATTTGTGTATATTTGTTATTGTAATTTTTTTTATTTCTTATTCTTGGTACAGAAGTGTAAGGGGGGAAGAAAATATATAGAAAAAAAAATTTTATATGCGTATTTGAATAATTTTTAATGAATTTTAGAATAGAAAAATATTGTTTTGTAAATTGCTAGGGATGGTGACGTAAGGGGGAAGAAAACATATGAGATTTTTTTTTATGAATATATGCGTATTCGTATTAATGAATATAATTTTCTGAACTAATTTAAGAATTTAAAATATTTTTTATTTTTTTATTCTTAAATTCTTGGGGAAGAAAATATATGAGATTTCTTTCTAGAATGTTCTAGAATGTTATAGAAATCGAATAATTTTAAGGAATTTATGAATTAAAATTGTTTTTTGTGTTATTATTCATTGGCGATGGTGCCGATTTTATAAAATTTCCTCATTTTTTAATTTTTATTGGTCTGAATGAAATGATGAGTGGCCATATTTTCATCTAGGATTTTCTATAGTACCACTGGATGGATTGTGCTAAAATTTTGCAACCACATTCAAATTAGTGGTCTGGATGAAATGATGAATGGCCATATTTTCATCTGGGATTTACTCTGGTACCTCTGGATGGATTGAACTGATATTTGGTAACTACACTCATTATAGTGTCCTATAGTTAACTATGCCAGTGCTCCTCCATTATATCCCACAATGTATCAGAAATCACGTTTTCATCATCTAACCATCTTCCAAGTACAGCTAATGGAGGAGCACTGGCATAGTTAACTATAGGACACTATAATGAGTGTGTTTACCAGATATCAGCCCAATCCATCCACGGGTGCCAGAGAAAATCCCAGATGAAAATATGGCCATTCATCACTTCGTCCAGACCGCTATAACGAATGTGTTTACCAAATATCAGCCCAATCCATCCAGGGGTGCTCGAGAAAATCCCTGATGAAAATATGGCCATTCATCATTTCATCCAGACCAATAAAAATTAAAAAATTAGGAAATTTTATAAAATCGGCACCATCGCCAAGGTATAATAACACAAAAAACATTTTTAATTCATAAATTCCTGAAAATTATTCGATTTCTAGAACATTCTAGAACATTCTAGAAAGAAATCTCATATATTTTCATCCCCAAGAATTTAAGAATTGAAAAATAAAAAAAATATTTTCAATCTTAAATTAGCTCAGAAAATTATATTGAAATATGCACATCCATAAAAAAAAATCTCATATGTTTTCTTCCCCCTTACGTCACCATCGCTTGCAATTTAACAAAAAATTCTTTTTCTATTCTAAAATTCATTAAAAATTATTCAAATACGCATATAAAATTTTTTTTTCTATAACTTTTCTTCCCCCCTTACACTTCTATACCAGAATAAGAAAATAAAAAAAATTACAATAACAAATATACACAAATTTGCCATTTTGAATTGTTTCAGTTATTAAAATGTAGATGGCCCTGTTAAATAAAAAATATGATTTATGTCCCTACTATATTTTAGTTAGCACTTCTCTCGTCGCCAAAATTCAAAAAAAATCACCGAAATGGGACTACTATATAAATTTATATACAAAGCTATTACGAAAATTATTTAATAAGGATATTTATTTTACAATATTTAAAATTTAAACTTGTGATATATTTTTGAATTATAATGAAATTAATTAATTATGTTCATATGTGCTTTTAAATTTAAAATCAAATTTAAATTATAGAAAAATAAATAAATTAATAAATTTAAAAATATGTATGCATAGATAATATAACATAGATGGCTCACTCTGTCTAAGGAATTGACTTGAGCGCTTTTATTTAAAATTGTTTGTAAGAGGAATTAATGTTTTTTTATCAGGCAGGGTGTTTCCATATTTTCAAATTTCTAAATTTTTTAATTATAAATTTTTAATTTTTTAATTTTTTTTCCTGAAATTTTTTTTAAATTTTTAATAATGTTTGTAAATTTTTAAATAAAAAATGAGAATTTATTTTAAATCCTTTATTTTACTAATTTTTGCCTTTTTACAAGAATGTTTTTTATAAAAGTCAAACTAAAAGACGAAAAATTTTGTATGAAAAATCTATTAATTATAATGAAATTGTTAATAAACTGCGAATGTGGATAATGTCTTTTGCTTATTTTATCTGTGCAAAAAGGGACACAACACTTAATAATCCTCATACTTTTATTTTTATTTTTGGTTAAATAAAAATTTAACAAAATTTAAAATAATCTAAATAAATTAAATTAAAATTAATTTTTAATTTAATACTAATATTTATTTTGTTATATTTTACAAATTTTAACAAAATTTTATTTTTATTTTTTAAAATTTTATCAAAATTTTATTTTTATTTTTTATGAAGATTAAAAAAACGTTTTATTTTTAAAAACATTTATTTCTTTTGACATGCCGTTGACTATATATTCAAAGGATATCTTAAATTTTAATTTAAAAATACATACAGCGCTACTAGGAACTATATTACACGGAAAAAAATTATAGTCACAAATTTTAATAGACAACATAGCAAATATTTTTTAGCACGAAATATTATATTTTAAAGTATAATATGCTAAATGTGTTATACTATCAGCCACATACTGTGAGAAATCTTATTATAAAATAATAGCATAACGACAAATAGCTACTGATAATAAAACAACATTTCATTACTTGCTACTTACGCATACTAACAGACCTATTCACAAATTAACAGCTTAACAATTGATTTGACACTTGTTAAAAATTAATAACAAGAGCCATAACAAGCAATCGTAAAAATGCTATTCAAAAAATTGTGAATATGCACTTGTTAAAAATTATGAGGTGAATTTTGCTTGTTAAAATGTGATTGGAAAATGTTTATTGATTTTTTTAATTGATTTTTTTTAAAAAAATTTTTAATAAAAAAGGTGTTTGAAAAAAATTTAACAGTATTTTTATTTAAATTTTTTAGATGAATCTAGGTAGCAATTATGAAAATTAAAAGTACAAAAATAAATAAACATGTATTTTCATTTCTACCATAATTTTTTATATATACATATATAAATATATAAAATTATATTTTAAAGTATAATATATATATATGTATATATAAATTATGTTCATAAATAGCTATTCACAATATATATGAATTTTTATCCATATATATATATAATAAATATAAGTAGTTTTCATTTTCATAATTGCTGCCTAGAATCATCTACAAAATTTAAATAAAAATACTGTTAAATTTTTTTCAAAAATTACTTTTATATGGAATTGTTAAATAACAATCACTTAAATCTGGTTGTTAAATACCAAATTTCAAAATAGAAATTTAACAACTTAACAATTATCATAACAATTTCTTTCTGAATAGCAATTTTAACGAGCAGTGGTGAATTTTTATCCATATTGTGAATTTTTTCATACAAAATTTTGATATTGTGAATTTTTATAATATACCAACTTGTTAAATAACAATGACAGTTTATACTGAAGGAATGGTCATTTTCTTAACAATTTGTGAATAGTTTAACAATAGTTCAGGGCAGTTTAGACAGGTACCAAATCATAATTCTAATAATGAAGTACCAATGGAAATTGACAATATCCAACAAAGTGACGTAAATTTTACAAACGAGCTTCGGACAAAAAAAGTACCAATAATTACACTAACTATTAATAATACAAAAATAAATTGTTTAATCGATACAGGGTCTGAAACTAGCATATGAAAACCAAATATTCTTAAAAATTGTTGCGAAAATAAATTAGAAAAACCTCTTTATTTTTCTACTCTAAATGATATTTGTGAAGTAACAAATAAAATTATTACCCCAATTCCAATTTTAAAAGAAAAATTGATTTGGGAAACAAATATACATATAGAAGTAAATTGTAATAAAATTTCTTTTGACAAAAATGATCATTATTTTATATTAAATGGAAAAATTAAACAGGAAGAAGAAGTTGATCAAATATCTGATGTTGATAAAGATAAAGATGATACTAAAGATATAACTGATTTAACAGATGATAAGATTATTTCTGATTGTGATAATGGTAATATGGACGATTTAGAAATGAAAATTAATAAAGACAATGTTGAAAAAGAAAATACTGATCTTGTAATAGTAAATTCAGAAGAAAATAAAGTAGATGAGGAAAATAAAGTAGAAGAAGAAAAAGAATAAAGAATTAAATGTTTTAAACGAATCATTAATAAATGAAACTGCTCATTTTCAAGAAGAGAATTTCGAAAATCATACCAATATTAGAAGCAATCGTTAATAGGTTTAAAAACCAAATAATATTAAAAGTATCCAAAGAAAAAGAGTTTGAAAGTATTTTTAAAAATAGAAGAATTTTTGTCGATTTACAGGATATAGAAAATGAAAATGTTAACGAGATACTAAGAAGGTATATTTTAAAAGGGAAAGTAGGAATATATTCTGAAGGAAATGATCATGAATACAATAAGCTACAAAATATTATTATTAAGCTTTATCCAAGAAATGGTAGTATAACATTTGTGAAATGTAGTTATTTAGCAACAGATAAATAAAGAAAGAAATATCACTGTATCATAAAAATGAACTAGTACATTCAGGAATAATAGCAACTTATGAAGGTATTAAAAATAGGGTTTATAGTCCAGTACTAAAAATAACTGTTCATAAAATAATAAATAATTCTGACATTTGTGCAGCAGGAAAATACTATAATGAAAAAAAGGAAGAGCGATTCATCAAAAACTATAAAGCGGTTAGGCATAAAGAAGTACCCAAATTTCGAAAACATAAGCTTCACGGAATTCATGAAACAAATATTAAAATTCAGATGGATGAAGTGGAAATTGTTAATAATTTTGATATTATTCTATGTATATAATTTATCCAAAGGAAATATTAATAATAATTGATAAATTAGAAGAAATTATAAACACACTCGAACCTGGTATTAATAAAGACATCGCAATTCACAATATATTAAATATTAAAAATCAGATCAAAACAATAGTTCCACATAGATATAAGAGAGGATTAATAAATTGAGGAGGAACTGTTTTGGGTATTTGGAACTATGGACGACTATGACAGACATGATATAGAAACACATTTAGCCATTGCTGATAAAAATAATCACCAAGTAATTAATACTATTAATCAACAAATTAAAATTAATGACAATTTTAATAAAACATTTAACCTTATTAATAAAGCAACTAAAATGGATAGAAGTAAAATGGCTAACAAATTTAATGAAATAGATAAACTAATATTCGAAAAAAGCGTATTTTTAGAACAAATGATAAAAATAAATTTTATTAAAAAAACAAGTAGAAAATATACAGGACAATTTGATATAAGCTAGATTAGGTATTTTACATCCAAGTATTTTAACAGATCAAGAAATCAGGACATATGATATTGATGCAAAAAAATTAGCACAAATTAGAGTAGGAATTGTTATTATAATCAATTATATTCGCAATAAAAATTCCTAAAGATTTCATAAATTTTAATAGAAAATTGTTAATACCAATTGTAAATTCTAATAATAAATAAATTGATGAAGATTTATAATATAAAAACTTTAAATGAACTTAAAATTAGCAAACATTGTATATTTAAAAACAATTGTAAATTTATAAAATTTTCTGATGAAGAATATATTGAAATTGATGATTATATTATAATATTGAATAATGTATAAAAGAAAGGAAATTTAACAGTTCTTGTGATGAACGAAAATTAACTCTCAATGGAAACTATTTAATAAATTTTCACAATTGTACTATTTTTGTTGATAATAAAAAATTTAGTAATAACGTAAACAAATTTATAAGTAAATTTAATTTTCCAAAAACAATTGTAAATTTATTTTCCAATAAATAATGTAATAAATATAACCGATATAATTTTTGATCATATAATTTTAACACAAGAAAAAAATATTAATGAAATAAAAGAATTATAATATCATATATATGTAAACATAGGAATAGAATCATTTACTATTATATTAATAATATATTTTATAATTTTTGTAATTTTATGCTTGAAAAATAAAAAGCTTAACGTAAAAGTAATTAATAAGATTCAGGAGAATCCACAATCTATTGGAGGAGGAGTTACGTTGTCTAACATAACCCATAATAAGGAAAATGTGACTTATGTTGATAATAAAGAAACTAATGATTTAATGAATAATATCACCATAAGAATTTAAAAGGCTTAAAATGCATTAATATGCATTTTGTTATATTTAAAATTAAAATTCCAAATCTTTATTTAATTGATGATTATCTCAACTTATTAATATTTACTTTATTGATATTTAATCAATAAATAAATGGGTAAAATAATTATTTCAATTATAAAAGTATTTACAATTGAAATGATGATCTTACACAAATTGAAATGTAATAATTTAATGTAATTTGAGAAATTAATATTTAAACGGAAATGATATATACATATAAATATTATCTTATTTTTGTTTAATTTAATTCTTTTGTAAGAAGTTAAATGAAACTTAAAATCATTAATAAAAATTAGTCCTAAGACCACATTCAAGTTATATAGATCGACTCTGAAGAGATCGATATTAATAATATATTATAAAACTAAATTACATAAGTATAAATAAAATTTTAAATAAAAATTAAATAATTTTGTTTTACTTAAAAATATAATTCGTGTCATTCGTGTGTTAAAAAAAAAATAATTTGTTGTGTAAAAAATGGACAATAAAAAAAGTGATGGTGATTTTTTAGCGAAAACTCTTACATATTGGGGATTTTCACAATTTATAAATATTTTTGAAGGTAAATATTATTTTTAAAAAATTATTTAATTTTTTTTTATGCATTTGATTGAATTTTTTTTGCAAAACATACAGTGTTCATAGCAAAACTAGCAATATGTCTCTATTCTTATTTAGTAATATATGTATGTGAAAAGCATAGCCATAATATATGGTTTTTTGCTTAAATAAAACATGCATTTACTGCTAGAAATTAAACATATTTTGCAAATAGAAAATTTGTTATATACATTTCTTATATGTGTAATCAGTTTTCGGAAATCATTCAGTGAATTAACAAGTATTTTATGCAAGGAAAGATTAAAAACATTTAAATTAATGTAAAAAAATTCTTTAAAAAAATACAATGATAAATAAAAAAAGAAAATATGCATAAAGTGAATTTAATAAAATAAAAAAAAAATTGAAAATACTTATATACATACTAAAATTGAAAAAATCAATAATGTATGACAATAAAAAATTATAAAAAAATAGTGCGTATTCTGCTTATAAATTTATATACATATATATTTATATATTTAAATTAAATATGTATATAAATTTAATATATATTATAAATTTTTATTTATAAAGAAATTTAAATGTATATTTTTTTTATTGCAAAAAAAAAAATTAACAAAAATATGAGAAAAGTGTAGTTATTATAAAAAACAAATCCATAATTGATAATTAACTATTTTTCATTAGAAGTGGGGTAAAATAAAATTGTCCATTTTGTATATTTTTATGAGGAATTTAAAGTTTTTTAATTGTTAATTTTTTTTTAATTTTTTGATACAATAAAAAAAAACTCAATTTTATAGTTCGATTTCATTTTGTTTCCAAAACTAGGCCAGCGCACTTTGTTTTGGAAAAAATATAAAAGAGAAATAAACAATGTAATAACAAATTAAAAAATTATAACTCAAAATTTACTATAATAATTATTAGAAGGAAAACAATTCGGAAGCAATAAATTTATATTTGGAGGATCGAGACCTCTAAATTCTAAATTATCCGAATGCAGTACCAGTTTACCAACAACTAGTGAAATGGATTTTAATGTAAATAATACAACTCAAAGTCTGCAAAATGTAAGTGAATTTTTTTCTTAATATTATTGGTTATGCTTTGCTTTTACTTGTATACAGTATACCCATATGGGATACCTTACTGGTTGCTTGCTACAGTATATATTATATAATATAACATAATATGAAATAATATAAATACTTATATGTATATATATTTATTTATATAACTTTTTTTTAGTTTATTGCCTCGTCGGAATTGATAAATACAACTGCTTTAAATTCTTCGTTTCTTCTAGAAGATAGTATACTACTACATAGTACTAATAATTTTCTACCTGTACAAAATGATAATCAAAACATTTTAAAAAATTACTTACTATGCGTTAAAGGAAAACTTGTACAGCTTCACTATAAAAGCACAAATCATTAGATAATCAAAACAGATCTATGTTAAGCAAAATAATAATTCATAAAGAATTTGCATACCAGAATTTACCAAATAATTTAAAAATTACGACCGAATGATTTTTGTTTTTAAGATCAGAAATTTAAAAAGAATTTACACTTAATTTTTTTTTGTTTCCATTTACAGTATAATATAAATTTAAATATATTAACTATTATTATAATAAAGTAGTATACCATGAAAATGTATTAATTAAGAATTTAAAATAATAAATCATTAATTTTTATTTGATTTTTATACATAATTTTATTTGATTTTTATACATTATACTTTTTCAATAATTGTTAAATGTAATTAAAATAATAATAATTCAGAAATAATACAAAATTATTGAAAAGTAATGATTAATAAAAGAAAATAAAATATTTAAACAAAATTTTTTATTATTTTTTTTTTTATTTTAAGATAAGGGTTTTTCTGGTGTTTTAACATACGAATATAATATAATTTATAAAGTAATTTACAACAATTTATTGTTCAGTGGAATAGTACCTTACCTATACTCTTTTCTTCAGAATAAAATTTATTGATACTTACTACTATTTTAATTTTATGAAATGAATATGATCAAATACTTAAAAAAATATTTAAAACTATACTTGATTACAAATTTCAATTCTTTTCTTTAGAATTTAGAAGAAATATATTCTTATAATTGTCAAATTTTACTTTTTTTTAACGAAAAAAAGAGATATGTATTTATTATATAAAAATTGCAATAATTGAATAGCAAAAGCTACTTTTAAAATAGCAAACGTTGGCAAAATTCTTAAATTGACAATAATCATAAGCTACAATTCCATAGGAAAATTAGCCAAAAATTCACTATTTAAGTTGATTATTGCGTTGAAAATGTGGCTTTCTATTATCTATTAATACTATTCTATTAATTAGAATAGAATATTTCTATTATTCTATTAAAATATTAATATACTATTGAAAAGATTGCATTAAATTTCATTTATAGCATATAATAATTCAATAACATAAATAATATTAAAACAAAAATGATATTTATAATGTAATATTTGCATATAATATTGATACTGGCCATGCAAAAATTCATATACAATAAGTAAGAAAAAAATCTCCATACAAAAATCTCCATTTTTTCTGACTATATGAAATACATGACTATATGAAATAGTACTCTCGCCATTAGTGTTGCTTGATAAAAATGACAAATTTCCCATTTTCGAACATGAAGGGAAATTTGCGAGTTTTCTCTCAACTCGCAAGTCGCAAGTCGCAAACACTTGGAATTTGGAATCACTACTCTGATTTCACAATGTTAAATTAAATGTGTATGAAAATTTCGCTACGCTCTTATCTCCGTACTGACTGATAATATGTTAATATTTTACCATTTGGAGAATTCAGAATATGATATATGTAAATTATTTAAAATCGACTACATGCACTTATTGAAAAAATAATAAAAATAAATTTTGTTACTAAATTATACTTAATAAATAAATTAATATATAGCATTTTCGAGTCAAGATAGTCTTTTTAAATTTCAAATTAGTCTTTTTAAAAAATCATATTAGTCGCGTACACACACAAAACACTAATTTAATTTTGTAAAATGACTAATTTGATTTTACTTGTAATTTGACTAACTAATCTAATTTGACTAATTTGAAAATAAAAAGAAAATGCTATAATGGAGGTTAAGATTATGAAAAAAAAAAAACATTTCAATAGCAAGGAAACAAAGAATTACAATCTTTGTTTCTTAGCTTTTGAAATAATCGAAAACAAGTTAATTTATGTAATGTTAAAATTATAGGGAATTAGATAATTGTTCATCGAAAAATAATTATATTAACGTGTTAATAGAATATAATATGTAGTTATAAAAAAAACCTAAATAATGTATTATTTACCTGGCAAAATGGAAATTCCTTTAAAAACGTTTTATATTTCTTGTGAAAATTATTTTGGAACACAGGAACTTGGTGATGTTAATAGTTGACATATGATATTCACAGGTAATGTGGGATTATGGTGCCGGGATTATTTATATTATATTATTTTTATATATAGCTATGTACATATATATTATTTTATTATTTTTTCATAAACAATAAGCCTCCTTTAATTTAAATGATTAGGTCCAGTATCAGTAAGTCATGTAAACAAAAATTTAATATATTAATTATAATTTCAAGAATTGATCATGATTTGCTTCCGATTAAATTACTGGAAATCCCATTCAATCCCTATCTGGCTATCTATATCCATACTATATATATACTAACAATTTTTTGTTTTTTAATAAGAACTTTACACATCCCTAATTCTATTAAGTAAATCGATATGCCACTGGTTATGTTCCAAATATTATTGGGGAAATTATCAGCAGGTAATTAATTTTTCACGATTTTAATGAAAACATGTTGTCATCAAAATTTAACTTTAAACTTAATAATTTTGATATTTTCATTGATTTTTTTCCTTAATTAATTGTTAATTGTAAAAATTTTCGTTTTCTAAATATGATTTCCACAATAATTGATTTATTTTTAGGAAATTTTAATTTTGTCATAAAATAATTTAAAGTTTATGTAAATTTATAAATTCATCAAATAATTTTATGACAAAATTAAAATTTCCTAAAAATAAATCTATTATTCTGGAAAACGAAAAATATCTATTTATTTAATAGAATTAAGGATGTGTAATTTTTAACTATTTTGATAAGATATTATAAAAGAAGTAAGGCGGATAAATCTACCATCACCTTCAAAAAGTTATTACTAACTATTGTAACTTTGTGCAATTTTATTTAATACTTTATATTATTTTATATGAATTATGTAATTTTTAATGGTTTCCATAAATATTTTGATGTTATTGTCTAAAGATTAATTAAATTTAAATATATGTAAATAATATATAAAATTTAAATTGCACTATTTACTTAATTATTATAATTAGAAAAAGTTTAAAATTTTTTAACTTTTTCATAAAATGTATTCTTTAAATTTTGTCTTTGTTGCAGCAAATCACTGTTAAGTTTTCACAAAATTACTTCAAATTAAATATATCATAGACTTATGTATATTATTTTGATATTATTTTGATTTTTATTATATTTATATTATAACTTTTATAATTAATTGCAACATTTATAATAGAAATATAATAATTATACATATATGTATGTATATGTATATGTTATGTATATATATGTATATAACAAAATAAGATCGTTGCTTAAACAGAGAAAGTTATTTTATATAAAATTAAGTAATAATATCAAATAATTTTAAGGTTTTTTGCTTTTAGCTTTGCATTTGGAAAAAGAAATTCAAATCAATAAACTTAAGTTCAAACCAAGCCATAAAAGTTAGATTTTTGGCGTCATATTTAGTAAAAGTATTATACCGAATAAAATATTTCGCAGAATATTAACGGAAGTGGCGTCATATTTATTATTAAGATATATATTTTATTACCAAAATGCAGCTGATTTTAAATAGATATCGGCAGCTTCCATATTTTTTAGAAATTTTTGCATTATTCTGTAAGATAACATATGGCAATTTTTACTATTACTGGTATTTTATTATATTTATTAACTTTTAATCCGCTCGTCCATGCGGCACCTGGCCTTATCTCTTAAATATGCTTGCACATAATGTTTAGTCAACAGGTAATAAAATAATAGCCTACCAATAAAAATTAAATAATGAAATAATTATTAGACACTGAAAGGTATAATTGGCTTGCAGTTGACGTTTCCCTTTAACAAAACAAAATATATTTGACTTCTGAAAATAATTTATTTATAATACCGATGATCAGGTATAATATCATAATTTTATTTATTTATAATATCGATGATCAGATTATCCCTATATAAGCAAGTAAATGAAGTAAAAAATTTCAGTCAATTTTTATAGTCGGACAGTGAAAGTATTATTAAAACAAAGTGTCAGATATTTCGGAACAAATTTAAGTTTTAAAGTAATCTATATAACTCTAAAATAAAAAAAATGCAATATTACGTGAATGCTAATTCTTTCAATAAAACAATACCAACTACCGTAACGAATTTAGTTTTGAACAAAGCTGGTGTATTAGAGAATCAAATAAAAACCTCTAAAGGTAAGTTTCCTTTATCATATGCTTAAAAAATGAAATTCATATTATTTTTCACTACATCATACTTACTGTAATTAAATATTTGTAATCGCAGATTTAAACTGGAATGGACAAAAGATGAAAAGACCTAGAACAGCATTCACTAGTCGCCAATTATTTGAGCTGGAAAATGAATATAAATTAAACGAATATTTGAGCAGACCTCGTCGTATTGAAATTTCACAAAGGTTATCATTGCATGAGAGACAAGTGAAAGTTTGGTTCCAGAATCGTCGAATGAAACAAAAAAAGGATTTAGAATTACAGCCCAACATAAATAAATCTGGATTATCTTCAGCACAAAATTCAAATAAAATTTTGTCGAACTTCAACTCAGTTTCCTTTTCTGACGAAAATGTTGAAGACCATAGAGGGATAGTTCAACGTTTAATGTCCTACTCTCAAGATTTTAATTCGGCAAAATATAAAATTGATACAGAAGAGACTCCATATTATCTACAAAGCCAAAAACGGAAATTCATTGAAATAGACATTGATGATAGTGAACAACCAAATGCTAAAAGCTACAAGATCAATACAAATAGTAAACCAGTTACAAACAACATTACAGATAATTTCACTAGTGAAGACAGTTTTTCGGAATTATCATTTATTGAATCGGTGTTGTCGGACTGCTGTCGTAATACAACTCAATTAAAGGATACAAACAATAAGGATTATTCAATACAGTACAGTATCGAACCTTCATTCGATACCGTTTTCGAAAATATAAAAAAAGATTTAGAAGTTTCTTCAGTTTTGGCTGAGATAAATCAAAATATGTGTCCAGAAATTGTTCCAAAACCTTCATGCAACTTATCGTGGGGAGAACCTAATGTAACAATGACAAGAATTAGTTCGTATCCAACACCAATACGAAATTTTTAGATAATATTCAAATTATAATAATTGTAGATTATTAATAATATGGTGATATTTTTATTAATATATATATGTAAATTTTGTGTAAAATCATATAATAACATATATGTAAATTTTGCTTTATTTGATTACATTTTGTGTAAAATCATATAATAAATTACAAACAATTATATGAAAATAAATTTGAGTTCCTTTTTAAAAAAATTGTGTGATTTATTGGTGTTTATAACGAATTTAATTTTACTTTAAACTTGCAGGATTGTATGATAAAAACACTGGATAATTTCAACCAATTCACAATATAAAGTTGGTCTTTGTTTAAAGTTGGGCACTTGAATTTTCTGAAATTTATCAAAATTGGTATTAAACGCTAAATATTTTATGTAAAGTAGAAAGAACAAAATTGGTTGTCAACGGACTGCACTGTTAGGACTTTTTTATAATAATTTTAAGGTTTATTTCATAATAGCAAAATTCTTAATTTGTATTTTGAATCTGAATGGTAGTAAGTAGTATTACAGAATTGCGGTTGTTATAATTTATGTAATATATGTAATGTTTTTTAAAATGTAATGTAAATGTAAATTTCTATATGAAGAATGAAGGCCAAGCTATAAGGTAACATAAATCTGAAGAAAACATATGTGGGAAAGATAAATAAAATTTCTATTTATTAATTTATTATCCTTGAAGAAAAAAATCCATTGTTATGCAACTTTTGGGATTGAATGCCCACTAAATGTTGTAATTTACCCATAGTAGATTATTTTTTGACACTGGTGGCAATTAGTAAGATAAAATATTAAAAAATGTAAAATTGCATTTGAAAAACAAAATTTGTATAATACCAATACTCTTATCCTTTATCCTTATGAAGAAGAAAATCCATTATTATGCAACTTTTGGGATTGAATGCCCATTAAATTTTGTTATTCTATTATGAAGAATAAAGGCAACAACAACAACAACATTATAAAAATATTTAAAACGATTCTTCTACTTCTAATTCTTTTTTTTTAAATAAGTAAAATTTACACATCCTTAATTCTATTAAGTAAATCGATATGCCACTGGTTATGTTCCAAATATTATTGGGGAAATTATCAGCAGGTAATTAATTTTTCACGATTTTAATGAAAACATGTTGTCATCAAAATTTAACTTTAAACTTAATAATTTTGATATTTTCATTGATTTTTTTCCTTAATTAATTGTTAATTGTAAAAATTTTCGTTTTCTAAATATGATTTCCACAATAATTGATTTATTTTTAGGAAATTTTAATTTTGTCATAAAATAATTTAAAGTTTATGTAAATTTATAAATTCATCAAATAATTTTATGACAAAATTAAAATTTCCTAAAAATAAATCTATTATTCTGGAAAACGAAAAATCTATTTAATAGAATTAAGGATGTGTAATTTTTAACTATTTTGATAAGATATTATAAAAGAAGTAAGGCGGATAAATCTACCATCACCTTCAAAAAGTTATTACTAACTATTGTAACTTTGTGCAATTTTATTTAATACTTTATATTATTTTATATGAATTATGTAATTTTTAATGGTTTCCATAAATATTTTGATGTTATTGTCTAAAAATTAATTAAATTTAAATATATGTAAATAATATATAAAATTTAAATTGCACTATTTACTTAATTATTATAATTAGAAAAAGTTTAAAATTTTTTAACTTTTTCATAAAATGTATTCTTTAAATTTTGTCTTTGTTGCAGCAAATCACTGTTAAGTTTTCACAAAATTACTTCAAATTAAATATATCATAGACTTATGTATATTATTTTGATATTATTTTGATTTTTATTATATTTATATTATAACTTTTATAATTAATTGCAACATTTATAATAGAAATATAATAATTATACATATATGTATGTATATGTATATGTTATGTATATATATGTATATAACAAAATAAGATCGTTGCTTAAACAGAGAAAGTTATTTTATATAAAATTAAGTAATAATATCAAATAATTTTAAGGTTTTTTGCTTTTAGCTTTGCATTTGGAAAAAGAAATTCAAATCAATAAACTTAAGTTCAAACCAAGCCATAAAAGTTAGATTTTTGGCGTCATATTTAGTAAAAGTATTATACCGAATAAAATATTTCGCAGAATATTAACGGAACTGGCGTCATATTTATTATTAAGATATATATTTTATTACCAAAATGTACCTGATTTTAAAATGATATCGGCAGCTTCCATATTTTTTAGAAATTTTTGCATTATTCTGTAAGATAACATATGGCAATTTTTACTATTACTGGTATTTTATTATATTTATTAATTTTTAATCCGCTCGTCCATGCGGCACCTGGCCTTACCTCTTAAATATGCTTGCACATAATGTTTAGTCAACAGGTAATAAAATAATAGCCTACCAATAAAAATTAAATAATGAAATAATTATTAGACACTGAAAGGTATAATTGGCTTGCAGTTGACGTTTCCCTTTAACAAAACAAAATATATTTGACTTCTGAAAATAATTTTTATAGTCGGACAGTGAAAGTATTATTATATATTTGACTTCTGAAAATAATTTGACTTCTGAAAATAATTTTTATAGTCGGACAGTGAAAGTATTATTAAAACAAAGTGTCAGATATTTCGGAACAAATTTAAGTTTTAAAGTAATCTATATAACTCTAAAATAAAAAAAATGCAATATTACGTGAATGCTAATTCTTTCAATAGAACAATACCAACTACCGTAACGAATTTAGTTTTGAACAAAGCTGGTGTATTAGATAATCAAATAAAAACCTCTAAAGGTAAGTTTCCTTTATCATATGCTTAAAAAATGAAATTCATATTATTTTTCACTACATCATACTTACTGTAATTAAATATTTGTAATCGCAGATTTAAACTGGAATGGACAAAAGATGAAAAGACCTAGAACAGCATTCACTAGTCGCCAATTATTTGAGCTGGAAAATGAATATAAATTAAACGAATATTTGAGCAGACCTCGTCGTATTGAAATTTCACAAAGGTTATCATTGCATGAGAGACAAGTGAAAGTTTGGTTCCAGAATCGTCGAATGAAACAAAAAAAGGATTTAGAATTACAGCCCAACATAAATAAATCTGGATTATCTTTAGCACAAAATTCAAATAAAATTTTGTCGAACTTCAACTCAGTTTCCTTTTCTGACGAAAATGTTGAAGACCATAAAGGGATAGTTCAACGTTTAATGTCCTACTCTCAAGATTTTAATTCGGCAAAATATAAAATTGATACAGAAGAGACTCCATATTATCTACAAAGCCAAAAACGGAAATTCATTGAAATAGACATTGATGATAGTGAACAACCAATTGCTAAAAGCTACAAGATCAATACAAATAGTAAACCAGTTACAAACAACATTACAGATAATTTCACTAGTGAAGACAGTTTTTCGGAATTATCATTTATTGAATCGGTGTTGTCGGACTGCTGTCGTAATACAACTCAATTAAAGGATACAGACAATAAGGATTATTCAATACAGTACAGTATCGAACCTTCATTCGATACCGTTTTCGAAAATATAAAAAAAGATTTAGAAGTTTCTTCAGTTTTGGCTGAGATAAATCAAAATATGTGTCCAGAAATTGTTCCAAAACCTTCATGCAACTTATCGTGGGGAGAACCTAATGTAACAATGACAAGAATTAGTTCGTATCCAACACCAATACGAAATTTTTAGATAATATTCAAATTATAATAATTGTAGATTATTAATAATATGGTGATATTTTTATTAATATATATATGTAAATTTTGTGTAAAATCATATAATAACATATATGTAAATTTTGCTTTATTTGATTACATTTTGTGTAAAATCATATAATAAATTACAAACAATTATATGAAAATAAATTTGAGTTCCTTTTTAAAAAAATTGTGTGATTTATTGGTGTTTATAACGAATTTAATTTTACTTTAAACTTGCAGGATTGTATGATAAAAACACTGGATAATTTCAGCCAATTCACAATATAAAGTTGGTCTTTGGTTAAAGTTGGGCACTTGAATTTTCTGAAATTTATCAAAATTGGTATTAAACGCTAAATATTTTATGTAAAGTAGAAAGAACAAAATTGGTTGTCAACGGACTGCACTGTTAGGACTTTTTTATAATAATTTTAAGGTTTATTTCATAATAGCAAAATTCTTAATTTGTATTTTGAATCTGAATGGTAGTAAGTAGTATTACAGAATTGCGGTTGTTATAATTTATGTAATATATGTAATGTTTTTTAAAATGTAATGTAAATGTAAATTTCTATATGAAGAATGAAGGCCAAGCTATAAGGTAACATAAATCTGAAGAAAACATATGTGGGAAAGATAAATAAAATTTCTATTTATTAATTTATTATCCTTGAAGAAAAAAATTCATTGTTATGCATCTTTTGGGATTGAATGCCCATTAAATTTTGTTATTCCATTTGATTAATATTATAAAAATATTTAAAACGAAATTTCTTCTATAAATTTATGCATGATATAAAATAGTCCAGATATAAAAAATGCTGCCGTGTACAATTTTTGTTGTTAGAATTAAAGAAATTGGTCTTTACCAATTACTTTATACCAGTAATGATCTATGTGCAAGTAGTACATAAAGCCCACGTAGAAACATTAGATATATCAACAATAAAAAATATAATTTTAACAGTTATATCTAGCTATGTAATTCTTATGTGATTTAATTATAATTTTATAACTTTCAGCTAATTTACTAAGTTTTTCATAAGTAAATAGTTATGTATGTAAAATCATTAAATCAAATTTAAATTTACTTTATCATAATACAGATGAGAAAATGTAAATTAGAATTAAATGTTAGCTGAAAACTATAAGATTAGATTAAGTATCTATAATAACTAAATACATAATTTTTTTATTTTTCAAAGAGCCTACGTAAATATATACAGTCGCACAATTAAAATTCAAAAAATTTAAAATTTATTTTACAAAAAATACAATAACATATAATTTATACCTAATAATATAAAACATATAACTATATACCTATTATCATACATTTTCTAACTTCTTATTATAATATATATGTACGTTTATTTATGAAT
Organism: Empis stercorea; assembly: GCA_949752835.1. Classification (NCBI taxonomy): domain Eukaryota; kingdom Metazoa; phylum Arthropoda; class Insecta; order Diptera; family Empididae; genus Empis; species Empis stercorea. The sequence goes on along the minus strand of OX457086.1, from coordinate 38,452,757 downwards.
TAAGTAAATATATTAAAGTTCCAGTAAAGTATGCGGTAACTCAGCAGATATAACTGGAAAAGTTGGCTGTGAAGGTGACGTCCACCCTATATTTAAATAATTTTCTGCGTGCAAAGAGCTTATACCTGACTGATATGTAGAAAATTCAGTATTATAAACATCTGGTAAATAGTCATAGTAACCTCTATTCTGTAAAGGATCTACCGGATTCCGGCAGATATATTCTTGATATTGATCCACTGATGCAGTTGTGTTTTTATTAATATTATTACTATTTGTTTTATAGGTATTGTCTATTTGATGATACATTAATCTTTCTATAGGATACATCGGATCAGAATCGCTAAAATAATCAAACGATGTATCAAATTTATCTGAAAAACTTTGACTAAGTTGTAAATTATTTGAAGAATAATTTAAGTGTATTTTATCTTGGTTGCCACAGTTCTTTATTTCACTTTTACACGTTCTACTCAAGTCCATAAATTTGGAAGATTCTTTTATTGAATTATTGATTAGTTTTGTGCAAGATTCGGTTTTTATTATTTCTGAGCATGAACCGAGGAACTGTTCTTGATGAGAATATGACATCAATTTTTGAACTATACTTTGACGTCCATTACAAGATTCAATTTTATCTTCGTTAGTTTTATATGAACCTAAAGAATAATTAGGGGAAACTGATGCTGTACTTCGTGTTGAACATGAATTACTTGAATTTGATCTTAATTTATGAAAATCTCTGTTATGCCGTTTACTTTTCATTCTACGATTTTGAAACCATATTTTTACTTGCCTTTCAGAAAGAGACAATCGTTGAGAAATTTCTATTCGCCTTGGACGGCACAAATATTTGTTAATATGAAATTCCCTTTCTAATTCAATAAGTTGTGTACTGGTAAATGCAGTTCTACACCTCTTTATTTTCTCATTTTTCACAGGAAACTCATCTATTTATTAATTATAAAATGTATTTTTGTTTTACGGTAAAAAAAAAATGTTTTTACCTTCTTCTAAATGTTCTTGTTTTGAGTTCCAATGTTGTAGAGGTCGGTATTCCATTTCCATAGAATCCTGAAATAGAGTTAAATAATTTATAAGTTTTATTTACATTAAATTTAATTTTAAAAATAATATATACGTATTAAAATTATAAAATATTTAAACATACCCTTGTATAATGGCTACCATGTTGTGAAGATGCTTGTGGAATAGGGCTTTTAATTTGATCGCTGTATTGATACATATTTTGCACTAAAATTTATTTTATACTTTAACTAACTTATTCTGTTAGCTTAAATTTAATAACTGTTAGTAAAATAGATATAATGTTATTTATATATTGTTTAGATAGAACACCAGTTAGCAAGAAAGCGAAGTGGGGAAATAATTCTATACAAGTAGTGTTCTCATAACATTTACAACTTGCGCGGCCACTAAATGTGTTACTTTACTTCTACTATTATGCCCTTTTTAATAATAATTTTATTTTATTAAAGATAGACTCTAGACAGCCTTTCTATTAACTTATGTACCTGAGACTATCCGCCAATATCAGTTCAATATTTAATTATATGAAATTAATTTTATTATAATTTATTAAACGAAAGTTGATTAACGTAAAGGTCTGACTATGATATGAACATTGTGTAAAAGCATATTTTTAATATTTTGTTATAAACCAGAATATTTATTTTATAAAATTTTGGAAATTAGATCTTTTGATTTTGACGCAAAATAGAATTCTAAGAAATATAGACTGAAGCTAGTTTTTTGTATAGCAATATCTAATAAACTAGTCACAACGAAACTATTATTATTTTCAAATACAGATATACATATTTATATATATATATACATATATATATATATATATATTTTTTTTTTGTTTATATATATATATATATATATATATTTATATATATATATATATATAAAATGTATATATAATTTACACGATCAATAAACAAATAAAAACTTGAAAATATAGGTATATAATTACTTTTCATAAGATTATAATTATACTCAGAATATTGTAAATATATATACCTAATAAGTCGTTAATTTGGTTTACTTTCACATAATATTAATTATACTATTTAATTACCGGTGTCGTGCGTCGTGCGTCGTACTATTAACAGAAATCCTTTTCCCGCTATAAATAATTGCAATAATTACATAAAGACTGCCATATTACGAAGTTATATCTTTTAATTATATTTTACCATTATGGTTACCATAATTTATTTCGTTTATTTTTTTTTTGTACAACAAGAAGAATGTAGACCTATATCAATTAATTTAGACCAATAATAAGTCACCATATAAAAGTCATTTTTCCTTTTTAAATATTAAAATAAGTACAATATTAAGTTTGCTAATAAACATAAAAAGAAATAATGTCTCACTTTAAGGTCTACCACTAAATAGGATTGATAAATTAAATATTTATAATAATATTTATATTTTGTCCAACAAATAATTTTACCTCGGACTAATTTCCTATAAATTTCTTTTTTATTATAAAATTAATTAAAATATAGCGCTCCCGCCGATAGACTGCGATAAACTAAATTTAATAAATACTATATAATTTAAATAAAAAATAATTTCTTTGTCATATTATACCTATTATAAAAATTATCTATTTTTTAACTATACTTTGATAGTGCGAACTGCCTAAAGAATTAACTGATAAAAGATCGTAGGCCCTTAAGTTGTACGAAACTACTTTATTTAAAAGTAAATGACCTCTAAATTTTATATATTAAATACTCATGAATCACTTTTTTTGTCTAACAAAATTTATAATTTTATATTTTAGAAAAATGTAATGTTGTTTTTATTTCACGTTTATTATCAATGAGTGTGCTGTTATAATTTTAAGATAATTATTTTAACACATAATTTTAATAAGAACATATTAAATTGTAATATCGGTTTAATTCGAAAAGATTAGCACTACTAATTTTACTATAATCACAAATATTAGAATATATTCTAGGATATGTGGGTAGAAAATGCTTTTACTTCATAACGTCCTGATTATAAATAAATTTAAAGTATATACTTTGATATGTAAGACTTCTAATAATGTTGTTCTTGTTCTAATCACAAACTAATAAACTCGATACAGACAATTATATTAGAATAAAATTTTTGTCATGATTTTCTGGCTCCAAAAAGAGAAAATGATATATTCTGGAAAAATGTAGAATGAAAAGTAGAGAAATTCATTGCTCTCTTTACCTTTTGTTCTACATTTTCTACATTTTTTCAGAAAATATCATTTTTCTCTTTATGGAGCCAGAAAATCATGACAAAAATTTTATTCTAATCTAATATAATTGTCTGTATCGAGTTTATTAGTTTGTGTTCTAATTAAGCTATAATTCCTTATTTTATATAAATATTATATGTATAAGATGTCTACATACTATGAACTGATGTGATGTCTACAAACATACATAAGATATCTACAAACACTATCTGTAACTAGTTGGAATAGTGTATAATCAGTTTAATTTTGTCCTTGAATAGTCTTGAGAAACATAATTGAATTGACGAACGATATAATTTAGGTACGGGAACGGGATGTGTTATTCCAGAAAGTAAAGTATATTGATTGAGTTCATGTTAATATGTTTAAAAAAGTATATGTAAATGGGACTATGTATGTACATATATAGGTAGGATTGAGTAGTTTTTAAGTTAGTTTATTTGTTTGAATACGTTGAAAATGACTTTCTAGATTTCTTAAAAATTATCGTAAAGATACTGCATTATTACCTTGTATTCCAATTTTTTCATTAAGAATTAATTGTTGAAAAAAAATTACCCTGTTGGCTTGTTCCTTAAACGCAAACCAAATTTTTTGGACATTGTGTACTGCGAATATAGAAGAGTGTGGAGTGGATCCTTCCCAAAAACAATAGATGGCGAAAGTCGCATAAAAGTAAAAAATATGAAAGAAGTTAACTAAAAAATTTCAAAGCCATCTCTATTTGAATTATTAGTTATGAAGTTTTAAAATTAATATACTTTTAGATTTTTAAATATTTGTAAATTATTAGGTATAGCCATAGCGTATAGATATAGAAGTTTATATATTTGTTTTTTGATTCATAAATTTTTTTTTTAATAAATAACTATTTTGCCTGAAATAGTTAGCTTTTAGCTATCAAAACGTCGTGTCAGAAGCGTTAGATACGTCAATTTGAGCGTATTGATACAGCAAGATAGAAAATTTAAGTATCTATCACCGTGTGTTCAGACGGGTTCGATCCGAGCATATCCTGCCTACTTTTTTTTAATTGAAATTCTAAATTGTTGTAAGTTGTATTTACCTAAATTAATTAATTGCGAAATGTGGTATACATTTTATACGGTATTTTCTATTTTGGTGGTGTAGCGTAGTTCATCATATAAATTGCAAAATGTTGTATATACACTTCAAGGACAAATTTTTACTATAAAATTCCAATTATGTTATATTCAAATTGTTGTATGTATCTTTTGTCATACGACAATAATGTAAAATAAATTACAATACAAATAAGTTAAGTTCTAATTATTGTATGTTAACTATACTACATTTTGTGGTTTATAATTCTGAAACAAATAGTGATAATCATATGATTGAAATTGTGGTAAGTTACATTTACAACATTCTGAGAAGTATTTATACAACAATTAATATTTTACAGTAAGCTTGTAATAGCACTCTGTACTGTATACTCCTTGCTCAAATGTAAGTTCGTTTTATTATTCCCGTAAGTTTGCCAGCTTTAACCATACAATATTTGATCAAGCCACAAAGAAAGGCTTTTGCTACATTTGGCATGAAACTGATGCTGGCCGTGGTTCAGACGAAATCGGAACTTGTCTGTTAATGCATTTGAAGAAAATAGATATAGCCAAATTGTTAAACGTGTGTCGTTCTTCTCGAATTCATGTGGGGGACAAAATAGAAATCGGTAAGTAATTCATAAATTAATTTAAATTCCTGCGATTTTTTAATAAAGAAAAACTATTTATATAAATCAATTTTAATATTATCTAAATTAATTTTTAAAAATTAATTTTCTTATATAAATTTATTTAAAAATTATTTGAAAGAAAATTAATTAATTTTTTGTTTTGAAAATACAATTAATTATTTTTTTTAAATTGTTATCACAATTTATTTATCACATTTAATGCGGCAATAAAAATTTTAAATTTTCACCTGTCCAAATAAAATTAAGATTTATTTATTAACAGCATTAACGTTTTAAATTCATAGTTATAATGCTGATTCATTGCATATGAATCCCTTAGTTGAAAATTAAATGGTTAAGAGTGGTTAGTAACTGGCCCCATTTAATTCTCTATTATACCGACTAGGAACAGGAACAATTCGATTTTATCGTCCTAACAGCCAATTTCTCCCGTCGTATTAACGTATATGATTGATGAAACGAACTATGATTGAAATATTCCGAGCCATTGGGTATATCGAAAATGAAGAAAAATGATCTTATTAAATTATGTCAAATTAATTTAATACCAAAGCTATTTTCATAAATTTTATAATGCTTTAAAATTGAATTCATCAGTCAGAGAAAAATTACCAGAGCCTGATATGAATGAAAATTATGTGGACGAAGAATAAATTTTTATTAATTTCTTATGAAGTATAATAATTGTTTGAATTATTTTGTAATATCACTTCGATTATTTTGTAGTAGGACTATAAATAATTGAATTATTTTAAAATGAGTTATTTTATAATACTTTTTTTAATTAATAAAAATAAAAGAAATTGAATTGAAATAAAAATACACAATTATTTTTTATTTCATTTTCCTACAATTCTAATATAACTATATTTACTAATAGATACAACATTTTAATTGAATATAATCTAAAATGTTGTTGATAAATTTATATTATTGAAAATGTTGTATATTTTCTTTTTTAATTCAATTTTTCCTTTATTAGCCCATATAATTTCATTTCATATCATATAAAAAAATTAAAAAACAGATATTATTTATAATTCATTCATTAAATACAATGATGTATAATTAATTTAAGGATACTCTATATTTTAAATTTAAATTATTTTACTATTGTATTTTAACATAATTTTTTTTATTATTTATCAAAATAATTTATATAATTTTTTTTTTTCTAATTGTAATATTAGCCCTGTTTTTTTGTAGACGGGTATTTTTGCTAAAAAATGATTCACTGAACATAGGAGGCGACAATTTTTTCTATTTCAATCACAATTGAATTTATTAGCTGATAATTTTTTTTTAAATCACATTACTTTGAGTTTTATAAACGTAAAAAAAAAATGCCACGCAGCCTAACTACTGATCAGTAGTTTTATAATTACGGGCTTTTTTTAAATTCAAATACTCTAAATGCATAATTGGAGTATATCTTGCACCCTCTATCCGCATAAATGAAAATTATAACTGTGATTTTATACTACTACTTACTACCTTTCCTTTGCGAATTTTTGGAGCTTATTCACAATTGTACAACACGATTTTAGTATTTGGCGCCTCTATCGGTAGAAATTTGAAATACAGTTAATGGCATCGTATTCTACTCTTAACTACGTTTCCAACGAGTAGTCACACTTCATTTTTGGTGAACATTTACTATATTAAATTACAAGTTTTTACTTGTATTTTACTGCCCTCTAGTGGCAAAAAATCAGATTATGAGAATGTCTGGTTTATTTTAGTTTATATTAGCTTTCCAGCGCTTGCTTTCCCTTCATTTTTGTTAAGGATTCACCAAGTAAAATAATATTTTTAAAAAATATTATAATTATATTTTACGCCCTCTAGTGGCAGAACTTGAAATTATAGCCACTGTGGTTTTATATTACTACTTACTAACTTTCAGATGTGATATTAAACATAATTTTTGGAGCTTTATTGACGATTGAAAATCATTTTTTGATATTAACATTTTACTTACTTTAGTATTCAGCGCCACTAGCGGTATAAATTTGCAATATGGTTACCGGCATCGGTTTCTATTTTTAATTACCTTTCCAATGAGTAGTCAAACTTCATTTTTAGTGCACATTTACTATATAAAATTACATTTTACATCGAAAAAAGATGTTTTGGCAAAATGCGAATAGCGCCGCCTACCGGCCGAATTTTAAAATTCTATCAATTACATCTGGTTCTCAATTAATCAAGCTTTCTATCGGTGGGTTTATCTTAAACCTCGGTGTACAGTAACTATGTTAAATAACTGCCTTTTATTGTTTACATCGGACAGACGGACAGACGGACAGAAAAGCGTTAACATAAGGGATTTTTTTTTTAAAAAAAGCCCTAAAAAATCATTAAATATAAATTAAAAAATACAAAACTAGCTTTTTTCTTTAATAAATTGCCATTTTTTAATGTAAAAAAAACATAGGCTATGCCTTTTTTGTCCAATGTATTTGAAATAAATGAAATGAAACGAAATATTGACAACAGAGCCATCTACATGTCATATTATTAACTATTTATCCATTACAATTAATTTGCAATATATAAATAATTACTGTAATTCTCAGTTTTTTGCCGTCAAATTGTTGTTGTGTTCAATGTAAAATTTTGCAATACAATATACGCGTCTACAAAAAAACAGGGCTATTATTGCCAGAAAGGCTATCAAAACTAGCAATATGTATCAATGTATCATACAATGATACAATAATTGATTTTAAAATATTTTTGGTTTGAAGATTAGCGATATGTTGTTGGTAATAAAAAAAAAGATTCTAGGCTCGTTTATCGCAAGCAATTCATCGCGAAGGAATTCATCGCAAGCAATTCATCGTAAGCAATTCATCGCGAAGGTATTCATCGCAAGCAATTCATCGTAAGCAATTCATCGCCAGCAATTTATCGCAAGCAAACGGATACCAAAAAAATTATCGTAACTAGAACAAAGAAATTGTTGTATCTAGAATAAAATTAATTTTTCCATAGATCTAAATAAAATATTAAATTATCGTAAAGTTTGTGGTGCATCACTAAATTCAACTATACCAATGAGACCAAAGTAATTATACTGTTTTACATAGCTAAAGAACACATCTTTGTAATAATAGAGTGTTAATTTATTGGAGTCAAAATATTATTTATTGAGATAAATGCATTTAAAGGCCTAAAAAAAAATTCAAAAACTTAATATTCATTTATCTCGGAATTTCATTTTTTGCAGTTACGACAATTCGCTTGTCACACGACGAAAATATATTTTACAAACAATTATCAAAATATGATATTTTGATTATCGAAATATTATATTTGGCAAACATTCTTTTAACAAAAAGTTCGTTTTACAAAATTCCATTTTTACTAATAGGACGCTTCTCAAAAATACCATTATCAAAAGTACCAATCACAGAAGTCTATTAATTATAAGTAAAGGGATTGGAAACTGGGACAATTTTATTATCAAAATTTTACTATACTCAAAAATATTGATATACTCGTATGAATTACTATTTGTCAAAAATTGCCTTTTTTAGAGGCAGTAGCTATATTATATTTCTTTTGAAATGAATAAGGCCTATTAGGCTTTATTTCCAAAAATTATTATAGATGCGCTTTTCTCCAAAAAGAAAATGTGTATTTATATTTATTTTTGTTAAACATTTATTTGTTATATATAGCTTTTTGCTAAGATAATTTTTGTTAGGCTGCAGTTATAGCCATACGTAAATTTCATACGCAAAAAATGAAACCCTGTAAAATTGAAATATTTTGTCAAAGCCGTATATAATATAAAGATCAAAAATTTAAAAAGACTTAAAAAACTGAAAACATTAGGTCGCCAATATGAGTTCCCCTCTTGGAGAATATAATATTTTTGTTAAGAAAGCTCATTTATTTTCTCTATACTATAATAGAAAAGGAATAAATGAAGAAAAAGCTATGGACAAGGGGAAAAATATGTGTGAGGTAGAAAGGGTAAGGAAAAATATATTTATGGATATTTTCTATTTTTATCTATTTTAAAAAATTTAGGAACTCATATTTGGAATCTTATATTTATTTTCAACATTGTTTTACAAGAAAAAATAATACACTTTATATTAAGCAAAAATTCTACCTATTTCGGGTTTTATAAACTAAAGGATTTTAAAGGATACAAATTTCATTTATTTTCCAAATTTCAATATTGTATTTTTCATTATTTTTGGTTAAAGATCAACGAACTTGCGATCGTACTACAAACTATGAATGATTTTTTTATAGGAAATACTGCTGAGGAAATCCTTTTTTATAGGAAATACTGCTGAGGCAGTTATGTTACAGCAATCGGAAAATTGTGTCAGTAAAATTAGTTGTCTTTCGGTTGGCAGTCATTTTTTTTTTAATTGCAAATGTAGGTCAGCTTGAATAACTATTTATTCTTCTGATAGCCGGAACAGGGAAGTATAGACGCATATTTCAGTGAAACAAAATTTTTCTTTTGATTCTATTAGAATTAGAGGTATATTATTGGATTTCTAAATTATCGGATAATTCATCAGATGAAAATGATTATACTCGTATATAAGTATACCATGGAAAATCTATTTCTCGTAATTCTTTGAGCATTCATTGACACATTGTTTAAACAAAAAATATAAACATAAGTATTTTTTAAAATAAAATGATAGAGGGTTCATGCTAAATGAATAATATACCAATTTATTTTTAAAATTTCACAACTTTTCGGACTAAATTCCAATATAAATTGTGATAACATGTGTTTTTTGAACGTGCAACTTCCGTGCGAAACCTGCTAATAAGGCTAATAGAATATCCTTTTGTTGAATTGTGTGGCTACCCAATCCTCCATCACAATCACTGGGTAGAGTAGTGAAGGCGGATTTATAGAAAATAGAAAGTTAACGCTGCGCAAAGCAAAGTTGAAAAGTTGAAGTATATGAAAATAGTACTTTGACTTTGCGTTGCTTTGCTTCGCGCTGCGGAAAATACATTGTGAATCCACGGTTACATATGCGACGTTTTCTCGACGCGGCGGTTTTTGTTTTGGTTTCAACCAATCCGAAAATAAATTCGGGGCGTGTTGCTTTGCAGTCGCAAAGATGAAGCGACTTTATCTTTTTCGGCGCAGTCCCATAAATATAACCATTTTGTCATAATATTAATATTATATTCCGTAAACGTTTCTCTCATTATGGTTCACTCAATTTAACCATATTTAATTTAATTTATTTTGATTTTTTTAATAACAAACTCTTTTATTGTAACCTTAAATAAATACAAATTTTTTAATAATAAACTCTTTTATTGTAACCTTAAATAAATACAAATTTGTGTAAATTAAGCCTGTGGCAGGTAGTCGACACGAGAAAACGTCGCATATGTAAATCAGCTTCTATGCTGTTAATACTCGTAGTTGTTGTAATAAAGTATATTACAAACATAAAAAAAGTTCTATTATAATTCTTTATTTTATCTCACCTTTACTTTATCTAATTTTCACTTTAACTTTTTTTCTTTTTAAATAAAACTCCTTTTGTTCTTGTATAAAATTTATTATAATTTTTATTCAAATTATATTGTTTCTTAATTTAATATTTATTATATTGTATTTCTCTCTTAATTTATCTATTCAAATTTTATTCAATAGTTTACAATTCACACAGTTTATCTATTTTTCACAACTAACAATTAACTTGTTATTTTTTTAAAATGATTTTTTATTAACAATTTTATTTCTTTTTTTAAATTTTATTTTTTATTAATATAATTGACTATTAAATTTTTTCAATGAATTAATTTTAACTTTTAATGTTTTTTCTATTATTAGTTTCCCGACTAATAATCTTTTTTAAACTTTAATTTATAAAAAAAAACTACTCTCATTAAACTTTTACCTTTAAATTAAATTACGATTTTAAAAATGAAATTTTCTTTTTTCTTTTTCTGATCGACTGACTGGCTGATTTAATAAATTAAATTTTTTTAATTTAAAATCAAAACATTATTTTTTATCCGATCAACTGCCTAAATTTTAATTTTTCTTTCTATTTTATTTTGTTGGATAATTTTTTGGAAAACCAATCAGCTACAACAAAATAATTTAAATTAATTTTAATTCGATTGGTTAATTAATTTTACCCGTTGTCATGTCAGCACAGAGAAATTATAATTTATTGAATTAATTTTTTCGGCTCCACGAAATATCGCCCAACGAAAAATCGCCCAAAATGAAAAATCGCCCAAAAAATAACAATAGAAATTGGGGTGATATTTCATATGAAAAATCGCCCCAAATTTGGGGTGATAATTCTTTTTTTTGGGTAATTTTTCATATTTAATTTTTGGGCGATTTTTCATTATGAAATATCGCCCAAAAATTAAATATGAAAAATTACCCAAAAAACTTTTTGGGCGATTTTTCATTTTTGATATTTTTGATTTTTATTCGAAAATATAGAAAAATCATTGTCTACTCTAAGTTGTTCACTATAAAAGATTTATTCTTTACAAATTTGCTTTGTTTTGCAATAAATATATATCGTAAGTTACAGTAGTAATAGAAACTTGTAAATTTCAATAATAAATTTTTATTAAAGAATAATTAATTCGTATAATTCATTGAGTGGTCACATTCATTTTAATGTCAAATACTCTATTAATGAGAAAAAAGTGTAGAGAAATCCACTTTTTCATCAATAGAATATTTTATATTAAAAAAAAATTGTATTTACTTATTATCTTCCCTTTTCCAGAAAATTCGAAAAAAGTAACTTTTTTTTAGAAAAAAAAATCTGATCTGAAATATATAAAAATCTGAATAATGAGATAATAAGATGAAAAACATGAGAATGTGCAGCTAACACCGATTACATCGCGGCCTTGGGCCTGCACTCGAGCGCGCCGCGACACCCTAGCGAGCGTCATTTTTGTCAAGCAATTAAGCGATTTGTGATGAAAAATAAAACATTGCTGGCATTTAAAATTTGAATATTTGAAAAAAAAAATTGTCATTTTGAATTTTGGGGTGATTTTCCATTTTTAATTTTTGGGCGATTGGGGCGATTTTTCATTTTCGCTTTTGGGCAATTTTTCATCTCTGTTGGGCTTAATTTCATTTTTGATTTTGGGTAATATTTCATAATGAAAAATCGCCCAAATTGTTTGGGCGATTTTTAATTTTTTTTTTTTGGGCGACTTTTCGTTGGGCGATATTTCATGGAGCCAATTTTTTCTCTGTGCACGAGCAAATCATAATTTGAGACTTTTGTTTTTCAATTAATTAATATTTAAATAATTTTATTAATTTTGAAATGTTATTGATTTCCGTTGTGAATTGAAGCAAAGGGTGCCTCAATTCACAACACCTTCCCTCTTAGAAAAAATATAAGGGTCGAAGAAATTTTTCTTCGATTCTTGTATTTTAAAAGAAGCTTCATTTTTATATATTTTTTTATATATTTCATAAATTTTACGATTTAAAACAAATTCTTTGTTGTTTAATGCCATGTGTTTTTTTTTTTTTTAATTATTCCAAGAAGTAAAAAAAATTTTTTTTACATTTTTTTATTACATACATAAAAAAAATTATATTTATTATTATTTTTATTTATTATTATTAAAAAAATATTTTTTAAAAAAAAAAATTTCTAATCATTTATTTTTTCTTTGTTTTCTTAGGTATTTTTTTTTTTTTTTTTGTACAATAAAAATTTTATTGACTAATTTTACTATATAAATAAAATATTTTATTTGATCAAATTCTATATAAAAAAAGCCTTTTTTGTTTTATTTTATATATAAAAAAAATTTATTAATTTTTATTAAAAATTTATTAATAAATTTTTAATTAATTTATATGTTTTATATAAAATTATATATTAATTTTTTTTTCATTAATTATAAATTTATTTTATTTTTACTAAAATTTATGTTTTTTAAATATAGATTTATTTTTATTTTTATTAAAATTTAAATATTGATTTATTTTTTCTAAAAAATTTGCATATATATATGTAAAAATTAAAGATAAGGAATAGTGATTTAAGGAATAAGGATAAGATTTTTTGTATATTATCCCTATTATTTGTTTTTGAGCGGTCACGCACCCCTTTCTATTTTATTCTAAATTTTTTTTTTTTTAAATTAATATTAAAATTTAATATTTTAATATATTTCTTATATATATTAATATACTTTACTTTTACGCTTCCACCTATGTTTTTTATGTTTATGGTTTAACTTTATTATATTGTTATTTAGTTTTCTTAATGGTAAAGTAACAACATTAAGAATAAGGGTCATTTTTTGTTTAGAATGAATACCCGTAGTATTGACATTATTATTAAATACGATGACTAAATAATTATTTTTATTTATTATTGTCCGTGCCGTTATTATGTATTCTTCTAGATTTTTCATTACATTATTTTTGTCTCCTGTTTTATAAATTGTTTCCTCATTTTTTTCTTTTTCAATATTAACATCACTACTAACTAAATTCAGTTTTAGTTCCCTTTGAATTGTTAAACAAAATTCTTTTTCTTTATTAATATTAATAATTTCATTAATATTTTCACGATTATTATCATTAATATTATTATATCCAATAATTTCATCTTCTATCAATACACCAGTACAAACTTTTGTACTTAAATAACTTTCTTCTACTACAACTTCTACTACATTAAAACATTTTACTTCTATATATTCTTCTAAATAAAATTCTTCACAATTATTCTTACATTTTCTTCTATAATAATATTCACATTTTCTTCTTTATTTGATTTAACAACTCCTGTGTTAATATCTTCTTCTAAATTCATAATTATTTGTTCAGTTTTAAATTCATCTATACAATTTTTAGCTGCTTTCCAGATTTGAGACTTTTTCCATAAAATTTTTAGCTTTAAAAAATATATTATTCTTGTAATTTACAATATCCATATGCACATTATCTCAAATTCCTTTAATCATTTGTATTTTATTCGTATTTTTATCACTTGATTTTCCTGTATAAATTGTTTTTGATTCATTTTAATCGCGTTTAGGGGTCATCGCAATGTTCCACAAAATACCGTCATTTGGTAACTTAATTTTCTTATTTTCGACTTCTGATTTTTTTATTAATTTTCCTTCACAAGAGCCTCTATTAGAGCTAACATAATTTATTTCAATTTCATTTTCATTGTTTTTATTAATATCATTATTTGCTTCTTTATCTTTTATTAAATTATTACTTAATTCAGGGTCTATCCAATAATATTTTTCTAAATTAATTAGTGGCTCTTGTAAGGTTATTTTGCCCTCCGAAAGGAATGAGCTTTTAGTTCACTCCGTCCTCGTTTCCCGAAACCATTGACATTTTGGATTCGTAGGATTTACGAGCTTCACGCTCTAAAATTTGATGTCCCTCTCGTGCACACCATTTACATCGATTTTCAGTTATATTTTCTCTGTCTAATGCGAGTACTCTCTGATTTGTTGAATTTGTATTTCCTGATCGCAATTTGAAATAATGAGTGGATGCATGTCCATTCATTCCACGGTTTGTGCATCGTTGAGCTGATTTTGTGGTGCTTCCCACGTACAATCTCTACTAATATGTCCAGGCTTACCACACTTGAAACATTTAATCGACGTATATGTAGTTGTTCCTCTACATGGAACCTTGTTATTAACATTATTTTTATTTCCAGTATTACTGTTCCTATTATAATTATTATTGTAATTATTACTATAATTGTTGTTATAATTATTCGTACCATTTTTGTTGTTGATTGGAAAATTATTACCACTAACCATATTGTAACTTCTGTTTGGGGTCTTATTGTTATTATTAAAATTATTGTTGTTGTTATTATTATTTGAGAATTGTTTATTATATTATTGTTGGAATTATTGTTGTTGTTATTGTTTTGCCCGTTATTGAATTTATTATTTCCTGATGTTCCCCGGAAATAATTATTATTATTTCTAAAATTATTTCCATGATTAAATCTGTTATTATTTGGTTGTTGGGCATGTATGCCAGTTTCATTGAGTTTTTGCATCATGCTTGTTACTAAAGTCAGCATTTGATCTCCTACGACTGCTTGACTGTTATTTTACGTATTCGAACTTCCAATGTTTCCTAAATTCCGAGTTTCATTTAGATACTGACGAGCCGCTCCTATGGAAACTCTTAGGTTTTCGGGGTTTTTGAAGATTAAATACTGTTTCAAATCTGCTGAACGCAGTCCTCCCAAGAATACTCTCTTTGCTGTTATCTCCATCTCATTTATTAAAGCTCGTCCCTCGTTGTGATATCTTTCATTCACTCTGTCCATAATCCGCCAATTTTTCTGATATTCTTTCCCCAAAAAGTTCCACTGTTTCGTTTTCGTACTGGTACATTCCCATCATTTCTGATGCTAACGTAGCCATATCTTTGCTTTCAATGAAACGATTTCTCAAAATGTCTTCTTTGTATTGTGTAAAGTTTTCGACGTTGGCATACCTAAAAAGTGTGTTGGCTGCACCTGTCAGTTTACTGGTACTTAAAATTCTCAATAGTATTCCCTTTTGTTCATCTCTAGTCAATTCGTATGCTGGGTGAGCCAACTCTAGAAAATTGTTCAATTCGTTTTCAATGTCCAACCCTACACCTAAAAACGTTGGAACTTGTACCAAAAATGTTTTTATTATTTTTTCCACTGGTAACAATGTTGGTTCCAAATGATATCAGTTGTCGTTTGTAAAGTTTTCCGCAACGTATTCCTCTCGGTGTTGTAGTGCAATTGGTGGTGGTGGTGGAATAGGGGTCGAGTTTAATCCTGATGGTCCCTGTTTATTTATTGTTCTATTTGTATTATTTGCTTTTGTGAAATTACAGTATTGGGGGTCGTTTATTTGATTTATTTTGTCCATTTTTTAGCACATTTCCAACCAAATTGGAAGAAATGTGTATATTAGTTTCACTCTGTCTGTCCGTCTGTCCGTCTGTCCGTCTGTCCGTCCGTCCGTTTACACAAACTTCTACATCTATTAAGATGGAGTATTAAAATTTTGACCATAGATAGACAGTAATAAAATAATAGGTCCAGTAGAACAAAATTTTCTTCTATCTCTTTTCCCCTCTGAGTTATTCCCCCTCTAATTTCGAAAATTGCCATATTGAACATCTAATAACTTTTAAACCAATAAAAATTTTTGAGGTCTGTAAAAGCAATAAGATAGGAAAATCTTTTATCTTAATTGTGAAATTAACAAATTTTTTAAAATTTAATTCTTTGATGTATAAAAATAACGTTATCTTCATACAACTTTTTTTAGTTTTTTTAACACCCTGTATTTCCCAAACTGCTTATTATGGAAGGCTGAAATTTATTTACCAAAGAGATATCTAAAAAATAACTAGAGTCTCTGAAGAAATTGTATCCGTATCTCCCCACCCCTTTCCGTTGTGGCCCTTCGAAATTCAAAAAATTACATTTTTAATTTACTTGTATAATTATAACCGCGCAATATTTTTAAAAACAAATAATGAGAAAACTTTTGAGAATCATATTTCTTTAAAGTGCATTAATTAATAAATTATAATCATTTGCCTCACACTTATAATTAATCAAAATGCATAATCATATAAAATTTTGCAAAAAACGAATATTTTGCATATTTTTAGGAGCTATATAAATAGTATATTGGTTATTATTTCATATCACATTATATTCAATCAAAAGCAAAATTACAGAAAACTTAAATGATAAGTTTATATATATTTTGCTAGGATAATAACCTAGGAAGGAAAAAAAAATAATAAAATCGAACAGTGACACATTTTTTACCTATATTTACTATATCATTTGTTATCTTTCCTATGTATATAGTACATTGAAAATACTACCAAAAATAGGAATTCCCATTGTTTTAGAATAGCTCATAGTTCTACATGAGGCGATTTGGAGGAAATGTGCTTTTGACAAACCCGGGGTTTGTTTATCGTATTTTTTTATATTTAAACTTCTTCTCTCAGTTTTACTAATTATTACTTTATTTCTCCTAGCTTTCCTTGGTTTCCTTATTGGGCCAATTCAATTATATTTTACTCCGGACCTCAATGTTCTAAAACTTTTCCTATTTTCCGATATTCGTTCTCCTTGCACTTGATGTAAAAAATCAGCAAAGTTATTTCTATTTAATACTTCTAAATACGCTTCTGGTTCTATATTTTCTATGTTTGTTTTCGTATGTTCGGCGAATTTTCAAATTCCGGACTTTAAATTAAGAATGAAAATGTTGAAATTCGCCTTGAAAATTTTAAAATTGACTGCGCCAACGTTGGGGGTTTTGAATTTTGCGACATTATACCCGGGACACACCGGACCGAAAACTCAGTTTTCAAAAATGGAAATTCATAAGGTTTTAGTACAGTTTTCAGGAATAAATTGAAAACACGAAACCTACAAATTTTTTAGGTTTTCACGAAAATATATTTTAGCGCCATCTATGGCAAAATAGAAGATATGTATTTTTGAATTAGGCATAGCTAAGTCTCCATACAAAAGTAGCTATTTTTGTGAAAAATAAAAAAAAAATCGAAAATTTTTTAAAAAAAAGAAGAAAAATTAAATTTTATTAAATAATTTTTAATATAATTAAATCAAAATTTTACATTAAAAACAAATAATTACTATTTTTAATTTTTTTGGTTTTTACATAGAGTTGTTTAAATAAATAATTTTCATAATTTGACATTCGAAAACGAAATCGCGCTCCATTTTTGGTGTGTCACTATAAAAGTTTTTAGATCTAGTTTTCGCGAAAACTTAGGTTTTCAATTTTGGTGTGTCCCGGGTATTAGTTTATAAAAAAAAATTCAACAACAAAAATAATATATATATATGCTTTATATTATAATAGGGGGGTCATATTTTAGTTAAATTTTAGTATAATTTTATTTTAGCGGTCCTTTTTTTTATAAAAATTTCTGTAAAAATATTTTTTAGGAGTCGAAAAAAAATTTTTTTTTGTATATCTATCGCGACCTTAGAACAATAGGGTTCTATGTGCACCAACCTTAGTTTCGAGTAAAATGACTTTTAAGTTCTCAAAACATATATGATTGTAGGGAATGCAATACCGGTATCCCGAAAACCGGGATACCGGTCATTTTTGTCCGGTATTAAATCCCGGTATTCGAAGATTCAATACCGGTATTTCGGTATTGAATTAAAATTATATTTAAACAACAAAGAATACATTTTACAGCTAAATAAAATAGAATTTGTATTTTAAAACAAATATATGCCGTTCCTATTTACACTAACACATTTAAGTAACTCATGAACTACTTAAATAACTAATAATAAGTAATAAGTGTAATACCAATTTCTTTTCAGAATTTTTTTTTCTACACCACACCATGGTGGGAATTGTCAAAAAACTGTGGTGTAGGAAAGTGTAGTGTGAAAAAAACATACTTTTATTACACCCTGACAAAATTCTTTATAATTTTAAATTGTCATACTTTTTTTCACAATTTGTGATTACAACATTATTTAATTGATGAATAGTATATATTTCCACTTTAAAAAGTAAAAAAAAAATAATTACATCTCCACTTTCTACACCTTCAAATTTGAGGGTGTAGAAAAGTGTACACTTTTTCTAGGCGCCGATTTAAAAAAGTGTAGAAAGTGTAGAAAGTGTAGTCAAAAGAACGCAAAAATTTTCTACACCATGGAGGGTGTAAGAAAGTGTAAGAATGTGTGTCTGAAAAGAAATTGGAGTTAGTTTGGCGATGCTTTTACTGAAAATTTAATCATAACCGCACACCATATAAATTTTTGGGTGTGAATTTGGTCTTTGTTATTTGTATTTTTGAATTGTGATTTTTATGTCCCTTATTTTATTTCATGTTTAGTTTGTTTATTTTATAATACTATTTTAAGGAATTATTTATTATACTTTTTATTTTTCATTTGCAATAAATATTCACTGAATAATTTAACACAAATTATTTTTTTTGAAAACCGGTTTTAATAACGGTATCCCGGTTTTATTATTTTACAATACCGAAATACCGGTATTGAGATTTCCTCCGGTATTGCATTCCCTATATGATTGTATAGGTTTCTTAAAGGACAATAAATCTTTTAATGTTTTTTTTTAATTTATGCATCTATTCTATTTTTTTTTACTATTGTGATTTTATTACTTATACTGAAGATATAAATGAAATAAAATACGTATAGAACTTTGTTGCCAAACGATGAAACAATATATAACAAGGCGATGAAACAATATATAACAATTTCAATTTCCAAACGATGAAACAATATATAACAATTTCATATTCTTTTTGACTAAATTTTAACATTTTTAATTAGTTAAATGGTATATTTTTATAGTCAAAACAAATTTTTGAGTATTTAAAGGTTTCCTTATATTGACTTGTTTAAGTAGTCTTATTAAGCCTAATGGTGAAAAATATTCATTTACTGATAAATGCTTTCAGGATGATTTTTTAAAAAGTATTAAATGGTTAAAGCCATTATTGAATTTTTATTTTGAGGAACACATGAATCGCTCCAAGTAATTAAGTTGGTGATGTCATGGTGATGGTCCTCAAAAACTTTTACTAAAATTTTGTATAACGCAGATGCTATATAGTTACCAGTTCTTCCACCAGTATATTTGGTCCATATTGCACAGTATGCCTTTTTCGTTGTTGATAAATGTGCAGTAAGATTATATACGCTGAGTTTTGAGTGATAAAATAAAGGACCGATTTCTGATCGAGGACAAGTCAACACATTTTCCAAATCAAAACATAGAATCGGAATTCCTGATTCCTTATAAGATTCCTTATGGTTTTTCTGTTCTCTCATCATATGTTTTAAGTGGAGATGACTTTCCTTATCTTTTACCATTTCAGGTGTCGCCAGATCGTCTTTTTCAGCAACTTTAAAAGTTTTACATTTTCCGCATCGATCTGACTTAGGTCGATGGAAATCTAAATTGAATTTAGTATTAAATATATACCTATAATATCTTTCTTTTACAGTATTTTGAATATCATCTTTATATAAGTTGTACATTTTAGTTACATTCAAATTTGCATCCAAATAACACTTTGACGTAGTAGCTCTGCAGTCACACTACTACTATATTGCCGGGAAAGAATTTATATGTGCCATGACTTCAGCTACTTTTGTATCAGGAATCTTTTTCGAAAACTGTAGACCTCTTCCATCAACTTTGGCAATACCAGACACTATTTTTATTTTTATGTGCATTATACACTGGCTTTTGAGAAATTGCGAAAGTTCCAAGCCAATAAGTCTTGCATAATTGAATTTTATTTCCAAGTAACTGTACAAAATAACCAAATGAATTGAGTCGACGAGAAACGGAGCTCCTATTTGTTTTTCGGTTAGTTTCAGATCGGTTTGTTATTTTTAATATGAAAGTTTTACCTTGCTGATTCATTGAATAAAATAATTTGAAAAGTTCCTCACGTTCGGTTTCTGTTATTTTTTTTTGGCAGTAAACTTTGCAGTGGTCTAAGCAATTTTTTATTGATTTAATTTTTTTTCTGGTATTGTCTTCCCACGGACATTAATATATGATTTTCCTGATTGGCACAGTTTTTGTCGAATAGTTCTTTTCCTGTTTTGCTGATTAGAGCTACGTTTGCGAGTATTAATTTTCGGTATAACAAAACTATTATTACCTTCATCTGTTGGTTCATTTATTTGTATAGCTGTTTCAGATTCCTGGATATTAGCTATTCCAGCACAATATTCTTGTTTATTTATGTCCATTGGTAACAATATAATATTGTCTAAAACTATACCATCATCTGTTAATTTAACAATATTTCCTTCGGCAAGTACAATATTGTTTCCACTGTCTAGTTATAAAAAATAAATAATTTTGATTATTATAAAGTAATAGATTAATTAATTATTAATACTTACTTGCTTTTTGAAACCCAGCTACAAAAACACGTCTTCCTTACCTAAAATTAAGTTTAAAACTAATTATCAGTTGATCCTTCTGTCAATTTTCCCAGCTGATACAAATTACATAGTTCTATCTACAAAATGACAGTGTGACCACTTAAGGCAAAAAAGTTCTATTAACACTGTAATCAGCTACAAGGTTCTATATGTGGAATTTATAAATATTTTTTGTATTACAAAGTTTTATCTGGATTTTAGAACCCTGTTAACTAAACTGAAAATGAAAAAAGTGTACATAAGACTCCGTAGCAGTAAATATCTTCGAAACTATAGGAGATAGAAAATATTGGAAACCACCAGTAGAAAGAGCACATCCGTATTATTTAAATTTGATATTTAACTCATTTTTTTTTAAATGTTAGTTAGAACCATGTTGTGCTCAGGTCGCGCTATTTCATTTATTAAAAAATATATTCTTATTTAACTTCATATTTTTTAAAAAAAATATTTTATTTAACGAAAATTATCATAAATTTTTAAAAATTATCGAATATAAAATATTTATTTTTATTTTATTTTTATTTTTTCCTTCCTAAAAATATGCAATAAAAGAATTTTTTTTTTGACCAAAATAATTATAAAAAAAAATCAGTTTCTTAACTCCTAAAATTATGCAAAGAATATTTTATTCATTTCCGAATGCTTTTACAAAAAAAAACGCGCTTTGTTCTAATGAAGCTTACGGACGTCATTTAAAATATTAATATCAATTAAAAGTTGACAACAATATTTTATATAAAAATGATCAAACGTATTTTGAAAATATATATACGGTACGGTATATATCATTTTATATATATGTATCGAATATATAATTTTCGTCATTACGAACAAAAAAAAATTTATTATAATTGTGTCACAAAATGCAAATATAGGGTAACGCAAAAAAAACCAAATTTATTTAAAATTTTTACACTTATGTTAAAATTTTTTTATTAAGTTTCTTTGTTTTTACAGAGCCCTGTGTCAACTTAGTGCAAAATTTTATTCTGCACTTTCTTTACACAGTTTTGTGTTAAATTAAAGCAACTTAAAACTTTACTCCGTAATTGGTTTAGTTACCCTATTTTTTATTCGAATTTACTTTATATAAGTACACTTCTATGTATTATATTTCACGCTAAAAAAAACTTTAATATAAAATTATAAATTTTATTTTTAAAAATTTATTTTAAACAATTTTTCTTTAATATTTTATTTGGAAATTTTTTGAGAATAATTATTATCTGTATTTCTATTATTGTTAATGTTGTTATTATTATAATTACTATTGTAATTATTATTATTTCGATGTGTATTATTCACATTATGGAATAAAAATGTTTGAATTAAAATGTTTAAAAATTGATTTTTTTTGTAAAATTAGAAAATTGAAAAGCATAAATAAAATAGCAAAAATTGTTTAAATTAGAACATTTTAAAGAATATTTTATAAAAATTTTTAAAAATAATGGCCAAAAAATTAAATAAAATGAAATTTTTGTAAAAAAAAATGAATTCAAAATTATTTTAAATGATACAATAAAGAAAATACTTTTTATATTACATTTTTGTTAACTACATATAATTTTTAATTATAGCTAAAAGAAAATCCTTTTGGTTAAATAAAAATATAGATAATCTATAAATTCTAAAATGAGCAAGTAAAAAAAACTATATATTTATACAATAAATGCATATACAAATATGCACATAAAAAACAATATAAAAGTATATAAATTTTTAAAAACCTTAACCTATCATAATATTTAACCTAATTTCATTTTCTCTCTTCAATAAAATTCAAAAAATAAATAAGTACATATATAATAAATAAATTTTTTTTTGTGGGGTACAAATACATTGATATTAAATAATATAATATAAAAATTTTAGTTGCACAAAAATTTTATTTCTCTAAGTCAAAATTGCAAATTGTGCGTTGTTATCAATTTGTAATTTATAATTTTATATTAAAGTTTTTTTTAGCGTGAAATATAATACATAGAAGTGTACTTATATAAAGTAAATTCGAATAAAAAATAGGGTAACTAAACCAATTACGGAGTAAAGTTTTAAGTTGCTTTAATTTAACACAAAACTGTGTAAAGAAAGTGCAGAATAAAATTTTGCACTAAGTTGACACAGGGCTCTGTAAAAACAAAGAAACTTAATAAAAAAATTTTAACATAAGTGTAAAAATTTTAAATAAATTTGGTTTTTTTTGCGTTATCCTATATTTGCATTTTGTGATACAATTATAATAAATTTTTTTTTGTTCGTAATGACGAAAATTATATATTCGATACATATATATAAAATGATATATACCGTACCGTATATATATTTTCAAAATACGTTTGATCATTTTTATATAAAATATTGTTGTCAACTTTTAATTGATATTAATATTAATATTTTAAATGACGTACGTAAGCTTCATTAGAACAAAGCAAAGCGCGTTTTTTTGTAAAAGCATTCGGAAATGAATAAAATATTCTTTGCATAATTTTAGGAGTTAAGAAACTGATTTTTTTTTTATAATCATTTTGGTAAAAAAAAAATTCTTTTATTGCATATTTTTAGGAAGGAAAAAATAAAAATAAAATAAAAATAAATATTTTATCATCGATAATTTTTAAAAATTTATGATAATTTTCGTTAAATAAAATATTTTTTTTTTTTAAAATATGAAGTTAAATAAGAATATATTTTTTAATAAATGAAATAGCGCGACCTGAGCACAACATGGTTCTAACTAACATTTAAAAAAAAAATGAGTTAAATATCAAATTTTGATAATACGGATGTGCTCTTTTTTAAATTTTCTGAAAATTTATACAGTATTATTTATTCGCAAAAAATTATAGTGGCGTTTGGTATAGTGTTTTTGTTAAAAACAAATTTATTTGAAAACATTTTTCACAATTTCAAAAAAAATTAAAGTGTAACATAAGTAAAAAAAGTTTAAAAGTGTAATATAAGTAATTTCATAATTTAAATACTATTCTATTTTATACTTTTATTTTGCGTACTGAGGTAAGAAACACATTAGGTTATATATCTAGATGTAATAGTCTCTGGTAAAACTAACAAAAATAATTAATAATTTTTTATTACGTAGGGTCATGGAAGGAAACAAAAAGAAAAAGCTATCAGGTTATGAAAATCGAAAAAGAAAAGTTGAAAAGGAAAGAGAAAATGTGAAACAAAGCGGGGCCCTTTTAAAATATATTTCAAAAAATAAGCAAGGCGATGCGAATTCCTCCAGCTCCAGTTTGACCGAAAGCAGTACAATTATTGTCAACCCGGAAGAAAATGTTTGTATAATAGAGAATCAGGAATCTGTTATGGAAGTAGATGCGATAGATTCAGAACTTGTGAATCAAAATGATGTTTGTGAAGAAAATTTAACATTAGAGTACGATTACAAGGATCCTGGTACATGGTCTATCAAATGCACCAATAAAGTACGTGATATCATAGTCCAAAATTGGTCACAAAACATACATGACATTTCATACCCAAGTGATTCTAATAATCGAAAATTTTCAAATTATGACTACAAAAGAAGGCTTATTAATGGTGAAGTAATTCATAGGAATTGGTTACAATATTCACTTCTTAAGGATTCATTGTTTTGTTTTTGCTGCAAACTGTTCGAAAATGAAAATAAAAAATCTTCGTCTATTACTGAATATGGTTGCAAGGACTGGAAAAATATATCTGCGATACTTTTATTACATGAGAAAAATCCAAAACATTTAGAATGTTTTCAGGTATGGAAAGAACTGGAGTTGCGTCTAAAAACAGGCACAACTATTGACGATGATAATTTGCGACTTATTAAACAACAAGAAAATTATTGGCAAGGAGTATTAGTACGTTTGATCTCTTTAGTTCGGGTTCTAGGTCAACAAAATTTAGCACTACGTGGTACTGGTAGCGGCGGAGAAAAATTGTTTACTCGTGGCAACGGAAACTTTTTAAAATTTGTTGAATATCTTGCAATGTTTGATCCGCTCATGAGAGAGCACTTGCGTAAGGTTACCGTTAATGAAATACATAATCACTATTTAGGGAAAAATATTCAAAATGAAATGATTCAACTTCTAGCAAATGCAATTAAGAAAAAAATTATTGATAGTGCTCATTTTGCAAAATATTTTTCAATAATTTTAGATTGTACTCCAGATGTCAGTCATATCGAGCAAATGACGTTGATCATTCGGTTTGTAGATGTAAGAAAATTATTAGATAACGACAAAGTTGAAGTCATCATTAAGGAACATTTTTTGGGTTTCGTACCGTTAAAATCCACGACAGGTCAGTATATGACAGAAACTGTTTTAAAAGAGTTGAAAGATATGTCTTTGGATATTCAGCAGCTACGTGGACAAGGTTATGATAACGGAAGTAACATGAAAGGAAAGGAAAATGGAGTGCAGAAAAGAATATTGAACATCAATTCTAGAGCTTTTTTTGTGCCTTGCAATGCGCATTCATTAAATTTGGTAGTTAATGATGCTGCTAAGTGTTGCATTGAAGTAGTAAATTTTTTTGATGTCGTACAATGTATATATACGTTTTTCTCAGGCTCATCACGCCGATGGGATGTGTTGGTGCGTTATGTAAAGTCGCTGACTTTAAAACCATTAAGTAACACAAGATGGGAAAGCCGAATTGATGCTTTGAAGCCTCTTCGTTACGAACTAGGAAACATATATGATGCCCTTATAGATATTTCTGATGATAAAACTTTTATTGGCACTGCTGGGACAGCAACACGTTCAGAAGCACAAGGATTATCCGTTAGAATTTCGAAATTTAAATTTGTTGTTCAACTTATAATATGGCATAAGATATTGTTTGAAATTAATATTACCAGCAAAATGCTACAAGAAAAAAATTTAAATATTCATTCTGCTATCCAACAATTACAGAATACGAAATTATTTTTAGAGAATTTAAGGAGTGATATCGGATTTGGCAATATGTTAGTAGATGCTTCTGAACTTGCGAAAGAAATTGACTTTCCAACGGATTTTGATGCAGAACCAGTTCGCATTCGATTAAAAAAGAAACAATTTTCATATGAAGGGCAAGATTCTTTCATCCAGAACCCTCAGCAACGATTTAAAGTGAATTTTTACTTTACAGTCCTTGATACTGCTATTAACTCCGTCAGTGATAGATTTGAGCAAATGCAAAATCTTGAGTCAGTTTTTGGATTCATTTTTGACATTTACAGCCTACAAAACGTAACAACACAACACCTATATGCATCGTGTGCTAAGCTTGAGTCTGCATTAAGTCATGATGGCTCTAAAGATATCGAAGCAGTGGATTTGTGTAATGAGCTTCAATCTATTTCTACACGCATTGAAAAGAGTTCGTCGCCAAAAGATGTCCTATATTTTATTTGTGAAAGAAAGTTGACCGATATTTATCCAAATATTTTTATCACATTAAGAATCTTTTTAACGTTAACTGTTACTGTAGCAAGTGGTGAAAGAAGTTTTTCGAAACTAAAATTAATTAAAACGTATCTTCGCTCAAAAATGGCTCAAGAACGGCTTGTAGGCTTGGCAACACTATCAATTGAAGATGAGATAGCCCTAGACATTGATGTCGAAGATTGCGTTGCTGATTTCGCCAAACAAAAGGCGCGAAAAGTTAAACTGTTGTGAGTTATGTAAAAATGTAAGTTACAGTATGTTAAGTATTCTTCTAATATACATTATATATTATTAACAAATGAATTCTAATTATTGTTATTATTTACATAGATAAAAATAACAAAGTTAAAAGAAATCTAATCAGGAAAACGAGGTGGACAATCAAATAAGAAAAAAAAAATTGAAAAAAATATACATATATCATTTTAAATATTATACATACCATTTTACTTTTTTAATAATAAATAATTATATCATTATATGTATTAATATTATTTTTAAACTCTATTTTTTTTACCTTAAATTCACTAAGAACAATTTCATGGAGCAAGGTTATTTTCTTAACATATCTGTTTTCATTGGTAGAGAGGGCGCCACAAATAGATTGCCTAGGGCGCGAGAAAAAAAAAATATTTTTGAGCCACCGCTGGCTCTTTCTACTGGTGGTTTCCAATATTTTCTATCTCCTATAGTTTCGAAGATATTTACTGCTACGGAGTCTTATGTACACTTTTTTCATTTTCAGTTTAGTTAACATGGTTCTAAAATCCAGATAAAACTTTGTAATACAAAAAATATTTATAAATTCTACATATAGAACCTTGTAGCTGATTACAGTGTTAATAGAACTTTTTTGCCTTAAGTGGTCACACTGTCATTTTGTAGATAGAACTATGTAATTTGTATCAGCTGGGAAAATTGACAGAAGGATCAACTGATAATTAGTTTTAAACTTAATTTTAGGTAAGGAAGACGTGTTTTTGTAGCTGGATTTCAAAAAGCAAGTAAGTATTAATAATTAATTAATCTATTACTTTATAATAATCAAAATTATTTATTTTTTATAACTAGACAATGTAAACAATATTGTTTCCATTGTCTAGTTATAAAAAATAAAAAAGTCTAAAATTTACACATTGTTTTTTTTTTATTAATTAATAATTTGCCAAAAAATATATTTTGTTATTTTCCATAATTATTACTATTAAATTTTTTGTAATAATAATTATGTAAAATAACGATGAGCCGTACCTGCCTAATTTATTACACATTTTTATTTGAAAATTTTTTTTTATATTGATATATATTACAACCCTTTTATTATTTTTTCGTATAATAATTTTTTTATTGAATTTTATATATTTTAATACGGTATAGTTAAAAAAAAAACTTACTACTTTTTTATTTTATTTCTTCTTTTTTTTATAAAATTTCTATTTCTGTTACCTCTGCGACCAGCTACCTCTTCTGCTACTTCTTCTCTTCTGTTAAACTTTTTTTTATCTACTTCTTCTGCTTCAACTGCTACCAGTTACCACTTTTATTTTAATTCAAAAAATTTTAATACGTTTTTTAAAAATTTATTAAAATTTATATTTTTATTTTTTTTA
Source organism: Empis stercorea (assembly GCA_949752835.1). NCBI lineage: Eukaryota > Metazoa > Arthropoda > Insecta > Diptera > Empididae > Empis > Empis stercorea. Next base: position 38,424,693 of record OX457086.1, on the reverse strand, counting down.
TTTATTTTAATAAAATTACGCTAATGTCCACTTTAATTTTACGATAAATTTTTTATTTAATTTTAATCATCCCGTATTACCGAACACTATATTCTTTTGGATAAGAAACGTACTTCTTATCCTGTCCGCAGAGCCAATGTTGTAATAAAAATATTACAATCATAAAAAAGTTCTATTAATATTCTTTATTTTATCTGTTTATTTATTATCTAACCTTTTATTTATGATGTTAACTAGTCTTTTCCTTATTTTGAATAAAACTCTTTTTTTTATAATATTTTACGAATTTTAACTTGTTATTGAATTGAATTATTACACTTTGGTTAAATTTAATTAATACAATTTTTCTTTATATTAAAATTTGTTTATTTACAATTTTTCTTTATATTAAAAATAACAATTGTAATTTCAAGTTTTTGTCTTTAACATTGCTTGTTAAAGAATTAGATTAAATAAATGTTTATAACGATTTAACTTAACTTTTTGTCAATGAATTAATTTTACTTTTTAATGTTTTTTCTATTATTACTTTCCCGACTAATAATCTTTTTTAAACTTTAATTTATAAAAAAAAACTTCTCTCATTAAACTTTTACCTTTAAATTACGATTTTTAAAATGAAACTTAATTTTCTTTATCCGATCGACTCAATTAATAATTTATATTTTAAAATTTTTAATCAAAACCTTATCCGATCGACTGACTGACTGATTTAATAAATTAGATTTTTTAATTTAAAATCAAAACATTATTTCTTATCCTATAAACTGCCTAAATTTTAATTTTTCTTTCTATTTTATTTTGTTGGAGAGCTTTTTTGGTTTTCCAAAAACTTTCCAATAATTTTTTGGAAAACCAATCAGCTTCTCCAACAAAATAATTTAAATTAATTTTAATTCGATTGGTTTATTAATTTTACGCGTTGTCAGCACAGAGAAATTATAATTTATTGAATTAATTTTTTCTCTGTGCACGAGCAACGCATAATTTGAGACTTTTGTTTTTCAATTAATTAATATAATTTTAAAAAATAATTTTATTAATTTTGAAATGTTATTGATTTCCGTTGTGAATTGAAGCACAGGGTGCCTCAATTCACAACATAGTATTGGAAAGCTCAGATTTGTTCTAATATGCAAATAAACGAACGATTGCAATTCCATTCGTGATCAAGCAGATAATTTGGGAATTTGATATAAGCAGATGTATGGAAAATGTAATTTTATTATAAATTTAACTGGTTATTGTATCTACTGGCCTGCCAGATTATAAAATATTTCCTTAGATAAGATAGAGTATGAATATCTATGTACATTGTTTTAATTGGTAAATTAGCAAATAAATAAATAATTCTTCTTTGTTGGCTGATTCAAATAGGTAAATATAAATACACATAATGCAAGAGAAAATTTATTTGTAATATTTGGTATAGTTACATATATATATTGAATGTCTCTCGAAATATTTTGGATCCAATACGAATACCGAAT